>LPNX010169496.1:9599-55278 GCA_001517045.1 Pseudotsuga menziesii
CGGTCCTATACCATCATGGATCCCTCCACCAACAAAGGGATCGGTCACTGCAATGCCATGCCCCAATCCAAAGTCTGGGGGGTCTCTGGCGTCAAAACACAACAACTGCAAGTTCACGAAATTAATATATTAAAGCTCAAACTATATATATGTGTACAAAGAGGAAACTAAATGAAGAATCTATAAAAATTAACCAGATCTACATACCTCACTCAAAAAACCACTGAACGCAACATCTGTGGAAATACCATAGTAGGGACGACCACACGATGTGCACTCGTCAGGATCAGAACTCTGCTGGGGATGTTTCGATGGTGGTGCACTGGTGGACGGTTCTCATGGCCCAGTAGGTGGTGGTGCACCAGTGGATGGTCCTGCACTAGGTCCTTGTGGCCCAGTAGGTGGTGGTGCACCAGTGGATGGTTCTGCACTAGGTCCTGCATCCCCACCCATCTCCTGAAGAGTAGTGCTATGGCGAAGGACCACTCATGCCAGTGTCAAAAAATCATCCCGTGTCTCAGCAACTACGCGAGCTGCAGGTGAGACATCTGGCCCATGCAATGGTGCGCGAGGTGCAGGGATAGGGCGATTAGGGTCTTGGACCCTCCCATTGGGTCGGTTTTGCGGCATCCCCCCACCGATCCCCTGAAACTCCTAGTAATAAAAATAGTTCACGTGTTTATGCAACACGAACTCCGCATACATCTTTCGAAGGAAATACAGAGGCATTTCCCTGTTGTTATGCGGTGGCAAATCAAAGACCATATACCATCTATCCATCTAGTTATCGATAAATGGTTGGTATATGCACCACTCAATGGATATATGTGGCCGGT
The DNA here is from genome assembly GCA_001517045.1 of Pseudotsuga menziesii. Taxonomy (NCBI): domain Eukaryota; kingdom Viridiplantae; phylum Streptophyta; class Pinopsida; order Pinales; family Pinaceae; genus Pseudotsuga; species Pseudotsuga menziesii. Next base: position 10,436 of record LPNX010169496.1, read on the forward strand.
TTTCATTTGGGATTTATCCAGTCCGAGGATCCCTAAATAATGCAAAAATTTCCCCCTTTTTTATTTTTAGCCTTCTTATTGCCACATAGTCCAATCCATCCTCTTGTTCTCTTCTTTTCCTCTCTCTATATGATGTGATATCATATAGTATATTAGTTGACTGTGAAATAGTGTCAACAATAGCATCCATGGTGGATGCAAGTGAGCGGCGAATCTCATCGCCGCCACGAAAAGAGGCACTGATGCCCCTTAAGTGGGCAAGCTCAATCAGAATCACGGCATTCGGATCCATTGTAGCAACTGCAAAAAAAACATCAATAAGAAAATCATTAGAAACATATACATGGCATATAATGACATCTCTTAAAAATTGAAAATGTATTAAATCAAACTCAAGTTATCAATTTAATGGCAAAACTTAAGATTAAACATTTCACAATTAAAACGTAAGTTTCGTTCAACTTGTGACTACATTCAGTTAATGAGTAAGTAAGAATTGGATATAACTTGTTCTGGCTTACAAAGATGGTTGCGCTAACTTAGAAAGATGATTTGAATTTTGTTGAGAGGTTTGTCTTTCGTTTAAGGTTTGGATTTTGGCAGGAAAGGAGGAATTGTTCATTGTTCCATATTTCTTCTATATGGGCAGATTAATAGGGAATGCCATTATGAAATTGTCCATGGTTCTATAGCGAGTACGAGTTCTTTCATCACTTTTTGAAAAGATGCTTGTTTATGCTTCCAGTCATATTGAAAAGATGTTTGTTTATGCTTCCTAGATTCTAGTGAGAGTGGTTTTTTTTCTAATGGTTATGGTTTTCACAATCTCTAGGAATTTTGGCTTGCTTGTAATTTTAAAGGCCTTAATTCATATGTATGGCATATGATGTAGATTTTTAGGCAATATTTGGTTTGTTGGTGAATTTCTCTTGAAGGGTAGGCGCTTTTGGTCATGTAATTGTTTGGGTTATTGACTATTCTATTTTTTTTATGTACTAGAGAATTTCATTTGATTAGATATAGAATAGCATCTAATTTATTTTTTATGAGGAAAAAAGAAAATAAAAACTTTAGTCTTCCTCCATAATGCATGTCAATAGGGTTTTTTCCAATGGCATTGCCTAGAAACATTTGTGTCAAATTGTATGTGATCAATTTATGTGTTTAGTCTTGGGGAAGGCATTGGCATATCATCATCTTTGGTTGGTTGGTGTTTTGGCTATGAGATGGTTGTTTATTTTTTTATGGTTTTTATTGCCTTTACAAATAAAAAATGGTAATTTAAGTATCTAATTGAAAAAAAAAGCTATGGGTGAATGAATTACTTGTTAATATGATGATTCACTGGAGGATTTGTCTTCAAATCGAGGAATGGGCACTCTTCCAAGCTCCTAGGGAACGGGCAGGCTATCGTCTTTGCGCTCCTGTTCGGTGAAAATGACTCTCAGTTGGGACTGTTTGTTTTTTATTTTTTTTATAGATTTACAAAACGCACACGCGTTATAGAGTTACAAAACACGCTATAACGTGTGCGCGTTATGTTTACCTAACCTACATGTCTGCTGACATGTCAGGCTCGGATTTACTATTCCAAGTGCTATGGAAGAGGAGCACGTTCTTTTTCTATGTAACGTGAGCTTGTTCCTAAAAATTTGAATTGCATCTAAAAGGTCCCTCAACTTCTTGCACACACCCTCAAGTTAAACCTCCTTTATGCATTAGTGATCAGGTAAATTTTGCATTTGACGTCACCACCCAACTGATTCATGATGTGCACAACTCTTCTCGACCAACGTACTCAATCCAAGTTTAATGTTTCACATATTTTCATGCCAAAAAAAGAAAATAAGGTATTGATATTATATATACACTAAAATTCTTAGTTAAGAGGTGGTGCTAGGCATCAACGTCACAACCTTCACATTATATTCATAATGTTTGGAAACAACCAAAATGTTCTAGTCCACAAATTAATGTGCATGTTTAGAGTAGTAATTTTATGAATGTGCTTAGATCAATAAATTCAACACTAAAGCATGTTCACTATTGGAATTTGTTGGAAAAGACCCATGGAAATGTAGTTGGGGATAGTATTGCATACAAATTTATCCCATTAGGAAGTGTCTTAGAAGAGACCTCATGATAAATTTGATTGCATGGTGTAATATGGGTGTGAACATCTCCATATTCTCTGAGAGGGTTTGCTTGATTGGCACATTTCTCATGTGAGCTAGAAGGGGACACAATTTTTCCTCAAACATTACTTACTACTTTGAATATTGATATGAAATGTTCAACAACTCATTAGTTTGAAGGTCAACAATCAACTAAATTCCATAATTTGTTGAGCTCCGAGTAATTTGTGTAGTTGGTTGAGTACCATGAATTTCCAAGGGAAAAGGTGTAATTGAAGTCATGTTTATTAGCATAGAGTGGAACAAAGACAATGTTGCATGATTGCAAACATTGAAATAGTGGTAATTTGACAATTTTGGACTATTGAATCATTTTCTTAATTTCTCATTGTTGGATGCACCTTATGGACCTATTGACCCACTTTTGTAGGTTTTTGTTGGACATTGATAAAATTATCTTATCTTATTTGATTACATTATGTTTTAATATTTTTATCTCTTTTATAATTTTTTGTTTCTTTGCTAGAATCTCTAAAGGACCACACCCAACTGATTAGATTTTAAGTATCTCCTCTCAACTAGCTCACCCCTAAAGGCAATTGAACCTGAGTGACCTTGTTTACGTGCCCCACACCTTAACTAAATAAGATAAAAAGAACTGACCCATATTTTATAATATTTATCCCTTTATAGATTTTATTGTTTCCATTATTTTCCTCTTTTCGCATATGTTCATAACAAACTACACTCTTAAATTTTATTAATAAAAACTATAGTTAAATCCCTACCTCACTCCTAACACAATTCTTTAATTTGATCACTTGCTTTTTATCACCTTTAATTTGATCACTTACTTTTTATCTCCAATGTAACTATTGGTTTTCTTGGTTAAAATAACTGCCCCTTCCTTTTTATCACCAATGTAACTATTGGTATTCTTATTAACTATTGGTTTTCTAGTTTAAAATAACTATCACTTCCTTTTTATCACCCATGTAACTATTAATATTCTTGTAACTATTAGTATTCATGGTTAAAATAACTCATAATGCGAGAGAATCGATATTTCCTTTAATGTCTTAGAGTTTTCTCGAAGGTGTTTTGACTAGACAAAACAATGTTGCAAATTAGGACATATTAAACAACCTTTCATAGATTCATGGTCACGGAATATCAACTAATACTCGTCCATCGAGCCCTAGCTTCGAACAGGACCTGGAGTGAAGAAAGGAGTGAGAATTTCGCAAGGAATGATGAAGAAAGGGTAGGCTCTATGGACTAAGTTTTAAAATGTTATAGATACCATCATTATAGCAGAAAACATAACAAAAGATAAGATATTATTGGGGACCTATTAGCATCCATATCTATGGTAGTGTAGTTATAAAAATGATGAGTTTGGGATCAAATGGACTAGAAGAACCTAAAATATATGGACAATATGCAACTTCCTTCTCATGAATTACCTCTAGTTGTACACGATTTAGAATGGGATGATTCATTTGTCTATGGATGAGTTACCAAACAAGAATCAATCAAGAATCTTAGTTGGCTGAGCAAGGGATCCAGCAAGCAGATGACGGCTTCACCAAAAAGAACGGTATACCAAACAAGAATCTTAGCGGACTGAGCAAGGGCTCCAGCAAGCACATGACAACTTCACCAAAAATAATGGTATCCATGTGGACAATAACCGACGATTCCATGGTAATAATAGAATTCTTTCTTTTCTGATATGCATAATTTATGTGAAAAAAACTGCAACCCATCCAAGCCAAGTCGATTGACATGCATCATAGAGCTTGGAACCGTCATGAGTAACAAACTGGGGTTTAGATATGTCTGCACTAGTATCTATACTATGCACATCATGTCATGTTAGGTTACACACACAAAGAGATCAGTCATTCCCAATAGTAGCCGAGTTGTAGAAAGTACCCATATATTTATAAGGACAAAATATGAATTGGGAAATTTATCAAATAAAAGGAGAAATATAGAGAAGTTTCTACAGTATTGGATTATAATGTATTATTTGGAAATCTATGACCTGTAATCTTTGTATTGTTCTCTCTCTACATATCCTTGTTATCCCTTTATGTGTAATTCATTTTGATGTAATAATAGATGGTTTCCAATGGGGAAAATATGGGCAAAAAATGACAAGAAACAATCCAAATCTGGTATCTTATTAAAAATTCGTTATGGCACCCAATTTCCAAGTCAAAAGATTAGTTAGACCTTGTTCTTTTCTGGAATGAAGTCAATTACATACAAACCAACCTGATACTATAAATATGTTAAGATTATGGTGGATTTCATCCAAGTTCAAAGATGCACCGAAGACTCAATGACCGTAGTGACAACCTACGAAGGAAAACACACTCATTCTCTGAGTCGTCTGGCTATAGAATTCATGCAGGCCGATTCGTCCAACCAGCTCATTGATGAGGGATTGGATAGAACAAATTGTGTAGTAGACAACCTATTATTACCCTTTTCAAGCAACATTACCAGAATATCAACATCGAGTCTATTTCTAATGATTGCACTTGACCTCTCAGACAACCAGCCTAATGGCACAGGAATACATGTCAACACAACTAATATAGGATTACATATGCAACCACATTTAAATGCAAGCAATTTCCAACACTTGAATCCATTACCTAAAAATATGAGAAATGTATTGGATCTGAATCAATTGGATCACTCATCGATAATGGATTCCATGGATTCTATGAAGCTAGAAGATCCCAAATTCACTGCATCTCTCGTTGTAGCCATAAATGGCTCTATGTTGAAGTTGGGTGCTCCAATCGAGAGTACTGCCAAACATTTTCTTGCAATGCAATACATCGATGGATCAACTCTGGAAGGAAATGTTTTAGTCCACAACTCCTACTACAAATTTTCCAAATTTTATTGCGATTGGGGAAACAACAATGCAGAGTATCATAGATTCCATTATTACAATGAATAGAAACTAAGAAAATCACAACCTTTATCTTCCTCTATCAATTGAAGAACAAATAGAAAAAAAGTGTTGAATGCCTTTGTAAACCATAAACTTCAGCCACAAAGACTAGTACTAGCAGGGTTGAATCTTTCTACAAACTCATTGCATACAGTGTCACTTATCCCTAATGTTACTTATACTCAGATCTAAACTTCAATGCAATTGGTCATTTTTCTTAGTTTATCAAAGTTCTGATATATGATTTTGCTGATCATATTAGCTAGCTCCTTCGGCCACTCAATCTTTGACTCCATGCCTTCCTTGGATGCTTGATCTTCATATTTTCTACTCCCCCTATCATTATGTTACTGATTAAGTTGGTCATCAAAATCTTCTTGTCCATCTTTGCTCAAGATGTCACATGTCATCTCATCATATGCTTTTTGCTGAGAGTTCATTCCATACTGCTTTAGATGCATCACTATCATATCATCATCGAAAATGTGTATGCATCATCCTTGTACATGATTCAAAGCCTGATTTTGGACCACTTTGAATTCATCCTTGCCCTGTGTATGTATACAATCACAATCCTAGGACCTGTAACATGCATTCTTCTTCATGTCTTCTGCTGCTTATCATGCTTATCAACAATAACCAATAGATTAAAGGAGCTAGAACAAACCATAATTGGAATTAATCACATGTTACCCAAGATATAGATTGCATCATACTGAGTGACAACTGACAAGTTGTCGTAGCTTTCCTTTCCTATGGTGGTGGTAGTGGTGGAGGGCTTGAAGGATGAGAGAGTGATAAGTGGTCTATTGCTACAAAGTTCTAAGAGATGAATACTGTCCTACCATTATTCTTCTCTCAACTCTAACTATATATTAACCCACTGCATGAACACCGATTCTCCCTAACGTCCAGAGAAAGAGGAAAGGAAGCATAACAAGGTAAAATAGCTCAAGCATGCTTTCCAAGTTTGCCTTGCTTTGTTGTTTCGCTAAGCTTTTATGGCCAAAGAAAGCTGCTTTTGGATAATTTCTTGTGGCATAAAAGCTATTGTTATATGATAATCTTCGATGGTAACTACTATAACTATACTCTCTTAAGCGGTGGCAGTCACTTTCTTTTGTCTCTGTCAGTTAGTTCTTTACATGAATTTTGTATGTTCATATTATGTTTAAATTTTGATGTCACACATTTATTTTTCTTAGAGCTTCCAATGAGAGAGAACCTTTGTTTAATTATAAAACATTTTAGCATCTCCTTTCAGTTGGATTCTTTCATACTGATAAGGTTATAGAGTTGGTTATAATTGTAGACTGATGCAGGGGCCCTGCTGGAGATTTCTATGTATACCTCAACGTGAAGGAGATTCTAGGAATTGAAATAGATGGCATCAATCTCTATTCAATTATTTTAGTTAGTTATGTTGATGCAATACTGGGAATTGTCAGTAAGGTAAGTAAGGATCTCCACCTTTTATGCATTAACTATGTTGTTATTAATATTGAGGAATATGTTGTGAAAAAAATAAATAACATGGTCTTAGTGTAATAAACACGTCATTTGTTTCATTGTATTTTTCCTTCCAATTGGAAAATGTTTTCCCTTATCATGAGATTGAAAAAATTACATACAACCAAGTTCACTCAAGGTTAGGGTTGGCAAAGTCCACTTGCTGAGAGGTCTATCCCAGCTTGAACTAACATAGTATTTTGGACCTTGGGGGGTGGGTGGGGAATTCTTGAAAATAGGTTTATTGGTTCCAACTTCCAATGGCCTTATATATTTTATTGTGTGCTCAAAAGGTATTTGATACTAAGGTTTCCCAATTTGTAGATGCTTTTGATCTAATTCTTTATGATATCATGATATCATCTACCTGGGCAAACTAGTCAAATAAAAGTGGAAGCATGACAAATAATATCAATGTGATGTGTAGGCTCTAAAGGGTGTTCTTAACTTTTAAAACTATAGATTATTCCCTATGATAAAAAACCTATTGTCTGGGTGGTTAATGGAAGTTTTAACTCAAAAGCTATAACATCACACACTAGTGGAATAACTCTACTACCTTAGCTTAAATTTTAGCAGAATCCCTCTACTAATATTGAATGAATGGAAACAGCTGATTTAACACACAATGTGCCGACATAAAAACAAAACTTCACTCTCTAACTCATCCAAAACATCAAAAATAACAACTATAACACAACAATATTTACTACTAATACTCGTTGCAAGTTACGTTGGTGGTTGACTTCTCTTCTCTATATAATTAATGCACCTTGTCTCCTTTATGTATTCATAAGTAATTCACCATCCTCGCATGAATATCTCCATCACATAAGTGCAAACTTCCTCTAGTAGAAGCCAATAAAACAACTCAAATTCTAGAAGGAAAAAAGAAATGGAGAACAACATTGGAGGAACCAGGAAAACTAACAATTAGGTCTATCTTGTGGAGGCAATTTGCATCTTAATTTGATCATGGGTTGATGTCTATAGAGCCTGTGAGGGTATTGAAATCACTAAAAGAAATGATATCCCATAGAGAGAGGATCACTAGATATAGGTAAAGAAAAGGTTTACCATCATAGTGAAGTTTGAATCTTGAGGATTGGGTAGCATACAACAATGAATACATTTCAAAGAGGGGAATTCATGCCTTAGAATTCAAATCCACATAAATTTGGAATGCACATAGAAATCCAAAATTGATACTCTAGATTGGAGTCTCGAATGAAGCAAATGACATCTCTTGACACACAAGCTTTGCTAGATATCTATGTGTCACATCCAAAAATTGAGACCTTGTGATACCTCTTGATAGGTTGGAGTGTTTTCATGAAGTTATCATGCATCTTGGTCAGGAAGATGAGGTCCTGTGTGGAGAGCACATCCTAAAATGATGTTATAATTCATAGAATGATATCCATTGGTTTTGTGTGACCATATGCTCTTTCCATTCTAGGATGGCGTAAAAGTCCTTCATGTGGTTTTAGATATTTCTAGATATTAATTTGATATTTCTAGAAATTCCATATTCCTTTAAGATGGGTGGAGTGTCCACTTGAAATGCCAGATCTAAAACTACAAGAGAATGAAAATCCAAAAGCCTTGATAACAATGGTTGCAACATGTTGCAAAGAAGTTGGTTTAGCCAACCTTGTGAAAATTGTGATTCTATACATCATCATATATATTTTTATGCTCTTACAATAACAATTCACTTCTACATTTGAATTATAAACAAACATCATGCGACTTTGCGAGATCCCACTAGATGAGATGTAAATTCAAGCATGTTTGTAACCGACTTAGGTCTTAAAAATTATCTTGTGGCTTCTAGTCCCTTTTGATTTTGATTCCAACCTCATATTTCATCATTCATATAGTCAACATACTTATAATTTATGCTTTTACAATAACAATCTATTTTTCTACTTTTTGAGCTATAAACAAACTTTATGCCACTATGCAAGAACCCAATTGGAGGAAATGTAAATTTGAGCATGTTTGTTGGAACCCACTTAAATCTAAAAAATGATCATGTGGCTTCTAGTCCCTATTGTTTTCAATGACAAACTTGTCATATTACATCCTAATTACAATGTTACTATTAAAAGTGGAAGGTGTAGCTTTAATTTATGATCTAGCTCTTGAGGGATGTTTTTTTGGAGTAAAACAAATATTTCTTGCAGGGCTCCTAATTACCCTATGGTCTTCTTCAAAATTTTCTCCTAGTTAAGCGGATTTTATTCATTTCTAGTGTGATTTTGGAGTTAGCTTAGATCCTTTCTCAATTTTGGAAACTTGATTTGAGTGTATTTTGCTTGCTTTGGAGCTTCAACATGGGTTTCTAGACGGTCAATGTGGCATGGAAGTTTGGAACAGTTCTCTCTTCCTTTGTTTGCAAAATTTCTCTTCCTCTTTCGAAAACTTGTCACATACTCAATGTATTTATAATGGTTGATAGATTTGAAATATAAACCTAGATCCAAAACCCCCCATTTGGTGTGAAATAAAATTCTTTTCCAAAGATCCATTTCAATTGAAATCTTAGGGAAATTCCAATACCCACCTTTTCAAATACAAGAATAATATTCGTTGATGTAGCTATTGTAGCTCACACATTTTAATATTTTTAAATCAATAAATGCACCCTTTAACAAAAAAATATTTTCATATAGGTAATAACACTATCAAGAAACGCATTCAAGCAAAATGGTACAAAATTTCAAATGCATAAGAAATAGGGAATCAAGGTAGGAACAACTACCAGGGTATAGGAAGTCGACTTGAATGTAATCCCTGTGTTAAGTATAGGATAAAAACCATGTTAATAGACATATATGAGCTCATGCAAAAATATGGTCCAACTCTTGTCCTCTAACCTGGATCATTCAGACACTCTGAATTGGCTCACAAAACTGTTTGGTGCAAGTTACCAATCGAGTTTGAGCCTCTGCATTTTCTACAAGTCTAGCTCTCTTGACACTCTCTTACCTAAATTGAGCATCCTTGCATTTGTTATGAGTTTTAAATTTCCCTAAAAATCCATTTGTGGACAAGTCCTTTCAAATACAATGGCTAACCAATATGAGTCCATCATATATATCCTTGCATTTGTTATAAATCTGATTCCTGAATTTGCCTCCAATGCCCGTTGTATCTTGGTCCTTGCAATTGCAAATCTCTAGCGCTTCCTGGTTGTGCATTCACTATTATAGTTCTTCTCAAATCTCCTCGTCATTGGAATACTTGACAAAACATTTCAACACACAATTGCTTGAATCATCAACCAGAAGCTCTAGTAGATTACAAATCCTATAATTCGTTCAATTTCTATCTAATGTGAACCCAAGAAATATCTATGTTTGATCCTTTTTTTAGCAATGCATTCAATGTGTTTCTTGGCTACTTCCACTATTGTAATTCTTCTCAAATATCCTGTAACCAAAATTTCAACAAGAAATTCCTCAAACTGCCAACAAGAAGCTCTAGTACATGAGACTTACAAATCTTGCAACAATCTCCAACAATATTCATTCATCAAGCACCAAGAATAAACAGAATACAACATTACATCAAGAATCACAACCAGTGACATGAATAACACCTTGAACCTAGCAATTTGATATGCTAAGAATTGATTTATTTACATGTATTTCACTTATGATAAAATGCTACTGTGTGCAACTCATATGCTATATTTAACATCAGGGCCCTAGTATGGAAGGAATCTGTGTAACCAGGGCACCATAATTAGCAATTTGATCTACTAAAAATTGGTTTATTTACATATATTTCAACGAAACCTATTAGAAAAGGCTACTCCATGCAACTCGTATGCTATATTTATCATTGGGGCCCTTGTAACGAAGGTATTTGTGAATCTTATATTTCACCATAATTGCATTTCTTTTTGGATAAAGAATGTTTTATCCTTTACAATTCTGATTTAATTATCATATATTCTACCTGAAATTGAGAAATATGAAGATCTGTGCAATCTGTTTTTTGAAAGAATTAAACTTCAAATGTACTCATAATTTTGGTATTGGTGGAAGTTGCTCACGCTTTGCATGTTAAATTGGAATTTTAGAGATGGAGGTTCATACTCCTAGTGCACAAGTTATACCTAAGGTGGTTCAAAATACTTCCAATAAAGTTGCTCATCTCCTAAGCAAGTCTTTCATAGCAAAGTTTGCAGGCAACAAGTTGTCCAAACAAGCAAATTCAAGATGAAATTGCACAACAGAAGTTAAAAATACTAAACAGGCCATAGACAGGCAAGTTTTGTCAGGAAAATGTAGTAATCCCATTGTATGTTGTACATACCAAGTAAGATATATATCATCCATTAACATCCATGTGTAATAATGTAATTTTTATATATTGTGCTGAAAAGAGTGCTACATAAGAAAACCAAGCAGTGAAAAGGCAAAAGCTTGAAGAGGGACAATTACGATAGGTGACATGATTGTTTAATTGAATGTTCATTTTGTCGATATTGTTTTTGTTGAATGATTTTAACATGCATTGTGTGGGTGGGTTACGTTTAGGATAAGGAGAGCGATGCATGTTTGGTATAGAGAGAGGGTTGTATGTCTGTTAGTTTTATACTTTTATTTTATTTTTTCTTTCATATTCTTAAGGTAAAAGAACACATTTTTCCACACAAAACAAATCCAAACAAAGTTTCAACTGCTTCTATCAATAAAAACAATGAAAGAAAATGGAACACAACCTTGAAGGTAGAGTGTGATTCTGTCAATCCTACATATTGGATATTTTATGCTTGTTCCTTTCCTACCCAGTGTAAATTGTGATAATGACCATGATTTTTTGTAGTGAGTGAAGTTCGCTTTCTATTTTCTTTTGTTGTTCAAAAAGTGTTTTTTTTTAGTGTAGAACATCTGAGCAGCTCCACAAGCAATCCCTAGCTCATGTAAGAACAATATCATTCATCTTTCCTTAGTGTTTTAAGTGGTTAGTGTCCCTAATGTCTCATTACAGAAGAAATCTATTTCAGGATGGTACTGGTGCACCTTTCCAAAAGTACAAAACATTAATAATCACAATACCGAAGGATCCTGGACTTGAAACAGCTCAGAGAAGTCAGCCTACAAGGTATATTGTGGAATCAATTGTTTGTAAACTCTCAATTTTTGTGTGAATGTTAACTTGCACTAGTGCATTTGATTATTTACAAGCAAACCATAAGGGCTTGAAAAGCAACATACATTTCTGACATATTCTTCTTTTATTTATTTAGGTTTAAGAGTGCAGATGAGCTTGAAGAAGAGATGCTTGCCAAAATTCCAAAGTTCAAAGCACGCCCACTCAACAAAAAAGTAAGTATGCAACACAAACTATTACAAGCTAGTTTTCATTTCTTTTCATTCCACCTGAATTTTCAGACATGTTCTCATCCTTTTTGTAATTTGCAGATATTGGAGGATCCAATGTTGCCACCATTGCATAAGACTATTCCTCAATTACCAGAGTTTCAGGTTCAGTTTGGGCACCAAACACATTCTATACATTTTGTCTCTTTATATGCATCTTAACACATGGTCAAACCTCTTAGAAATTCTTTTTGGATCAAGTTAAATATTGTTTTGGCTGCAACTTGAAAGGAATTCCATTTGAAGAAAATGGATAGGTCTTTGCAACACTCTTCTACTTCGTCATCTGTAGATTCAACTGTGGTAAGGAATTCATCTTTACCTGTCTCATGGTATTTGGCGTTTTTCATGCAAAACATGTTAACAACTAGATTCAACTCTGATTTTTACCATATTAATGATGGAGAAAAGGAGTTTCACTCCTTAACCAGCAGATTCAAGGGTTTTTCCCATGTAATTTGTGGTGGTTAAGAGGAAATGTCAAAGAACAGAGAAATCTGAAAATAAATGTTTTGTTGTCTACAATTGGTTGCCCTAGATTATGAATAAATCATCTTTCTAAATGCAGATTCTAGATAAGCGACAATGTGAATCAATTGGTGGAGGTGTTCTGATTGAGCCCAGGTCACCACACTTGGAAACTGATTTTCGTGCACATCCACCAAAGTGAGTGGTGATTTTTTGAAATCCACTAATATTTTATGTAGAAGTTAGAGGAAGGAAAATCACAAATATATCATAAAATGTTCTTCAAGAGAAATTTGAATTTCTGTGTGACACTGTCATATCTTTTTCATTTGTTCCCTTTGAACAGAGGCCATAGAGATAACACCAATATCAGTTTTTCACCCACATCTCTTTTATTCAGGCCCTTTTTTTACCATCAAAAGTTTTCTGAGTTCTAACTGATCCCAAGCCAACACACTTGGAAACTCCTTTGCATGCATGTCCAAATAATAAATGTTAATAATGCTTTGAGAAGACTAAAATATGTCTTCAAGAGCAATTTGAATCTTACTTATAGGGTCTTTTTTATTCAGGCACCATCATCAGTTTTTCACCTGCATGTATGAAAATTTGTGGTTTGATTGTTTCATGTCTCTTTTATTTAGGCCACCCTTTGAACTAGGGATATAGGGAATACACCATCTGCAATTTTTCTATGGAAGTTTTTAGCTAGATTTCTCTGTTTTAGATCATTTGTAAACTATTGCATGTTTATTTTTGTAATTGCATTTCATTTATGTTTCTATTCTTGGGTTCATGCTATAATGTTTAGTTACTGTGTGGCATGCTGTTACTTGTTGGATCTCTCTTAGTGAAGCCCTTTGGACAGAGGCTATAGAGACAACATGTTTTGTTGTTCATATGCTTTGTTAAAGATCATTTGTGACAGATCTAAAGGCAGAATTTTAGATGGGTAAACTATTTTATGTTGAAGAATTTTTTATTGGATTTCATTAATTTTGTTCTCTTGGGAAGGTAGCCCTCAGAATATAAGTCTTACGAATTTTATGTTAGTATGGCTATGAGAAATTAATCTAGTTTATGTTCTTTGTATTATGTAAAATATAATACTCTATTTTGATGGATTATTCATATAAATTTTCAGAGTTAAGACCTCAGAAGTGTTAGAGAAAGAGGAATTGCAAAAGATCACAAAATTCAAGGCTAGGCCACTTAATAAAAAGGTACCAATTAACAAGTTTGTTTTCTATCCATACTTTGCAATTTTCTCTATCGACTTTCTAAATGATCTTATGTTTACAGATATTCTGCACTAAAGGGGATCTTGGTCTATTTTTGGAATCTCAAACGTCATGTCACAACACCTATGGTAGGATGGATGTACTAAGGTTGATGCAATTAAAAGTATTTTCAGGCTCATTTCTTATAGGAATATATTAAATTGTTTTTTATCTGAATCAGGAATTTCACTTTGCAACCGATGAGCACCTTCCTCTGCCTCCACCAACTGAACCTTTTAAAAAGGTTAGGAACTTAATCCAAATAAATGATTGATCAAGAATAAAGTCTCAGCAGTCAGGTGTCATCTTTTGGTTATTATTATCCAATTTATATTTTAATACTTTGGAAATGCTGTGTTGTTTTATCAGCTCTCTCAAACACATAAGTCTGAGAATTAGGACAAGCAGATAAAAATCTACAGCACCTCACTGAAATAAATTTCAAATCATCTAGCTCAAAACTTCATTTGTCTAACCCCACAGTGAAGTGCTAGGAATATCTTTTATATAATAAGAGATGACAAGTATACAATGAATGTAGACACCTTGAGTGGTGCACCTCTCTAGAAGAGATAAAACCCTAACCTTGATGCAAGAGATGATTGACTAGGAAGAAAGTCTCAACAGTCAGGTGTCATCTTTTGGTTATTATTATCCAATTGATATTTTAATACTTTGGACATGCTATGTTGTTTTATCAGCTCTCTCAAAGACATAAGTATGAGAATTAGGAAAAGAAGATAAAAATCTACAGCACCTCACTGAAATAAATTTCAAAGCATCTAGATCAAAACTTCATTTGTCTAACCCCACAGTGAAGTGCTCAGAATCTCTTTTATATAACAAGAGATGACAAGTCTACAATGAATGTAGACACCTTGAGTGGTTCACCTCTCTAGAAGAGATAAAACCCTAATCCTGATGCAAGAGCTTGCTAGCGAAGAGTGCAACCTCATGCATGAGTTCACCCTAACTAGAAGAGAACGTCACTAAAGAAAACTAAAAGCGTACAAGAGAATCTCTCTCTCATGTAATATGCCTCCAAACTGAAGATGTTCCTCATGCACACACCCTATCTATCTTAGGAACTGCACCCTTTGCAGATAGAGCATGCATGCATCCTACTCACCCACTCAATGTCTACAATACTGATGTACCCTCATTAGACTCTCTAATGCACCTCCCTCATAAACTGCAAAATCTCTCCTTAAGGATCAAGGCTGGAATGTCTACTAAAATTGTTGCTTTTGAATAAAAACACCTCAAAGCAACATGGTAAAAAAACTAACAGGGTTTGCTTATATGGAAGGTCTGTAATCGTGTTTCCCATATTTTTATGGACGTGATTTGAACACTGTCATAGTGTTCAAAAGTTGTTTTTATTTAAACAAATAGATTTGTAGAGACTTACCTTCAGTTCTTGGTTTTGACCATAGAACCTTGCTAATATGGAGGCAATATTAGTGTAGGTTGTGTTCATTTTGGTTTTATACATATTCCATTCTTTGTGATGTTTCATGGTTTAATTTAAGGTATATGTTGCAGGAAACGTAGGGTACAATGCTGTACCCCCTACGTTTCTGTACCAAAATGCGGAAACACATTTCCAGCCATATGGATGCATCCCACATGTGGGAAACACATTCCATACAAATGTAAATGCATTTCCAAGACTTACCCTCCTCAATATGACATGTTTCCTTGACTTGGTTCTTTACTAGGGTTGACCAAAAATGCTGGTAATTAATGTTGATGTTAAATTCTTGCAGTAAATGTTGGCATTTCCTTTATTTTTTGTTTTCTATAATATAGAGAAGGAATAATAAAGGAAATGATAACTTTTAATTTAAGAATTTAATATAGGAAAGGAAAAATAAAGGAAGTGTCAAATTTTACTTTAAGAATTTAACATTACCATTAATTATTTTGGGATATTTGAGCACCAACCTCATTGGACTTCATAGAGAGAAGTAGAATGTCATATTCCATTCAAGCTATAGTTGACTTAACAGTTTTCAGGACTTCAGGGTTGGAAAAATTGCAACAATTTCATTTGATAATGTTGTGTATGAAAGTATGGGATTGGAATGTAATCAAGAGTACCAAGCCTTTTATGTACCCTGATGTTGGTGGAATTGATTGTTGAAGTCCTCTGTCATTGACTTAACAAAAATGTACCCTTCACTAAAGACAAAATCAATGATTAGGCATGTTAAGATTTTTTACAATATTTTACGGCTTGGGTTAGGTAGTTTTATCAAAATTGGATAGTGCTGACTGATGTCCCAGCCACTGGAGGATCAAAATAAAGGCATAGGCTAGATGAGAAAGGAGAGAGTGATACTAATGATGACAATTCGAATATAAAGGTTGGTTTATGTTTGTCATTTAAATATTCTTGCTCATTTATAATTTTATTACATTGCCTTTCCTTCAAAGTCACAATATAATGTGCTATTTATAAAATACCACATGATATATATATATATTACACGCACAAAATGGTGCGTGACATTCAAGAGGGATTTCGGAATGTTGGTAATATAAACACGTTGCTTATCAGGAGTGGGTCCCTTTAAAAACTAGGACTACATACTTTTGAGTAATTTCGGATTCATGAGATGATATATATATATATATGAATTTTAGAGTGGGTTCTTTCAATTCCCGCAGTTCCAAATTTGAGCATTCAATTCCAACAGTTCCAAATTTTCTTGCAGCCAATCCAAGATAGCCTCTACTTTTAGTTTATTGTTAGAATTTTATTCAAAAAAACTTGTAACTGCTGATGGGATGGTAATTTTATAAATTCAATGATTTTCAATGTAAAGAGGGGAATCTTTCTTAGGGAAGCAAAGAGGGATTTGATTTTTGTAAGTCAGGATTGGAGCATCTGTAATTACTTTGAATACAGTAATGTAGGAAGTAATGTATGCATGCCTCAAGATAAATTCATTTGAACTGTGATTCAAATGTGTATCTTATATATATTTTTTGTTGGCTATTTTATTTGGATATAGAAGTTGGTGGTTATTTTTATTTGGATACCTTATGTAAGTTATCTATGTTAATATAAATTTATATATTTGTAAATGAATATAGAATTCATTATATATATATATATATATATATTATGTAAATTAGATTGAATATAGAATTTATCAGGTATACTAAAACAACGAGTTATATAACTTAACAGTAAATTCATTTTAAGTTATATAATTAAAAGAAATCCATTTAAGTTTAAATTTTGAACTTAATGGCGAATTTTATCCACTATATTTCGCATGGCGATATTTTTTGGATTTTCGTAGTTGTTGGGTTTGAAAATGAACACAAACTGGGTGACTATGTGTGTATCCTCTCCTCAAATTTTGCATTATCAATCTTTCTTTTAACTTGAAAATTTATGCATCAAATGCTACAAGGCTTGCCTGCAATTTATCAAAATGCCATGATCTACTTGAATAGAGTTGGTGAGTTGAACATTGAGAAATGAAACTTGTGAATCACGTGTCATGACCATTTATACATGACTCTCTATTAGTTGATATTGGCTTGTAAGAATGGTTGGTAAGGTGTTAAGTATAGCTGCAAAATGTTTTTGGTTACTATTATTTTGAGGCCAGGTATCTCCTACAAATTTTTCTTGTGCTGATTTGAGGCTGCACTGAATTTAGTTAGTTTATCTAGGTGATCTCTAACTTGAAGGATTTTTTTAAATTCAGGTTATATGTATGAAGCCTTTATCACTTTCTGAAATGGAAAATTTGTTCAACAGCCTTCAAATAACTATTTCTCTAAGACTTGTGAGTATAGTCCTGTGTATGTATTTTTACAATATCTTGTCTCTGACTGATAGATTGACTACATGAAAAAATAATCTCTTGTAGGATCCCAATCCTAACAATTTAGTTGCAAGTACCACATTTTATTTTGAGGCTACCAAAGCCACACTTTGATTATTACACAACTAACTACTCGGTACAATTATTTTCATTTTTCATTTCTTTAGTTTTCCCAAGGAATACTGTGCTTATGCCATGTACTTTGATGCATTAGATTAGACTTGAAACATACCCATCTGATAGAACATAATTGCGGATTACTGTTGCATCATTTGATCCCCTGATGACATTTGAGTAAGCTATCTATCTACTTACTCTTATTTTTATTTTTACTGAAGGAAAATGTACTTAATGTTATTTTATTTTTACATTCAATTGTAGTTTTAAGGAATTCATCAAGGAGCAGCTTGTCAACAACTGCTCCTTTGGAACAACTTCGTGATCAAATTATTCTCCTTTCAAATGAATTAATATCAGATTGACTTTCCATGGCTGATATGGCATACCAATACCCTCTTTGTACTCCTGTATGCAGGACCCAGGTTGTATTGAAATTCAAAATCAATCCTTCATTGGATAGAAGGTCTGCCACTGCATTTATTTCTTTATGAACATGGATAAATGACAGATTTCAAAAGGAAGATTCCCCCTATTTTAACTGAGCTAAGAAATTAGAGGAAATTTCAACTCAAAATGGGCCTTTTAACTCTATTTCAAATTCCATGTCATTATGTGTTAGCCAATGAAATTGATTTAAATTTGAAATACTGTATAGGTCTTAAACACTTTTTTAATATAAATTTGGGGATAGGTATCATAAAAAAAACTACTTTTCTTGTTTTTATTTTCGACATATCTCCTTGTGTTTTTACTCAAAATTTCAATCAGGAGAGCTCGTTAGATGTAGAATTAAATTCCGCATCCAACGAGTACCCACATGGAATAATTTTGATGAAGCCTGCTACCCCAAAAACAAGAAATACCTAAAAACCATCATTATCACATTTTTCAGGTATTTCTTGTTTTTGGGGTAGCGGGGTCCGTCAAAAGTATGCCGAATGGGTACTTGTTGGATGCAGAATTTAATTCTACATCCAATGAGCTCTCCCGATCAAGATTTGAGTAAAAACACAGGGAGATATGTCAAAAATACAAACAAAAAGTAGTTTTTTTCTTTTCTTCCTCCAAAATTAATAAATATTATTTTATTATTTTAACTATTATTTTATTAATTTTTTTTAGGAGGCCCATTTTGAGTTGAAATTTCCTCCAATGTTGGGAGGAAAAACAGGTAAGTTGTTATCCATCCTGAACCTAGCAGTCATCGAATTAATATAACATTTTACATTGAGTTTGAGCTGTCCAAAAATTCCATATCTTGCAATTTTTTAGCTTCTTCCTAGCCTAGTAAAATGATAGTGCTATCTCTTAACTTCTTTTTTCTCATTTTCAGGTATTTTGGTTTTGTCGTTCCAAATGTCATAAGAATTTCAAAATGAAACGTAACCCTCAAAAGGTGAAGTGGACTAAAGCATACAGAAAGCTACATGGAAAAGAACTTACTAAGGTATCTTTTGTGTGCTCATGAGACATGTTGACATGTTTGCCCATGTTTTCCCATGTTGTGCCACAATTTTGATCTGAACTTGCAATATATATGATTACTTATTTGGGTTTATATCTTTTCACTAAGATAGTTTCCAGAACAAACTTCGAGATTAGTCAATTTTTGCAACAATAGTAATTTTTTTTAACAATTTTAAAGAATGCAAGGAAAACCATTTCATTTTTTGTGCCATACCAAATGCTTAAGGCCATGTTTGGATGTGGGTGGAGTTAATTTGATGACATTATTAGACATGAAAATTTTTTAGTTAATACCGTTGCTTTGAAACAAACAGGACACAACACTCGAGTTTGAGAGAAGAAGAAACAAGCCTGAGAGATATGATAGAAATGTTCAAAATACTTTGAAGGCCATCAAGAAGATTGAGGAAGTTCATGTTAGCAGGGAGGATAAATTATGGGAGAACAGGTTTGTCTCATTCTTTTCAACTTTCCTTATAAAAGAGTCTAGGGATAATAGCTAAAAATTAGCTAATTGGTTATCTTCTAGATAACCATATTTTGTGTTAACTTGTATTCTCCCATTAAATGAAGGACTCAATTTCATGATGACGTTACAAGGATAGTGTATGTCTTGTTGTTGGTGAAGTTGGATCTAAAGAGAATTGGGGACAAATTCCTAAAACAAGCCAAAGGATTATGGAAGAACATATTTTTAAGTCCTCAGTTTCACTCTAAATCATGGCCATCGATTTTTTTTTTCATTTTTTCCCATATGTGGTTGCGGACATTTTTTCCCATATGTGATTGCGAATTCGCAACTTTGAAGCAACGATGGTGGAGGACAATGCAATGATTGTCCTATGTGAGGTCATGTAAAGGCATGTCAAAGATATTTTAGTAGTGGACAACAATGGCTACAATGCAATCAAGTAATATAGCGTTCTTAATTGTATTCATTAAAGACCAAATATGTGTATATACTACACAATGATCGTTATAATATTATTTTTCTATTGTTGTGACAATGCATAAAAGTTATTTTCTATCAACAACAATTCTATCTAATCCCAAGCTTCACAACCCAAAATTGAAATCATTTGCTGAATCAATTGACAATTGATTTTTGCATTAAGAGTTTGTGTTGCCATAAGTATTTATTATGTAACATTTGTAATAGTGCATTGTTTTAGGGTTTTCTATATTCCATGATTATTTATTTTAAAATTGTGTTTGTTGAAACTCTCACATATTTTACAATGCTTTTCACTATATTGAGTGGAAATGTGTCCTAATATTGTAATCAAAAGGAATTTGGTGAGTATAGGAATTGCATTGCCCCTTCAAGAGGGGATGTTTCATTGGTGCGTTATTTGAGTGCTAATTGGTTATCTTGGATTGGTTATCATTGAAAAGATTTGTTTGTGTAGAATGTGATGAATTAACATACAAAAATAATGATTATCAAGTTACTATATATACATAATGGATTACCTTGTAATAGTCCTTCAAGTCTTTCAAATATATTTTTTAGCGCAAAAATGACTTGAAGGACTAGTACAAGGTAAGCCATTATGGATCTATAGTAACTTGATAATCATTACTTTGTGTGCTTGAATAATGCAAAATTTGTTTGAATATCATCATTATCAAGCAATAACAACTTCTTAAAGGGTTTTAGCTCAATGGTAGAGCACCTTCCTAATTATAGGTAGGAGGTTGGTGGTTCGATTCCTCTGTACCCTATCATAAATTTGTGACTACAAAATGACTAAATTCACATATATAGGACTATTAGTAGCTAATTTCCTGTAACTAGTCGTATTTAGCTTAGTCATTAATATGTTATCATCTAGTAGTTTATTTAGTCGTATATTTGGTCATTAATTGCTGCAATCAGTGACTAAATCAATGATTAAATCTGTGTCTAAATCCATGACTAAATCATTGAATATCAATGACTAAATCATGAAATAAATCATTGACTATCAATGACTAAATCAATGACTAATAATTCAAGCTATTAATGACTAAGTGAAATACGACTAGCTATAAGATAGTGGAAATTAGCTACTATTAGTTGCCGACTCAAAAATAGTCATTTATAGCCCGATTATAGTCCTTTTTTTAGTCATTAATTTTTCATTTTGTACTGGTGTCTCCTTCTATGTACCCACCATTTCCCCCAATGTTGTATTTATCCAATCAAGAGAAGAATTGTATCCACCATTACCCCTAATGTTGCATTTATCCAATGAAGAGAAGAGATGGAAAGGAAGATAAATTCTATGATTAAAAAGACAAATAAAAATAGAAGTAAAAATATGATATCAAGATAAGTAAAAATACAATATCAACCCATTAACTACTATTATTAAATCTAGTAGCATCTCAAGACATATATATACCTTCGTAGATTTTTTAATATGCAGTAGATATAAAGGTGGGAGCTTCCCGTCAACGAACCTGAGTGAGTTGCATAGATTGTCATATCATATCTAGACTGTATTGGAATTCTTGAGATATGTAGTAGAGGAAATGGATAATATTTTTGGCCGACGGTTCAAATACAACGATGCATCTCTCAGGGATTAATCACAACAATTGAAGTTACTAGAACAAGCAACAAAGTTTAGAAAGGCTCCTCCCCACCAATGGAGAGAATGAAGCCTCACATCTTGTTAAAATATATAGGAACTGTTGAAAGGCAGAGGACCTTTCATTAAATGTAAAAAGGAGGTCTCCCCGTGCATAAGATAGGATTAAATCTCACATATCACCAAAGAAAACCAAAATCATGGGTGGTTCAAACACAGGCATCAAATACCGGAGGAGAGTCTTTCTGTCAACTCTTTAGATCAAATGTACTATTTTTTCAAAAGATGTAGATCATCGGAGGAATAATGGTGTACAATGAGATCAGACGAGAGGATTCATCATCAAAGGTTAGGACCAAATCGCGTGGTCATCGTAGAATAAAACAATGAGGATTTATGATGTAAGGACACAAGTTTAAACATAAGGATAAATACACCTGGTAGGCAGGCAAGTCTAGATTGTGCCACTTTTCAAAGTGGATATAAACCATTCCTTCTGGCTTACCAATCTTGACATCAAAAATCAGAAGTTAGAATCTGTCATACAACAGATACAAGACTCTTACGAGTTGTTGATCTTGAAATAATAAAGGTTAGAAAAGTACTGTAGAGTCGAGATAACAGAAAAACCCATTGAGATTGATTTTTAATCATTTGGATTGATTGTTTAGGCCCATTTGTTGTTTTTGTTTAATATTGATTGTGTTCTATATAATCAAGATTCCACTATGGAGAGAATTGTTATTGTTTATATAGGTAATTCAACATGTGACTCATCTTTCATTATGCATTTTTCACATTTTAGGGATGCTTGAGAGAGTAGTCATTTGTGATATTTGACGAATGCATTGAGGACTATTAGGTCATGTTTTTGTTTTCTATTTTTTAATACTTTTGTTTATGTTTTGAAGTTTGGTTTTATTCTTTACTCCTAGAAAATTTTGTTGCTTAGGATAGTTTGAATTTTTTCCCTTTAAGATTTCATGTTATTTGTTTTCTTAGGCTTATTTTTGAAAATTTTAGTTTGATTTCATAATCAGAGGGCTTATAGAAGGCTTATATGGACTAAAAGGTCTAAATAATATCATCAAAGTTTAATTAGGACTTCTAAACCAAATTTAAACCTTTATCATTAGCTTAATTTTTGCAAATCATTAATCTAGATTTTCTTGTGGCGCAAGCCAAAAACAAATGCACACAGGTGCTACAAGAAAGTCGCGCAAGCAAAAAATCATCATTTCTGGTTTAATTTTCTTTGGGATTCTCACACATAAGATGTCAATCATACTATGTGATGGATTTGATATGTGTCTCTTGTAGATTAATCACTGTGACAGGTGTGAATATCATCATGAAGGTGAATCGTGGCAGTTTCTTGCAAAGGTGATGCAATAATGATAGCATACCATAATGAGACAAAGGTGTGTTGAATTACGTTTTCCTTGAAGTGCATGAAGAGTAGGTGAAGGTCGTGGTGAAAAATCAGCACTTGGTAATCAGAATTTTGAAACAGAGCGAAAATTAGGGCTTTCAGGAGCGATTGTGTGGAGTGTTCAAAGCGGTCAAAGAAGATTGGAGCATGCAATTCGACACCTGACAGCTGAGAGAACAAGATTCCAACAGTTGGATTATTCATTTTAACAGGTAGTCTGCGAACCATTACCAAGTTTCATAAATTTGGGGTTTTTCTAAACAAATGACTAATGATAGAATTGATGATAGAGTATTAGTTTTTAAACCTAATTCATGATAAATGATGAATTCTTAGTCAATGGGTTTAAAGTATTTATCAGTTAAACGAGAGAATTCAGATTAGGGTCTTTTGGGTTCCCCTATGCAGTATTGTCTTTCAGTATATCAAAATTTCAAGACAGTCAGGCTGTGTTTTACTGACAAAAGCTGCTTGATAATATTTCAAAATGAAAAAGAGTGGTAAGACTAATAGGGAATAACCCTCAAACTTAAGCTAGGTCCAAAACTTTCCATATTGTGCACAATTGTTTACAGAAGCAAGATGGATAGTGTTCTTTGAAAAGATTGAAGGTTATCATTCAGAGGTTTCTTACAAGTTCGCTCAATGTTTAAACAAAGATGTAGTGTCTTTTGACACTTTGAAGTTCAAACTGACCACGGAGTTACTAGCATAAGCAACAGGAATTCTGGATGACGGAGAATTGTGGTTCAAGAAGGTGCCCTTCACTTTTGATGCTTAGAGATATCTACTTCCAGGTGTAGTAGCAGACTGAGGAAATGGTGTTCCTATTCAAAATTTTAAACCTGAGTGGATTGAGCTTATCAAAATCTTACAAAGCTATGTCACCTGCGAGGGGATATTTTCCTTTGTGTTTAAGTATCATTTTATATTCCTTCAACATCTCACTCATGAATATAAAATGAATCTTCCTTTCTTCTTTTTGAAAAGTTTACAGAATATGTCAAGTAGGGTGAAAGAACATCAGGATCATACCAAACAATTAGTTTTTCACCATGGGTTCATAAAACTAATCATAAGTACTGTATTGCAGAAAAGAGAGAAGACATGGGAACACTTCTTATTTTGGTCAGGTTTCAAAACTGAGAAGGAGGATCAGTCTCAAAAGAGACATTTAGATAAGGGTCATATTTTGATCAAGAAACTCAAAAAGAAGGTCATAGTCAAATATGAAGAAGCTGATAAACCAGGAGAAGCTTCGAATCAGGAAAATGAAAACATTGAACTTGGACACCAAGTTAATGTTGAGGAAGGAAGAGTTTCAAAGTTAGAGATAAAGGAAGTTGATCCATTTGAAGATGTTTTACCTACATAATTAAATCTAGGTGTAGAGAAAGATGTTAAGAAGCAGAAGCAAATCCCTATTACAGTACTTTCTAAAGAGGATGAAAAATAATTATCTGATGAGGCTAGGGATCCTACTACTAATGAAGCTAGGGTTTGTTCTAAGCAAGAAATACACAACCATTTTGAAGAGGAGACACTGTCATGAAAGAAAAGAGTGAATGTTATTGAATTTGCTTCAATAACTCATCAAGGAAAGATTCTCAAAATTTCAAGAGAAGTTGGAGTAGTCCGGAGACCCAAGACAAGGCCGAAGAACAAGCTTAGGTTAAACATGAAGAAACTATTAAATCCCAAATTGGCTGAGAAAAAGGTTACATTAATAGAAGATTCATCATCTCGGGAGAAATTGGAAGATAGTGAAGATGACATTAAAGAAATTATGAAGGGTAAAAAAACAATAGTTTCAAAAGAAAAGCCAGTCTTCACTGATGCAAAGATCTCAGACATTTTCATGGAGGTTAGAAATAAAATGATTCAAGAACAACATCAAAATGTTATAAAGAATTCTTGTATGGAGAAAAGAGAGATAATTGAAGAAGAATTTTAGTGCAGTATTGAATATGAAGAATAGCTAGAGATTCATGTGACCTTCACAGAGTTGATGAAGGAGGATGAAGAAATATACAAGAAGCTAAAAATCCCATGGACACCAGAATGGATGCAACCAATATCAGAAAGTAAATGTATTGATTCTGAAAAGGAAAATATGCAAGGAAGCATTAAGCAATACAAGTATCAAATTGAATATATGCATGAAACTAATGATGGATTAGTTACTGCAAATAGGAGACTTAGAGAAGACTTGGAAGAAGTGAACAGTCACTACCAAAAAGTTGATTGCAATCTCTAAAGAGGCTCTTAAAAGGAAAAGACAGACAGAGAATCAGTTTACATAGTTAAGGAAAACTATCGAGGAGCTGACATAGGAGAATGAGGAATTAACAAAGAAGGTTGTAGACTTGGAGGTAGACCACTTGAAAGCTAGAAGGAATGCTCAGGCATTGGAGGGAATTTCTCTATTAGCTGAAGCAGTGAAAGATTTGTAAAAGTACTTTGACAAGAGCAGTTATTATTTAGTTTGAAAAGTAATTTCATTTTTGTATAGTGCTAGTTTATATTGAACAATTCAAATAGATGACCTAAAATTAGTTAGGGTTCAATTATGTAGCTGTTTTTCAAGGAACAAGATAAATGTAAGTCTAAAAGAGGAGAAGTGGTTCGATTTTTACTGATAAGGGGAGGCTATCAGGATTTGTTTATGAGATAAGTGTAAAGACTCTTATGTGTTTTTTATGAATGAACTATGAAATATATGCACTATATGCCCTTTATATTATTGACCGGTTTCATTTCTAGTTTGTGTTAATTACTCAGTTGGTATATTCATTTCCTGTTTAATGTTTTTATGCTTGAAATGTTTGCTAACTGTGGGTGAAACTCAGTATTGTGTTTACTCTATTGGATTATGGTTTATATGTTATGCATCTCAGTCATTCAAATGCTCATGATTTAGTGTTTTCTTTGGTCTTATGAATGTTTTCCCTCTTGTCTTCAAATTGTACAACCAAAAACCTAGAATACCTATTTTACTTTATTGTATTTATTGAGATTGTGTTGGCTTGTTCTTTCATAGTCTAAGAACAAATTCGTGCAACAACAAGGACCATGCGACTTATGTTGAGTCTGCTTCATATGGTGCCATTTTAATGTAGTATCTATCCCTTCTTACAACCATTCATGATAATAAACATCAACTATGTGTTTGATTTTCCATATTTACCTATACAGAAGGAAGAGAGGCATATCCCCTCTTACGTTGGTAGATTTTAGTTATGTGATGATAAGTGTTAGCACTATTAAAACCCTCCCTTGCATGTCAACTACCATGTATGGAATCTGACCTATTTTTTCACTACACCCTTCACTTTTGCTGAATATCTTCTTCGGATATTAGTGCAAGGTATTGCTTGAAAAATTTCACAACCCTCATAATTCCCTAATGCAACCCATCACTTCTTCCTATGCATCGATCGAGAAGGAGAGGGCGCATCTCTTGCTAATTTTTGACCTCTAGCTTTTAATTTAATAGGTGTGTAAGTGTGAAGGATTGCCCCCCTTATACAGTATTGGGTAAGTATGGAAAGTGGGATTGTTTTTCTCAATGGAGAGAAAGTTGTGTTTACTTCCTTAATGATTTATCCAAAAGTACAATTACTGCCTTTGTTTGAAGACTGTGATTTTTGAAAGAAGGAACAAACTTCCTAAGAGCAGTATGCTTTGTTGATTTTCAAACCTTTTAAACTCTTAAGTAGTTACATAAATACATTAAAACTCAACGATAAAAGCCAAGAACTAGATCAAACCATGTATTTATTTTATATGATTTGATATTTCTATCAAGAATTATAGGTTTGTTATTGTTTCTATCTATATGTGTTGATTTCTTATTTAACCAACTTTGTAGACTAGTTTAATATCTAACGATAAAGAGAATCCCCATATTTAGGAGTAAAACTTTCATGATTAACATGTTTTTTTTTAAAGTATATCCTATTACAAATGGTAACATTGAGTCAAAATGTGATTTATATATGCTTAATGTATAAATAAATACTTAGCCTTATGTTTCTGTAAAGAGACTTTGAAGAAAAATAAAATTAATTGTAGTGGTTGCACTACATATTTGTAACTTTTTGTTGGGTAAAATAATAAAAATATTAACAATTATTGGTGGACGTAACCCTTGGTTGGGATGAACCAAGTCTATTGGTGTCTCTCTCTTACTGTAGTATACTATTACTTCGTAAAATCTTAAAAATCTTAAAAATATTAAAAATATTGCCTCTATAATAGAATTACTCTTTCCTTTATCTCTACACATTGAATGAAATTTAGACTATGTTATATAAATATATATTAAGACTAAATTTATCATTAATGAACGGAAAATATAAAACAATTAAGAAGATTGTCATTAGTGAATGGTGGTTAATAGATGATAAATATGATATACATGTGATGTTTATTATCACAAATCAATAAAATTTTAATGAGTAAAAGATGAGATTATTGCCATGGTGGCAATGGTACAATGTATAGTTAGTATAGATGATTGATTTATGTTATACATGGATTTCCTAGGTAATGTTAATGATCATTAAAATGAGGAGGAGGTTGTATATGTTAACATGAAAATATGTTATATTTTGTTACTTCCATACAATTAGATATACCTAAATATATACTTTATGCTAAAAGATTGTCTCTTTAATGTAAATTTTTGTTGTAGTAGGGAATAGGCATACCTCTACTTGCTTGAAAGGATAATTATGTATATAGAAGGTAAGTGAGTAAGGATTATAATATTTATAAGTAAGTGTTTGGTAAATGAAAATATATACAACGATCTCATAGAAATTATGATACAAGTCTTAATCATTCATGGTAAAATTTAGTAGAAAGAAATATAATTGTCCTTTTATGTATGGAATTGTGGAAAGGTACCTTATCAATATTCTGTTTTGTCATGTGATTAGAATGACTAACATTTTGAGTTTGTTTAATTTTATTTTTGTTAGACACAATGGAACATTGAGAGGGGGGTGAATCAGTGGGCCAAGATTTTTTAAGAATTACACTTCTTTAAATATTTAAACAATGATCATCATATGCATACAATCGAGTTCATAAAAATTCATCAATCATACAGATCACAAAAGACACTTCATAAGATAAACTCATAAACGTTATTATATCAAATTTGATATTGGTTACATTGAAGGCCACCAACTTCGGGTTGACATCAGCTTGGTATTTTTCTTAAATCCGACTAAAGAAAAATAGTACAAGCCCAACTTGTATTACATATAGATACTTGTCACCTCATATATAAATATCATATCATCAATCGACTATTGCTACTCCCATATGTCATCAATCAACTATTAGTGCTGCCACATGTTATCTCAGTCAACTATTACTGTTGCCACATGTCATCTCAGCCAACTATTACTACTGCCACATGTCACTTGTATTTATGTCATTATGTCATATGTCATGAATCTAATTGGAGATTATTTAAGAAAACCATGCTCTACTCTATAACAGATCGCAACATAGCATCTTATATCATCATTCACCATTATTTCTAAAGCAAAACGATAGCAATTCTATGATAAATTTTTACCTCATGTTTATGTCTAGTTAGGCCGCAAGGTCAAATGCTATTGCTATGCACACCTGAAGGGGGAGCATCAAGGGTCTGTTCTTGGTGTTTCTTTATGGGCCCAAAACTTGAGAAACGATAGTTCCTATGAAAAACTATTATCCCCAATCAGAAACAATTGTTGTTAGTTAACAGTAATTTGTTCATAAAGGTGTTAGCATTTATGAAGTTGTACCTTACTACTAACATTCATTTGCTATATTTTTGTATACCTGCATAATCCTAACAATATGCACTTTTAATATCGTCATCCTTTTAGCATCACTTATGTTCTCAGTTATATTTGCACATAATGAATTTAGCTACACTTGCTAAGATTTTGGAAAATATATGTACTCTTTTAAATGAGCTATTCATCAGAATTCATTGATAGCTACCTTGTCCCCTTTTTCTAAAATGGTGTAAATTCAAATTTTTTTTTTTTTTTTGCTTACTTCACACGACATGATGGGACTTCTAAAAAAGAGTGGAAACATTTCCTTATAAGTCACCTTTTATTCCTTGCTAATTAGCAAACAGAAGATACAGAACATAAATTCATATTCAGCAGTTCCTTACCAATATGTATTAGTTCATTAGCAGCCAGGCCAACTATTAATGTAAGCCCTAAAGGTTGCTTCTAAAATAAATTTATTTGTCTTGTGCGCATTTATGCAGACTTCCATATCTTTGCCAAAAATTTTGTGCAACTCAAAGGAGAAGATACCCTTGTCTTAATCATGGATAAAACATCTTCAAAATAAACAAAATATCATCATAGCTATGTACTTACCTCGTTGGGCCTCATCTTGAAGTGGAGAGGCTATTCCTGCATAATTACAGGGTCAACCAATACATATAATTACTTAAAGTTGCTGCGCTTTAGAGTACCTGTGTTTTAGATCAACATGAGTCCCTCAATTCCTGTTATCTCAAGCCAACTTGATCGTCAATTTATAAAAACAAAAAGATGTAGAATCATTTTTGAGCCCAGATAGGCCCGAGTGTTTCAACCTTTGCTCTGATACCATATGTAGTGCCCCTCTTATACCTAGGTGCCAATGTGTGCAGAGATTTTATTTTTATGTTTACACTATTACTACAGAGGAGTGAAATCTGTTAGCAGCAACCTTGTTAAGGAAGATTCATGCACATTGTAAACAATCATTTGAGAATTATCTTTAACGTAATTCATAACACATTGTCATCATGGTGCCCTGAAGATGACTTATTGTGCATACCATAAATTTGTAAGATAACAGTAACATTATTCCAATTATCTTTTTGCAGTATTACCTTCCTATACAAAATTAAGGATTAAGAAGCAATCTTTCCTAAACGGTCATTCTTAGATTCAGTTCATACATAATAAGACTTTCTACGTCTTCCTCATCATGAGGACAAAAAGGTAATATACCAAAAGCACGTAAGATAACAATGTCAAGGACACTCAAATTGTGACATCCCAAATGAGATGGAATTGATACTTAGAAGGAATACAAAACTACTTTCTCTACATCACGAAGAATTAGTTATGCTAATTGGATTAGGCTCATTTTACGTTGTTTGATCATAAAAACATACATAAAAGATAACATACATATTATTTATTTTTCCCATGAGATCCTTATGCCATTTAACCATCTTCCTAAACCAACTTAGTCGTAAAGGACAATTCATAACACAAACCACAAGAAAGAAAAGGGGGATATTATCATTACATCCACATGCCACTTACTTTATACTCAGACTATACAGGAACATAAACAAGTGCATAAAAGTTATGCCCATTTACAATCATCTTGAGTCCATTTCTAGCAGGATGACTCAACTATTTGTCCTGCAAGCACATCATTACTCCTATACACCCACAATAGCCGCAGTTAACAAAGGCATGACAGGTATGATGTCTTACTCACATAATGATATACCAACAAGCTTTAAATTATGCATGAATAAAAACCATAACACCAAACTTATAGTGTTTACCAAGCGATCCAAGTGCAAGCAACAGGCGAAGGGACAAAAATCCCCGAGGCGGCTGTCAAGATACAACAGGGATTAGACAGTTACAGAATAGGATAAAATAATCAAATGCATATATACTGTATAGTGCACTACCATACTTTCATCGTCCGCATCCTCCTGCACTTCACAACTTAGCATTAAATATTCAACTATTCAAAGAGAGAATATAAACTTATTTTATAAATGCAGCTAGCCACTTTAACGACTAACACTAATGACTAGAAAATAAAACCAAATCAAAACTTCATTTTCTACATTAAAAGACTGGACCAACTGAAAGCTTCACTTTGACTTTCCACCCAACCAACGGACTCTATCTGGCATGTGTTATACCGCCTAGAGTCACCCCCGAGCTTGGGCGACGAACCCACTAAGGTAAAGGTGAAACTTTCCCAAGTGTTATAACATGTTTCAAAGGTTCGACCACATCATCTATCAACACAGTGCTAACCAGCTACCCAGATCGAAGGCCTTTTATCTGGTCTGTACATTTTTGCACTAAGTATTCATTTCACATAGCATGGACCTATGGGCGAAGGAAACACATCCTATACATATATAATTTTCACACATCCTATATATATATAATTTTCACACATCCTATATATATATAATTTTCACATCTATAGAAAGGTGTAGTTGTAAATAAAAATAAAGGGAAACCTTTTGTTAAAAGGTAGACATATACAATTCATACATGTATCCAACTAGTCACAGCTAACATAAATATACACTCAGCGAACAAGATTAAAAACGTACTAAGTGTTTATTTCACATATCATGGACCTATAGGCGAAGGAAAACATATCCTCTATATATATATATAGTTTTCACATAGAGAGGTGTATTTGTAAATATAAAATAAGGGAAACCTTTTGTTAAAAGGTATCCAACTAGTCACGACAGTAATTGCAAAAACAGTGCAGCTAACATAAAAATACACTCAGCCAAGAAGATAAAAACAAACGTGACCTCCTTCAAATTGGCTCTACGGTAGGTAAGACTTTTTTGAAGGGTTTCTAACCTATACATATGAAACATTGTTCTCCAACGAAGTTTTGGCCTCACATGTCTATGATTCATTTCCTGGATAAAATAAAGGAATAAATTCTTGCATTAAAACATACATAAGTGTTTATCACGGTGTACCTACTCAGGAAACTATATGATGAATGGAGTTTCTTCCTATAATCAGGATAGATCAAAACCAAAGTCATCGTCACCCTCTGTCCAAGGACTCCCTCTAAGCACAAACGACGACTGGTCTCTTACATAAGCCAGAGTCTAAGGTTTTGGAGAAGCATCCAAAAAAAAACCAACACGCTGGAAAAAAAACTTGGCAATTTACTGGTGGTGATGCTTTGGGGTTGGAAAGGAGGTTTAATGCTGGCCCTTGGATTCTACGAACAGCTCAAACATGTGCCATCGCGTGCCCAATAGCTGTAACATCTTTTATTTGCTGCCTTCGTTCCCCTTCGAGTCAGTCGTATGGAGAGATATTTTGGGTTGTTACCCAACAGAGGAACTCCGTCCAAGGATTTGGGTCTCGACCTTCTATTGGAGGTGCCCTTGGTGGAAAGGAGGGAGCGCTTGTGATATCCCAGGCTCTACAATAAGGAAAGGAGAAAAACATAGGAATCCATAATGGACTCATCATTTCATTCCTATATCCGGGGTTTATACCCACACGCAGCAAAAGGGGAATGGTTTGGATTTCAGTCTCCATATCTCTACTAAATTCAAATGCATGCATTCATAATGCGACTGGTGGATGGAAGACTTATCATATACCAGATCCGTAAAGGAATCAATTGTAGGAGTTTCATAATGGAAGAAATTATTAAAAAGGAAATAAAATCCTTCAGGCTTAAGGTAGTGATCTCAGAAGATGCAGCCAATTCACAACCAAAAACATTAAGTAAAAATCCTTTGGAAACTATAAGTACAACAACAAAAATCATATGACAGCACAGTACCAGCGAGTACCTCAGTTGTTGGATATTTCAGAGCTCCCTCACGCTATCCTGAAAAGGGACCTCACCCTCTAGTTTGAGTTGCATTCTCCTGTTATTTTTCTTTTTTTTTGTTCTTTTCTTCTCACTGTCTGCCCATCTCAGCTCCGGCTGAGGCTATGCTCTGTAGCAAGCGGGCTTCCCCCTAACAACTGTCATTTTCCCTCCTTAAAAGGTCACATAGTTCTTAAATTTTTTCTCTCCCGTGCATGTGGGATAAACAAAGAATTCATAACCCGTCAACTAGTTTCACTTTTAGTATTTAACCTTTCTTAGCTTTTTCTTTACTTCACTTTTAGTATAAATTTATCCTTTCTAAAATTCATATTAGCTTTTTCTTCATTTGTAGTGCCCTTTCCATTTAACTAAATTAACCCCTTTAAATGTGGAGAGCACTTGGGAAAACAAGTGGAACATTCCTATTTTTTAAAATATAAAGTTCTCAAAAAATACGTATTACCACATTATCCACATATTTTAAAAATAATGCCAATTAATGTCCCATTCTCTATAAATACATATAGCATATTATGATGCTCCACAACAGCCATTCTCTTTTATCAATTCCCATTGTGCTATCTTTTAATACATATATATATAGCTATCAAAGAGTAGTTGTCATATCAGCCTCGAATTATTTTCAGCATATAAAATGTAGTGTAAAAGAGCTTTTTAACCATACATAAGGCATTATATACAAATTAATGAAAAAGGTTTTTCTTTTAATCATATTAACCTTTTCTTCTATAATTATGAGTAGGTGTCGTTTTGCTTCTATCCTTTGTTATCATTTGTCATCATGCTTAGTATAAGGAAACTGTCTTTGTATTAATTAATATAAGATTTATCTCCCATACTCCTATCGTTGCATGGTCCCCTTGTCCCCTTAAAGTTAGAGCATTGTTTTTCTTAATCGACTCCACTATAGATACCAAATACTGTCATGCTAGTAATTAAACACTACTCTCTATTCACTCAGTATTTACAGGCACACAACAATTTATTCATTGAGTTTATTAGTTCCCCTTTTCCGGGAAGCCCCTTCCCCCTAGTGGGTTCGTCACCAAATGTCGTTTTAGTCGTTCGAAGCTTCCAGTCGTTAACCTTATCAATTATAACCATAACTTGACAGAGGTTTATAGTGGATACTTACAGTGATGCTTACTTACACTGTGAGCTCTAGGTCGACATGGCGAGGGACGTTACAGGTTTGTACAAGTAATTAACCTTTTTGTATTCATGCCATCAATGTATGCCCATATAAATATCACATTACCTCATCTCATTATCAAAGTATGCTTATGTACACAATTGCATCATCCTCTTGCCATCATTATGCCTGTAGGTTAAACATAATTCCATCCACAACACAACATGTCATTTTCGTTTCCCTATATCCATACTTTCCATACACTTTACACTGTCCACATGCACATCAAATCAACCAATCTGTCCAAGCTTCATGACACCCAACATTTTCTCACTCTTTTCATCAAATTACTCACACCGCTACTCAAAAATCATAGATAAAAAGTATTCAACATGCTACTGCTATGTCATCAACCAAGCATCGAGTATTCATCAATCATCCAAGCCAAAAATAAAATATAAACAGAGAATTTTGTTGTTTCTCCTATTGTTTCCTACCGAACTGTCCTCATACTAAATGAACCCCTGAAATCAAAGATTACTCAACAACCTGAATTCATGAAGAGAAAATAAAAATAAAAAACTTGACTATTGATTTTCTTCTATCTCTGTTACACCAATGAATTTCCTTAGTAAGGTGGCGAAATTCCTTAGTTAAAATCACAGTTGTGAGCTCATTTCTATTTTACTGATCCGTAATTCTTTTTTTAGAGATTCATTGGGTATCTATACTCACTCCCCATAAATATTATGCAGCCGACATACTTAGAAATAGTTTAAATTCATATTGGGGCCAACTTCACTAAATGTATATGTGTTTCTTTGTCCTTGCTTGCTAAGTTTTCCTTGATCTTTGACCTTATCATTTGTTCTTTCCTTCTCCAAGTCCTCATGCACAATGTATGTGGGTACCACATCTTTACCAAGCCCTAGGGAAATATTCAAGAGTCCATGACCCCAACAAGTAACAAATGACCATAGAATGGGTCATTTGGCCATGCCCCATGTTGATCATGTTCTCCATGTCATCATCGATCCAGGTCCTTGTCCTTGTCAATCAATCTTTGCCATTAATGTGTTGTCAGGAATGACAACCATATTCATCAATACACCCCTTTTTCATTGATGAAAACTACAATTTTTCTCTCCCCCTTTGACATTAATGACAAACGGTCGACCATTTAGCCATTAAAAACTTCACAATTCCCAAAAAAATGTTGTATCTTTGAATACTTCATCATACCATGTCAACTTTTTATGATCTCCTCCTTTGACTGATCTTGGTGTTTTTTTCTGTGCCTTTCCACTTGCCAAATTTCTCCCTCTGAGCTTATGTTGCTTCAAAATTAATCAAAGTTTTGTCTAGTTAATTCATAAAAAGGTAAGCATGCATCAAATCTTCAAGACATATTCAGACAATATTCAAATCTTGAATACCAAATTGTCTTTAAGTTGCTGGTTATATCCTTGTATAAATTTAGTACTAATTCCACTTCCAATTCTTCTTCGGATATTCCTTGACTTACTGGAGGATGCTAGAACTATGCAAGATTCAGATTCTTCATTACTAGAGTTGTGTACTCTTCAACTGAGTCACTTGGTTCTACTTCCATTGTTTTTATTTCTGAAGTGTAATTAACTGCATCAATAATCATTTAATAAAAAGGTAAGTATGTATCACTTTTCCACACATCATACTCCCCCTTTCAATCATATCATCACTCAAATTTTTATTATCAAACTTCTTTTCAAAAACAGGCTGAATAATATATCTTTCAAAAATGCTTCTACAGTTGTTTCAAGCTCTTCAAGCTTTATTTCATTAAGTATGCCGCTGATATCAATTTCAATTAAATTGATCCCAATTGACCTTCAAGTAATTTTGCATACTCCCCTTTTAGCTTCCAAGCTTCCTAAGGAAATTTTGTATCACATTCATACTTTATATTTTACTAGACCAAATAAACAAGGCTTCCAATTGATTCTATCTTCCAATCTGTCCAGCCGAAGAAAAAAAATCACTTGTATTTGCACTGCCTTGTAAACCCATGTAGATGTGTTATGTATTTTTACACATTCTTCAATTTGAACATATCTCCCTTGTATCCATAATATTTGAAGATCTTCTAGCAAACCCGAACCTGTCCATTATCTCCTTCAGTATTTTTCATTCTTTGAACAACTTCATAGGTGCATATATTGTGCTTAAATGCTTCGATAAGATCCAAATCTATATCAGCATTCTTATGATTTATATTAAAACTATAGTTACTTCAATATAAGTCAACAATTCAAATACCAATAATTGTTCCTTGAAAATTCCTTACTCCCCCTTACACTTGCATATATTGTTTTATATTACAACCACTATCATTAGATCTGATTTTTGCTTGGATTAGTCATCAATTCTCCTTGATTTCATCCTCCATAATGAACTCATGGTATACCATGGTATTTGAAATACCTCAAACATGGCTTGTCATATGGAAACCACCTTCATTTGTGCACTTGTCATCCACTTCATTTAGATCTAGCAGAATGTTTTTCCTTATCCATACCTTAGGATGTACTTGGATGTGAGCATTGATCCTTTGGGCTTCAAATCTATTGATGTCATTCTTCTTCCAATATTCATTGACCTTCCTTGTTTATGGGTATGAGAAGCTTCTCATGAATTTCCTTCTTGAGCTTGCACATACTTGGGATTTATGGCCAATACCACCGCATGTAAAGCATCTCAATGTGTGACAATTGGCAGCGATATGTCCAATTCGATTGCATGTACAACATCTCACTATATTATTTATACTTCCAGCACTTCTTCTCCCATGGAAAGAACAATATATAGCGTTGTGACCAAAACCATTACATGCATAAAAATAACCATTGAAATTACATTTTTACCTTGATGTTTGGTTCCATATTGAAGATGAGTCTTTTCTGAACCTGTTCTAAGGAGTAGGACTAACTCCCTGATATCCTCCAAGTATTTCTATGTATTTTGTAGGTATGTGAGAGAATATTGGCTTTAATCTTTGCAGAATGAGTGACTTGCTTTATACTTGCTAGGTTTCCATGTGTTTTGTACGGATTTTTATTTTCCCGAGTTGTAACCATGTCCAAATTTATCAAAATGTGATCTTTGGTAGTTCAAGATCTTGTCCAAGATGATCAAGTTGTTCTTGAACTTCACACATGCATTGGACCTTTCACTTATATTTTTGAGACCAACTACTTTCATTTCAAGCTTTTGACATTGCTCCTCCTTCTCATCCAATTTGTCCTTCAAGATTTCCTCTATCCTTTTGGATTATTCTAGTTGATCCTTCAACTCAACATCTTCATTCCTTGTTTTGTCAAGTTATTCAACAGACTCTTCTTGTTCTCCTATTTGACTGATCAATTCAGTATTTAGTCTTTCAACTTCATCTTCTTTGTCTTCTAGCTAATCCTGTATACATGTCTTCTTATGATTGATTTTATTGAACATATCCATATACTTCTCATTGTATTTTTTGAAGGACCCCGAAATATTTCTTTTAAGTCTCAAATTGTATATGAGATCAATGTCTGCTAGAAGATGTGCTAGTACATATTTCTTAGCATCTTCAAGATCAATTTCAATATTATCACAATCATTGCTGCTGCAATCAGAAATATTCTTACATTCACTGGTATCTTATTATTTCTCTTGTTTTTCATATTTAGTAGATTTGACTTCTACTTTAATATTTTTGTCTTGGTTTCTTCCTAGATACTCACTTTCTAGCTTGAACCAAAGTTCTTTGGCTAAAGTGTGTTCTCCTACACTCTCTCTGATAGAGCTTGGGAGTCCATCCATAAGAAACTTCAATGCAATGGTGTTTTCCTTCTTGGCATCCTTCTATGTAGCTGACTTTGTCTTCTTTTTGGACTGAGAAGGTGGATTTTCCACAATCTCCCATACACCAAATTTATTCAAGTAAGATTTCATCTTACTTATCCTTCCAAATTAATCAGTCACATCAGATACTGGAACTTCATCATTGTTGGGGGACTTTGAATTTGCATCCATTGTGTGTCAACTGATCTCCTTCAAGTTGGTTAGACTTTTCTTGAAGGCCCGCTCTGATACCAATTGTTAGACACAATGAAACACTGAGAGGGGGGGTGAATCGGTGAGGAAACACTTTTTAGCAATTACACTTATTTAAATATTTAAACAAAGATCATCATATGCATACAATAAATTTCATCAAAATTCATCAATCACATAGATCACAAATGACACTTCAAAACATAAACTTATAAAATTTATTATATCAAATTTGATATTGGTTACATTAAAGGCCACCACCTTGGGGTCGATATCATATTCAACTGACTGAGAAGAACCAACTTCTATTACAAGACTTGGATTCATCTTTTTCTCAGATCCAACTAAGAAAAATAGTACAAGGCCCGACTTGTATTACATATAAATACCTGTCAACTCACATATCAATATCATATCATCCATAGACTATTGCTTATCCCATATGTCATCAATCAACTGTTACTATTGTCACATGTCATCTTAGTCAACTATTAGTGCTGCCACATGTCACTTGTATTTATGTCATTATGTCACAACTTCTCTTCAGAGGTCTGTACAAGTCTTTAACCTTTTCGCATTCATTACATCAATGTATGCCCATACAAATATCACATTATCTCAGCTCATTATCAAAGTATTCTTATGTCCACAATTGCATCATCCTCTTGTCATCATTATGGCTGTAGGTTCATATTAATTATGTCCACAACTCAACATGCCATTTCCACTACCTTATATCCATTCTGTCCATACACTTTACACTGTCCACATGCACATAAAATCAACCAGTCTGTCCAAGATTCATCATGCCCAACATTTTCTCATTATTTCCATCAAATTACTCATACTATTGCTCAGAAATCAGAGATAAAAAGTATTCATCATGTTGATTGTGTATCATCAATCAAGCATCGAGTCTTCATCAATCATC
Source organism: Pseudotsuga menziesii (assembly GCA_001517045.1). Taxonomy (NCBI): domain Eukaryota; kingdom Viridiplantae; phylum Streptophyta; class Pinopsida; order Pinales; family Pinaceae; genus Pseudotsuga; species Pseudotsuga menziesii. The sequence goes on from LPNX010169496.1 coordinate 49,453, forward strand.
CAAACCAAAAATAAAAGATAAACATAGATTTTTGTTGTTTCTCCTGTTGTTGGGTACCGAATTGTCCTCATACTAACTGAACCCTCAAAATCAGATCTTACTCAACAACCTAAACTCATGAAGAGAAAATAAAAATAAAAAACTTAACTGTCAATTTTATGTTATCTCTGTTATACCAACGATTTTCCTTAGTAAGGTGTCGAAATTTCTTAGTTAAAATCCTAGTTTCCAGCTTATTTCTATTTTGTTGATCTTTAAGTTTTTTTTAGAGATTCATTGGGTATTTATACTCATTCGCCGTAAATATTATGGAGCCAACATACTTAGAAATAGTTTAAATTCATATTGGGGCTGACTTCACTAAATGTAGATTTGTTGATTTGTCCTTATTGGGTACCGGATTGCTCTCTTCAGAAATCCCATGTCCAATTTTGTTTCTGTTAATTTCAACCATTTCAACAAACACTACTACATTTCGATCCAAAATCCGACGGTTACTTCCTACGGCGCGTGGATTTTTTTTTTTAACTGTACCAAAAATCACAAAGATAAATTTTTTTTTGTAAATGTGGCCACAACCGTCACTTAAGCGACAGCTATTCTCATAATCGTCGTTTAAGCGACGATTGGTTAGTAAGCGGCGAATTCAAGAACTCGTGCTTTCTTTTCTTTCTTTTCTTGTTAAAGTTTGGCGCTAATCTCTTAGGAATGGTTTGCTTTGGGGTTTATTTTTGAGCATTTAGTGGATTCTGGTGTATGAGGGAAGGACCTGTGAATTGGAGGGGTGGATGCATTTTCTGCGTTTGAAATCATCTTGAGTATTGCAAAAATGGGTTGTTTGTTGCTTGTTTTTGAAGGTTTCAGTAGGTATTCGCAGCAAGTAGGGGTTTGGAAGATTTTAACTAGTCTTTGGATTGCTGAAACTTGAAGTAAAAAAGTGGCGCGTCTGTGAAATGAACGGTCTGGTTTGGGAGCAGTAGACGAGGGTTTCTGGCTTTAGACTATTGATTTTTGTTCATCACAGGCAGAGAATGAATGGTGAAGGGGAAAATATTGAGATTTAACTAAACCAAGATGTGCAAAATACTGTTCCAATGCATGGTGGGAAGTATAGTTGTGGCACCTAAGGCGTAAATGTAGAAGGATTTGCAGGAGATCAGGTGGATTTAAGGGATAACAGGTAGGCTCAGCTGACTTGGAGGCGGTGAGGCGGTGGCGCTTTTGTTCTGTGATAATGTTAGCGGGGAGTATTGGAGGATGTAGGACATTATCGAAGGAGGCAATCATCCATGGGAAGAGCTTATACCAGATGCTCTTACCCTGATTTTCAAGAAAATTCCGTTCCAGGAGATTCTGACTGTCATTCCTAGGGTTTGTAAGTCGTGCAAGGGCTCAGAACTTCAGCATCAATTGGAAACTTCTTATATATCCTTAAGTTATTGAAATTTCTCCTTTATTTTACGTTTGCAATTTAGGTTTACCATAGATTTGTTATATTGTATATTTTTGAAGAACATGCTCATGTTTCTTATATATCCTCTAGTTATTGAAAAATCTCCTTTCATTTTTGTTAAAATGAACTCTTGAAATTGCTGCAATTAAATTATGTAAATGGTGTTTATGACAAAGGACTTATGTTACTCAATAACAAAAGGATTGTTTATGATTGTTTACAGGTGGAACACGCAGTTATATGTGGTGTAGATCTTTCAATATATCTTATGGAACTTTGCAGTGACCTCATTGAACGCAACTTTGCTATCTCCCCTGTGCTTGTGCTTTTTAAGCGTTTAGTACTTACACAAATGGATAAGGATCAAGATTCATTCCATGGTTTTAACTACATGGTATTTTTCTTGGCGCATATGTTGGTGACTGTGGAGTATGAACATGAACAACTTTTACTGCTCAATTTGTCAAGCATTTTCTTGGAATGGAAAAGGAAAAGTGGTATGCATTTGTCATCAATTTAACCTCTCTTTCACATACAATATATGTTACAGCACTATAGTGTCTATCTTGCTAAACAAACTAGGCATTTAAGGTCGTTGAGGATTATGATGTATTAGTACCTAATGTGGTTTTTTGTTAAGCCATGTCTTATGGTAAGAATCAATAGTTTATTTATATTGACAAACATGTATATATTTCATCGTTTTTATTTTATGTTGTTATGTTGTTTTCACTTTGAATATATATAAACCATTGGAGTCATCAAATTTCTTAATATGAGATAGAAGGGATTTTATTCCTTTTGAATGGATCAAATGGTCTAAAGGGACATTCATCAACTTGATTCAATTCTATGAAAATCAAAGGTGACACAAGGTAGATTTTGATAAACTTAATAAGATTGCTTCTCAATGTACAAAAGCATGAATAAAGGAGGAGGTTTGAAAATTTTCTCATTAGTTTTAAATAGTTTATGCCATTGTGGATTGAAGGAGGGAAAATAATGACCATCTATTCCTTAGTTGCTTGCAGTGAATGGTATGTTAGTATTCCTTATACAAGATGGTTGTATGTGTCTATCATGAATCTTATTGGTAGCAAATAATTATACTTCGTAATGTAGTTATCTAGGATTTTTTTTCCCAAGGAAATAATCTAACGCGCCCTCACACTTGAGTAAAGAATGGGAGTGCTTGTATTGTTCAAGTGCTCGTAGAGCTCTCCTTTCTCTTCCTTAGATATTTTTGATGGAAGGTAGATTGATCTCTAGCCACATAGGTGTGTAGCTAAACCCAAGGGACCTGATGGGATTTGATCTTAGGACATTTGTGGACTTAGCATAAGAGCATCAAGATATGTAGTTACCTAAGGCTTGTGAAGCAAATCTTATTAGCTTTCCTTGTCCCATTCAACAAAAAATACATTCAAGATGATATTTTATCAATAGATCTCAATTATTTTGTAATAGACTGCTGTTGTTAAAATTTACCATTGATATAGCTTGACCTTCTACACTTGGAATACCACCAAACAAATAAATTGATTTATACATGCCTACTTAAGTAATTAGGTGACCTGATGCTACAACCATGCATTATTTGTTATGGTCAATTTGTGAGCTTCCCGTTGGATACCATCCTTCAAAGGTCAATGCATGTAAGTGCCAAATATAAATTCATGATAAGTGTAATATCCCCCACCAACCTAGACTACTGAAGCGTGCTTTAGTTTGCTGGTCTTTGAGTTTCCACTTTCATCAAACAGTTGCATTCCAACCATCTGTGACTGCTGTCCATAGTTTAGTATTGTTTGGGTAAAAGATTTCGTCAAACAGTTTGCGGGGTTGGGGTTTCTCAAAGTATTTGAAATAGTTGTTCAAAGTTAAAACATGGAGTTCCAAACAAGATTCTATTTGCAATAACTATTGAACAATTCCACATTCAACATAAGAAAACAGTAATTTCCATGACAGCAGGATTATAAATGAACACACGCAGTTTTGACCTGTAGCTTTAAATGCTCTTGAAAGCCATCAAAGAAGTACCATATGATGTGAAATGACTTGATTAACTCCTGTGTATTACAACAATAGAATGCCAAATTAGCTATAGAAAACATGAAAACATAGATATAACCATTTAGTACAAATATAACATCAATCATCTAGGAGCTATAAGTTATAACATTGTCATCAAATGATCAATCATCAAGCATCAACAACATCAACCTTCAAATTTCAACATATAATATTTTCCATCAACAGACTCTAACAGATAACATCAACCACGAAATGAAACAAAGCATCATAATATCGTATTCATTGAATCATTACCAAAGAGTTGTAAGATGCAACCAACAATTTAAAGTTTAAACTTCAAAGGTAGGTTCAAAGTTCAAAGTTCAAAGTTCCAAACTTAAACTTATAAGATGTTTACAAAATAGGCCATAATAAACATTAAATACAAAGTACTATGATACTGTCTACTAAGCTTTCCTCTTGCCATGAGAAGCTTCCAATTTCTTTTCTCGTGGGAGGCCTGATCTATGAAACCCATGGGGGTTGGGTTGTATTCAAGGAGATGATATTTGTTTCCAGTAATGTATCATCTTTGAATTCAGACTGCCCCAAATACCACCCGTGTGCAACCTCTTGGTCCTCTTTGGATAGTGTGTATGTTGTGGTGTTCAATTCTTTATACACGTTGGTTAGAGCTTGTGGCCTAATAGGCTGTCCATCATTCATCAAGTGGCAATAAGACATAACTTATGTTATATTTAAGGAGATGGCATTTCATGTTGCCACTAATGTATCATCTGTGAATTCAGATTGCTCCCAGTACCCCTGTGCAACCTCCCGCCCCCCTTTGAATAGTGTGTTTGCAGTGGTGTTCAATTCTCTATACATGTCTGTAAGAGCTTGTGGTGAGCGAATTCCATACTTAAATTGCTAAAATGGGGGACAGTATCAAGTTTTTCATCCTTTATATACCCTTTATCAAGTTGATGACTAATATTGAATATCCCATTACCTGCAGATTTGTGACATTTTGTTCTCCAGCAATTTTAAAAATTAGTTTCCTGCAACATAGGTGGAAATATTTGTGAGGGTAAGAAACATATTCTGAAAGTTGAAACATTCTCTAAACTTTGGAATTAACTGATGTTGTGACTTAAATATGTCACATGTCCAGCAGGTACAAGTGCAATCTTACCTGTTCATAAAAAAATTGATGGCATCAATTAGCAATTCATGTAGAAGAACTAGACGTCCAGACTTAATTTATTGGTGTATGAAGAGGCATAATTTAAGCCCCAACAGTATACAAGTTCTTTTTCAAAGGGTATTCCACTGATTCCTATAGGAATTTATCCTACTGGAATCCACAACCATGTAAAATTTACCATATCATGCATTTTGTAAAGTCTTTGTGAGAAATGCAATTGCTGTCAAGTTGTTGTGGAAATGGGTAATTAGTAATTACTAATAGCTCTGTCTGGAAATATACTTAGCGCACCAGTTAATGAAATTAACACTTTGTTGATGGGATTTCTTATCCTCATGATATTAAAATATTATAATGATGTAAAATTTGGGGTTCTAATTCCTCTCACGTATAGATGTTTTTTTTCTCAAATCTTTGGCAGGCATAGAAGTATCGAGTACTGGGACTGGCTATAGGAAAGATAAACCTGTACAAATATCTTATGTCACAAGGAAAGATTGGTTGTTTCCCACAATTTTCATGTATATGACTTTTGGCCTGTTATAACTAAGTATGGTGTCAAGCTACGACTTTGACAAAGCAGTTCAAGGTTAAATGCATGCATTTTTAAACAGTCCACAGTAGATTTATTTCTGCCAGCTGATACATGTTTTATTATTAACTTCTGGCTTATGCTGAAAATGTGTGCTCTGTTCCTTTTCCAATGCAGAGATTTTCTCTGTCTCGTCTAGAGTAGGATTGGTGCAGCAGGCCTTTCATGCAAGTTGAAGAGATGTTGTTCTGTTGGTTGTAGCTTAGCCTTTGAGTCCTTGAGACTCTCCTGGCTTCATGTTTTTGAAATTCTCTTAACAGTGAGCAAGTTCTTTTGGAGTTATTTCAATGGTTAACATGACATAAGATATATCATGTAAAAATCTGTGTAGCAAATGTAACATGACATAAGATAGATCATGTAAAAATCTACTCGTGCAATTGTTGATAGTGAAATGAAGAATGAAATCAAAGACGACATATCCATACAAGTAAAGTGGATTTCTAGGATGCAAGGGACTCCATATTACCTAATAGACTTAGCTACAGACAAACATAGTGCTAATTTTTTAACTAGTTTAAATGCATCTCATGGGTGATTGAATGGTTTAAGAAGATT
>LPNX010169496.1:55854-68162 GCA_001517045.1 Pseudotsuga menziesii
TGAGTTGAAATATCCTAGTTAAAATCGATTACTGAAAGCATTCTACACAATGTGAGCGTATATACCAAAAAGGCAGGGATGTTATAGCAAACAGAGTTTTTGGAATTTATCACTTATATTCTATGCTGTGAATGCTAAAGTGTTATCCCTATTCATTGTTAAGACACTTCACATCTTTGATGACTACAATTCTTAAACTTAATTACCTACAAAAATAGCCATGCCCATTTATTGCTACATACTGGATTCTCACCTGCACCCTGCATTTCTTGCAAATGGGAAACATGCTCACCTTTTTATAGTCAGTTTCTCAAAACAAACCCATAAACATCTCTGGTTTAGAAAGGGATTGTGATTCAATCAACTAGCACTGAGCAGCGATTCATTCCTCTTGAGGGATGTCCTAGTTAACTATGGGACAGCAGCAGTTGAGTGCTAGTTGTTTCCTTTCCCTCTTAAAGGGAACAATTTAAAAGGTGTTATGATAAAACTACGAACTCTTAGTTCCAGTATCATTTCTTCTTGTAAAATTGACATGCTAATACTAGTAAGTGGTTGCAGTTTTCACATTATAGCTAATTTTGAGTTTTGTATTTGTTTGGATGAAATTTGTTATTTACATAACAAGTTATTGTTTTCAGATTTGCAAGGACAAAGAGCAGGCAGAAATTTGGTTTGTTGGCCTAAAGGCTTTAATTTCTGGCTCTCAGTTTCTTAAACTGTACACTGATTCAAGGAGTGATGGAGGACTGCCATCTAACTCTAGCAGCCCTGCTAGTTATGCACGAAGGAAGCAACCCTTCTCTCTTATGGAAGACACTGAAAAGTTATCATAGTCTGCATTCAAAGTATGTATTTCTCTTATATGAGAGCTTGATCAAATTTAAATGGTTGTATTATTTGGATGAGTGATGATTTTTGTTTAGATAGTGAACATTGGCATCTCTAGTCATCTCTAATCATATAATGAATGGCTTGGAGGCCTGTAATGTTTGGCCTGCCTGAGAATGGTTTCTGCAGGTGGTTGTAATATAGAAATCGGAGACACTATTTTCTTAATTAGTATACAGTTACACACTTTCTTAATTAGTATACAGTTACACACACTAACCATAGAGCTAAGGAACTGCCAGTGTTCTGATGTTTTATCTTGACAACAAGCAGCATTCTGACTAGGCACTGCTACAAGGGATATAACCTAGAGTTTTTCTGTAAACAGTTACTATATGCAGACAGCTCTTTAGTCCCTCGTTTGTGCCATTCTTTTATTTTGTTTTTGCAAGTGGCTTCACAGGTTTTTTTTTTATCGTAGATATTATAGATGTTCCACAGGTCACTGTTATTTGATCAGGGTCAGTGTAATTGCAGAATGATGTCCGTCCACTGAAGGTGCATGGTCTACATGGCATATCTCAGCAACAGTTTACAGAAAAATGTTCTTCTGCGGGACATTTATATTCAGCAAAACCACAAACATATGAGGGGCACTCTTTGATGAATTCCTTGCACTCATCTACATTGGATTCAGGACCGGATTATTCTAAGGTGCTGATGAAAGAAAACCCTTCTGAAGGATTTAGAATGAGTTTGTCAAGTGCTATAAGTTCATCGAGCCAGGGCTCTTGTCTTGAGGACAGCAATGTTTTGGGTGATGTGTTAATGTGGGGAGAAGGCATAGAAGATGGCATACTAGGAGGTGGTGCCCATAAATATGGTTCTACTGTTTAGACAGAGATAGATGCACTCTTTCCAAAGACAGTGCATTCAACAGTCATGTTAGATGTCCACAGTGTTTCTTGTGGAGTTAGGCATGCTCCTTTGGTGACCAGACAAGGAGAAGTTTTCTGTTGGGGAGAGGAGAATGGAGGAAGACTTGGTCATATTAACTGGTTTTTCTATCCCCTTTTCCTTGTTCCATAGTGTGATGAACAACAGTAAATTGAATGGGAAGCTTCCATCTGAAGTTTTGGGTTCGCCACAACTTGAGAAAGTGTGAGTATATATAATATTTTCTATGCTATGCCTTTAATATTACATTGTTCAAAGATCAAACTTGAACCGTTAATGATCTTCCTTTTTCAATGGATAGGATCCTCTCCAATAATTCTATAAACGGAGCTCTGTTAATTACGGAAGGCAATGTCAGCAAGCAGCTCCAGTCAATAGACCTTCCATACAAACTCCTCTCCTATTTTTTTTTTTTAAAACCATTCCTATCCGTCGCTTAAGCGACATCCAATTTAAAAAAAACATTCATACCCGTCGCTTAAGTGACACCTGCTGAACAATTTTTTTTATAAATTTTTATTATCCCGTCGATTAAGCGACGTTTCGGTTTCATAATCCGTCAATTAAGCAACGACATACAAAGGATTTTTTTTATAAATTTTTTATCCCGTCGATTAAGCGACGTTTAGGTTTCATACGCCGTCGGTTAAGCGACGGCATGCAAAGGATTTTTTTAAAATTTAATAGGAATTAAATTTCGGATAACCGACGCTTTCTATTTAACCGATGGTAAACTGAACTGTCGCTTAACCGACGGTTTCGAAAAATGTCGGATAACCGACGAAAAGTTTCCGACGGTTAAAAAAAAATCATAGTGTCATACATGCTATAGGGAAGTGTCGAAAATCCGACAATACGGCCGTCGGATTTTTAGTCAAAATGTAGTAGTGAAATCCTTCTCTGTTTCTGTCTACTCTGGCTTTAGCCTGCCCATGTGTTTATTAAACGTAAACCTGCAAACATAGATTTTTGTTGTTTCTCCTGTTGTTGGGTACCGAATTGTCCTCATACTAACTGAACCCTCAAAATTAGAGCTTACTTAACAAACTGAATACATGAATAGAAAATAAAAATAAAAAACTTAACTATCAATTTTATGTCATCTCTATTACACCAATGAATTTTCGTAGTAAGGTGTCGAAATTCCTTAGTTAAAATCCCAGTTGTGAGCTTATTTCTATTTTGTTGATCCGTAAGTTTTTTTTAGAGATTCATTGGGTATTTATACATGTTAGCCATAAATATTATGGAGCCACCATACTTAGAAATAGTTTAAATTCATATTGGGGCCGACTTCACTAAATGTAGATTTGTTGATTTGTCCTTGCTTGCTAAGTATTTCTTAATCTTTGAACTTATCATTTTTTCTTTTCTTTTCCAAGTCCTCATACACAATGTATGTGGTACCACATATTTACCAATCCCTAGGGCCATCTTCAAAAGTTCATGACCCCAACAAGTCACAAATTACCACATAATGTGTCATTTGGCCGTGCCCCATGCTTATCATGTTCTCCATGTCATCATCAATCCAAGTCCTTGTCCTTTTAAATCAAGCTTTGTCATTAATGTGTTGTCATCAATGACAACCATATTCATCAAATTTTATGCATGGAATTGGGGAAAGGTGCTTTATCGGTATTCCATCTTGCCATGTGATTAGAAGGATTGACATCTCGAGTTTGTTTAATTGGATTTAAAGACAAAAACAAATTACTCCATCTCCTGGAGTAGTAAAGAGGAGTTTGGGTTTTTTAGAAATAGTATCAGAGCAGGTTTACAATATTCGGACCTTATGGACTTTCCTACATACAAGTATGATGTTAACTTTGTGAAGAATTGATTATTTAGATACAAGATTTTGTATTACTTGTTTGGCGTGCATTCCAAGGAAATAATATTGCTTTAATGTTATGATCGTAAAAGTACATGAATTAGCTCGCTTCATAACATGTGATCGAATGAATGAAGCTAGTTGCATAATTTGAAATGCAAAAATATATGCATGAAGAGTTAAGTGTTGTTTGAATATTGCAAGGCGATGTTGATTTCATTAGATTGTAAAGATTTGTGAATTAGAAAATGTATGCATTAACTTGAAATTGACATACTTACTCAAATATATGTTTGTGTTTATTCATTGCATCATGTTGACTCAAATACCAGTCTTATGATCGAAGAAAATGTTGATTTCATTAAATTATAAAGATTTGTGAATTAGAAAATGTATACATTAACTTTAAATTTACATACTTACTCAAAGATATGCCTATGTTTATTCATTGCATCATGTTGACTCAAATGACAGTCTTATGCTTGAAGAGTTCATTGCATAGTGAGTTTATCTATAATAAATGAATAATGGATACATGATGCAATTAGGCTAATAATTTCTTAAACAGTTTCACAGGTATTCAAGATTACGACATGTAAGGTAAAATTTATGATTATTATGTTTAAAGAGTATGTTAATGAGTAATATATGCAAGTAAAAGCAACTTATGAAAAATTGTAGATACAATAAGTTAGACTATAAATACATGACTTTGATTTCATGCAATATTATGTGTTAAATGCACAAGGATTGTGCATAAATATAGATATTGTTGCATCTTAATTGTGCATTCTATAAAATATTGATGTTTAAGCAAAGTAGGGAAAAAACTTGTTGATATGTAATTTTATGTATTGCTTATAATTATGTTGACAAAAGAGAATATGATGTAAATAACCTTTGCAACAAGTTGCTATTGTAATGTACATATGTGACTTGGTAAGAAGAAACTTCGCAAAACCGAGGCAAATATAATGGAAAATGATAATGTAAATGCAAGTTTATAGAAAGTAAAATATGAATTTTTTATAAGACGCATGTCATTGAAAGGTATATGCAAGTATTGAGAATATGCAAGAGAATATTTTATTGTATCAAGAGTTTATGGCCATTCAAATAGGGACTTTCTATTATATTTTATAATTTCCTTATGAGATTATGAAACAAATATTTTCTGGCAAAAACTTGTGAATAAGGAATGCAGGTACATATGGCTACAAGAACAACAGTTGAATGGGAATTGATAATTTAGTGGAAAGCAAAAGATAAATTTCTCAATGGAAAAGGGTAACATATAGAATCAATATGATTCTTTTATTATTATGAAAGGTTAGAAATATGCTACCATTTGATTAAACAAATGCATTATGAAAAAAAACATAGTTTAGATAACTTGACATGCTGAGAATATATTTTGTTAGAGGTTTCAAAAATTTATACTAAAATACTTAAGTGTGGTAACCGTAGCATTTTAAGAATGATTAGTTGCGTATATGGCATATCTTTGATAAGGTAATTGTTTCATAGAATTTTTGAATTGTTTGTACATGCGTAAATACTATAAGTACCAAGTCAAGTAAAGTGATAATGTATTGTTTAAACATGTTGGATGTGTAATGTTGTTACTTAATTCTTGGGGAAGACTTAGATAATCATGCCTTGGTATTGAGAGGGTAATATCTAGAGCATAGAGATTATTGAATTACCATGTTGATATGGTGTTGATCCGGTGAGCTCAAAAACATCAAGAATGTTTAGAATTATTAAAAGTTTGGTTTGATATCGAGCTCATACACAACAAGATTTGAACCCAAAATATGACGACATCCGATGAAATCTAATGTTTTTTTAGATTTAACTTTCAAATTACAATTTTTTGTAGATTTAATCTATGATTTCATAGGATTTTCGACCTCCCATCTACAATTGGATTTTTGACCTTCCACGTTGTCAAATTTAAAGTAATTTCGACCACAAATTTCACTTCATAGAATTCAAAAACTTGATGGCACTAGAAACTCTCCTAAACTGTTCCAAATTTTCCTATTTCGCAGTTGTAACTCCGCTAAAATTCTGCCAACTTTTCCTATTTTGTAGCTGCAACTCCGCTAAAATTTTGCCAACTTTTCATATTTTGCAGCTGCAACTCCACTAAATTTCTTCCAACTTTTCCTATTTCGCAGCTGCAAATCCGCTAAATTTCTTTGAACCTTTCCTATTTTGCAGCTACAACTCCGCTAAAATTCTGCCAACTTTTCCTATTTCGTAGTTGCAACTCCACTAAAATTCTATCAACTTTTCCTATTTTGCAGCTGCAACTCCACTAAAATTATGCCAACTTTTCCTATTTTGCAGTTGCAACTCTGCTAAAATTATGCCAACTTTTCCAATTTTGCAGCTGCAACTCAGCTAAAATTCTGCCAAGTTTTCCTATTTTGCAGTTGCCACTCCACTAAAATTCTGCCAACTTTTCATATTTCACAGCTACAACTCTGCTAAAATTATGCCAAATTTTCCTATTTCATAGCTGCAACTTTGCTAAAATTCTACCAATTTTTCCTATTTCGTAGCTACAACTCCGCTAAATTCTACCGACTTTTCCTATTTTCGCAGCTGCAACTCCTGTAAAATTTTGTCAACGTGAATCAAACATGTGGGAAGGTTTCTAGACTCAAATATGACTGACTCTAACAATTCAAGCTTGTTCTGAAATTTGGCATGGTCATTATCATGAATAACATTATCATTATCATGATTGAAATGGTTGGAGGGTGGTTTCAAGGTGTTACACCCAAAGAACAACTTTACCAACCATTCAATTTAGAGGAATTTTTGTGTTTCTTATATATTTTGTGCGTTTTCCAAGGCACATGCTCCTTTCCTTCCTTAAGGAAATGTGTGTATGTCGTCAAAAGCATGTTTTTTCAATGGATTTTGGGATAGATTGAGTTTGTAACTTGTATTGAGGGACCATAAATTATGAAGGACTCTTATATATGATTTAAGGCCTATAGGAGCTATTAAGGAATCTTCATATGACATTAAGGACTCTTCATACAGAATTAGTGACATTTGGAGGTCAATTAGAGAAATATGGATGTCATTAGGGGTTCTGTAATTCCATTAGCTTCACCTAGATGCCATTAGGATTATTAGGGTTCCATTACGGTCACTAAAGTGACAATTAGTGTTATAACAACTATTTTTTCTCTAACTAGTCATATCTTCTTCATGTTCCTTGTAATTATCTATTCATAGCTCTCATTTAGTATCTCCAGGCAATTTCTTCAACTTAGAACAACATTTTCATCTTCTCGGATCCTTTTTCTCACTTAGTTTCTACTCAAGTTTCAATCATATTGTGATACCAGGTGGTATAGCGAGGGGAACAATGATCTTGATTCTACAACAAATATATAAATTTAATATAGTAGCTTGCTACACATAAAGATTAGAACAAAGATACAACCTACATCTTGAATTCTTAATAACTTACCTTACCCATAGAAGACAAAATATAAATAGATCACACAATCAAAACAGAATTTATTTACTCATTCTCATTAATTAAATTATGAATACATTATAGAATCACAATCATAAATCTACACTTTATTATGGTTCAATATAAGACTATCTACAATGTTAAACTTTAATTTCTATATATTTGAATAGTGTATGGACAAACAAATAATTAAATAAACAAAAATATAAAATAAACAAATAAAACAATACAGAAAAAAATAATATAAAAAAATAACATATAAATAAATAAATAAATAAACCATCTAAGTCCCCTCTCGTGCATTGCATTTTTCACTTCATGAGTTCCCTCGCAGACTCGGTTCCTTCACAGGTTGAGTTCCTTCACAGAGTCGATTCCTTCACTTATTTTCTATGCCAGTTTCTTCAACGGTATTCCTTCACGGAGTATACTGCAATATTCTCTACATGGGTTTGTGATTGACCCACCATGACTGGTTTCGTGACTTCATTGTGTCTGGTGCTAAATTGACTGCAAATATGTCTTTAGTAAGTACAATTTTTTATCTATTTTTTCCACTCCATTTCATAAATTACAGCTATGAGTGTGGGAGTGATGTACCTAAAAGTTTGGGGAAAATGGAATTAGCTAACAGTATTTGAGTCAAGAAGATTTTTCCTGAGTTTCCTCAACAAAATAGTGGCACAACTTTCTTTGAACTCCCATTTGGTCATCCATCCTGAAATGACCACCCTTTATAACCCCCTGTGCAATTTTATTTCCTCCATAATGACCTCCACTCTAGATATAATGGTCCTTCCATAGTATGGCCTATTCGGTCTTGTTTGAGAACCATGGAAAACCCATGATTTGGAAAAACCTATCTATTAGCACTAACAAGTTACTATCCCAACCTGAGTTTCCCACCGGCCTCATCTCCTTCCAACGGCATCTTCAATCCAAAATATAGACACACTCAGCTGAGCACATTTGCAAACCCCACTCAAACATGTCAACACTCCTTCAAACATTCGATCGCCATCCAATCTATTGACTTCACCATTACAGTCTCATTCTCATCGACTTTGTCTGTAAGTATGAGTCTTTCCACAATCCTTCAAGAAATCCCATGATTATAATTAAACTAAAACTTTTAATAAAGAATAATCCTTACTAGAGTCCAAATGGATAGCATGCAGGTGGTTATGATGTTCCTTATGTCAAATAGATAAGCGTACAATGCCTCATATTGCTTTACACACATACTTGGATAATGGTCACATAGAGTTAGTATCCAATAACTAATTAGAGCAAGTGTTATCTCCAAATACATAGTATTGACATGAACAACAAAAATTCACATTTGAGGAAATTTCAAGTCAAAATGGGCCTTTTAACACTAATTCAAATTCCATGTCATCATATTTTAACCAATGAAATTGCTTTAAATTTGAAATACCATATAGGTCTTAAACAATTTTTTAATATAAATTTGGGGATAGGTATCATAAGAAAAACTATTTTTTTGTTCGTATTTTCGACATGTCCTCCCTATTTTTTTACTCAAATTTCAATCGGGAGAGGTCATTGGATGTGGAATTGAATTCCGCATCCAACAAGTATCCACTCGGCATACTTTTGACAGACCCCACTACCCCAAAAACAAGAAATACCTAAAAAAAACGTGATGCTAACATTATCATCACATTTTTTTCAGGTATTTCTTGTTTTTGGGGTAGCGGGGTTCGTCAAAAGTATGCTGAGTGGGTACTCATTGGATGTGGAATTTAAGTCCGCATCCAATGAGCTCTCTTGATTGAAATTTGAATAAAAACACAGGGAGATATGTAGAAAGTACAAAAAAAGTAGTTTTTTTCTTTTCTTCCACCAAAATTAATAAATATTATTTTATTATTTTATTAATTTTCCTTAGGAGGCCCATTTTGAGTTGAAATTTCCTCTATTTCCAATCTCCCTTTATCAAATCTTCATAGATGTTCCAAATCACAAATCGAGTTCACCTCCTGAATTACAAAGTTCAGAATTTCTCTATCTTTCATTCAAATTAGATATGCATGTACTCATGGTCTTTCACCTAAATAGACCATCTTCTCATCATGGTTTATGCACAACTAAATTATTATACAAAAAATAACCTTCATCAAAGGTCAAATATGTTCACAAACTATATAAGAACACATAGCAATTGACGAATCTTTCTTTTCATTCATTAATTAAAACTATACAAAACTTCAAAGACCCTGGCTTAACTTTTGAAATTCCTACTCGTCTACTATGGCCTCATACCCTATGTTTGGTCATCTTGCTTCCTCATATCCTCTCATCCCCATACTCTTACATTGTATCTTATAACAAATCGAGCCTCTAGCTCATACACTAACTAGCTTCCTGAAATTACTGACTGTTTCCTACTAACCAACAAACTACTCTTAAAAATAGACATTTCAAACTTATCCCATTGTATCTGAATTCAAAGTGATACGACTATGTTTTGCAATCTTGGTTTTCTTTGTCCCATATAAATCCATGGATCTCTCAAGTATATCCATTAGAGGATTAGTTCTACATGAGCATGATCAGATGAATGCATGTTCTTAGAAATCCGTATTGTGTTGTGTTGTATGAGTTTCAGGTTAGTTGAAATAACTATATATTCCTCGATCTTCAAATTATTGTGTATTTTTATATTTTCAAATGAGGTCGATAAATAGCTATATTCAAAAGGGTGAGTGTGTGCAAGCTGAT
Source organism: Pseudotsuga menziesii (assembly GCA_001517045.1). Taxonomy (NCBI): domain Eukaryota; kingdom Viridiplantae; phylum Streptophyta; class Pinopsida; order Pinales; family Pinaceae; genus Pseudotsuga; species Pseudotsuga menziesii. The sequence continues at coordinate 65,727 of LPNX010169496.1, forward strand.
GAGGGTCTCTTTTGACGCATTAGATGTAATAGAAAACTGAAAAATAGGCATCCATCAACTTACATGGATATTTTGAGACACTTACACAATGAATCTTGCGATGAGTAAAAAAAAAGAAATGTAGGAAATTGAATGAAATTTCCAAATGTATAATTTTTTTCTATTGAAAATGTTCTTAACTATCTAAAGTTAGATATTTTTTCATGAGCACTTTTTATTTTTGGGACAAATTATAAGGTATATGTTTTTGTGGGTGTAGCCTTTGAGTGACTAAATGATGGAATAAACTTACGAAAACTAGTAGACATGTAGAGAACATATAGTACTAGTGCACGACTATTTTTCCAATAATATATATATATATATATATATATATATATATTATTGAATTGATCAAACCTCGAAAACGGTATGTCAATTGTGGGTATAGCAAATGAATCTCTTAATGAAATTATTTGGAAATGGGTTTTTTATTACATGTAGAGGTCGGTGTTCTTTATTGCACCATACAATTTGTTTTTTAAAATTGTTGAGAAACGAAAGAGATATGGAAAAAACACTAACAGTGTGTTTTTTGAGTTGAGGAGTGATGACAAAAGATAAATAAGAAAAAAATAGAAAAAAATATATATTCTTGTTAAAAATTACATATTTGGAATCTACAAAAAAAAACATATATGTTTCTAAAATTTCATAAAAAATGGAGGGGTGCAACATACTGTAACCAATGGCTAAACACGAGCATATTGAAAATTTGGATATAGTGCTCAATTAGCCATAGTTTATCATACTACAAGGCATAGGCATGTTGAGTCCGAAGCAAAGTCCAAAGAAGACACATAGGCATAAGTATGCCACACCAGCATGGGTGGAGGCTCGGATTTATCATTTGGAGTGGATACATTTTCTAATTTCAAAAAAACTCATGCTCTTCATATTAAAGAAACACGAGTGCATGCTTTATTGAAGCATAACGCATTCGCATTGTATTGAAGCAAAAAGGGTGCGCGTTTTATTCAAGAAATATGTATGCGCATTTTTTAATACTACAATGAGTGCTTGTTTTGTCAATTACACCAATAATTTTATTATTTTATGCCCCCCTAATCCCCTCTTCCACCTAACTATTACTAATCCCCCCCTCCTCCTCTCCCTACCTCTAAGCCACCCTCCTCTTGTCCCTACCTTTAACCCTCCTCCTCTCTCTCCCTAACACACCACTGCCCCATTCGTTCTAGATCTCTCTCACATGCCTATGTCCCCCCTTACCACTAACACCTATATGTCCTCTCACCCCCCACCCCTAATCCCTTAACCCTTTTTCTCTACCTCTAACTCTTAAACATCCCCCTATTGTTCTATCTCTAATCACTTAGCACCCCGACCCTCTCCCACCAAAACCCCTAAACCTCCCTCTCTCTCTCTCTCTCTCTCTCTCTCTCTCTCTCACACACACACACACACACACACACACACACACACACACACATCCCCCTCCCCCTCTCCTCCTATCTATCTACCAACCTACTAACACATTGTCTCACTCTCTTTCCCCCTTTCTCCACTTACTCGCAATCTCTTAACACCCCCATTAGTCTCTACCTCTAACTCCTTAAAACTCCCTCTCCATGTCTACCTTTAACCCCTTACCATCCCCCTCCCTCAAACCTTTAAATGGTATAATAACAAACCAAACAATATAGTTGCAAATCGTGTACCTGTTTATGTCGATCAAATCGTGCACTTGTTTTATACAATAAAAATGCATGCGCATTGTTATTAGTAAAAACCCATACTCATTATTGTCACATATGCCCCTAACCCACCACCCCTCACTCCTAAACTCCTAACACACCCCTTCCTCTCTCTCTCTCTCTCTCTCTCTCTCTCTCTCTCACGTCCCTATGTATCCCCTTACCACTAACACCCCCTAAGCTATCTCTCTCTCTCTCTCTCTCTCTCTCTCTCTCTCTCTCTCTCTCTCTCTCTCTCTCTCTCTCTCTCTCTCTCTCTCTCTCTCTCTCTCTCTCTCTCTCTCTCTCTCTCTCTCTCTCTCTCTCTCTCTCTCTCTCTCTCTCTCTCTCTCTCTCTCTCTCTCTCTCTCTCTCTCTCTCTCTCTCTCTCTCTCTCTCTCTCTCTCTCTCTCTCTCTCTCTCTCTCTCTCTCTCTCTCTCTCTCTCACATCCCTATCTCTCCCCTTACAAATAACACCCACTAACCTATCTCTCCCTCACACACACACATCCCTGTGTCTTCCCTTACCACTAACACCCCCTAACCTATCTCTCTCTCTCACACACACACATCCCTATGTATCTTATTACAATTAACACCCCCTAACCTATCTCTTTGACACACACACATCCCTTGAGTTTTAAAACAATATAGTATGGCTGAAGAAATCAGGAGTGTTAAGGCGCTAAGACTTAGGGAGTG
>LPNX010169496.1:68576-88446 GCA_001517045.1 Pseudotsuga menziesii
CTATCTCTCTGATAATCTCTATGTCTCCCCTTACCACTAGCACCCCCTAACCTATCTCTATGACACACACAGACACACACACATCCATATCTCTCTGCTTACCACTGACACCCCATACCCTATCTCTCTGAAGCACACATACACACATCCATATGTCTCCCCTTACCACTAACACCCCATAACCTATCTCTCTGACACACACACACACACATCCCTATGTCTCCTATTACCACTAGAACCCCCTAACATATATCTCTGACACACACACACACACATCACTATGTATCCCCTTACCACTAGCACCCCCTAACCTTCCTCTATGACACACACACACACACATCCCTATGTCTCCCCTTACCACTAACACCCCCTAACCTATCTCTCTGACACACACACACACACACACACACACACACACATCCCTATGTCTCCCCTCTGACACACACACACACACACACACACACACACACATCCCTATGTCTCCCCTTACCTATCTCTCTGACACACACACACATCCCTATGTCTCCCCTTACCACTAACACCCCCTAACCTATCTCTTTGGCACACACACACATCCCTATGTCTCCCATTACCACTAACACCTCCTAACTCTATCTATCTCTCTCACACACACACATCCCCATGTATCCCCTTACCACTAACACCCTCTAACCTATCTCTTTCACACACACACATTCCTTGAGTTTTAAAACAATATAGTTAGGTTGAAGAGAGAGGGGTGTTAAGGCACTAAGACTAAGGGAGTGCTTGTTAATTCCATCTAAACATTGAATGATCCCTTAGCCATGCAACTACCTTGTTAAATGCTCCTAAACACTATTCGAGGAAAACACACACTCGTTTTATGTGGTTAAAACACACCCCCATTTTTATTAACAATAACGCGTGCATGTTTTGTCTCTGTATAAACAACAACAGTCCCTATCCAAGAAATACTCTATAATATTTCACGTAGTTTTCACAGTCTATGCGCAATTTCAGATTGTAGATAGTGCGTTCATTCTCTTCTTCACCATATTATCATACAATTTTTTTTTTGACATCAAGCATCTCCATCACAAGTGTTTAAGTATTTCTTGGAGCATGGTATACATTGAGGAGCAAGAAATAAAGAATTAATTGAGCAAGAAAAAAACCAAGCTTGAGGAATCTCCCATTGAGGAGCACCATAGAGCATCTCCACCATTGTTTTTCTTGCAATTGAGGAGCTAGAAAAGGAAACATTAACTTGGTCATTATGGTGGAGTATGTAGACACACAGAAAGAAACCAAGATTGGGGAATTTCCCATTGAGGAGCACCATAGAGCATCTACACCATTATTTTTCTTGCAATTGAGGAGCTAGCAAAGGAAACATTAACTTGGTCATTGTGGTGGAGTATGTAGACACAATTGATCAAGAAATAAACCAAGATTGGGAAATTTCCCATTGAGGAACACCATAGAGCATCTCTACCATTGTTTTTCTTGCAATTGAGGAGCTAGCAAGGAAACATTCTTCCCAATCTCCCCCCTAACTTGAGTATCTAGACACAATTGAGCAAGAAATAAACCAAGGTTGGGGAGTCTCCCATTGAAGAGTACCATTGAGCAGATAGAAAAGAAAACCTTCCTCCCAATGTTCCCCTTAATTTGAGTATTTAGACACACTCTTGTGGTGATGGGAAACTCACGCAATCAAGCAAGAAAATCAGCAAGGAAGAGGATACTTAATCAAATCCTTGAAGAAATTAGAGAAAAGAAAAGAAATGACATGACCAATCAAATACGCTCTATGGACACTCAACCATTTTCGATTGTTGAGAATGCCACAGTTCTTCCTACCAATACACATCAAGAAATACAAAAGAGTTCACTCGAGGGGCCTTCAGTATCCATATCAGTATAAAAACAAGCATTGCATGGCACTGATCAAGGTTTAAAATGTAGGTACACATCAAGGCCACCTGAAACCTTTGTAGATTTAATTGGATGTGCGTAAACAAGTGACAAAGTTAGAGAGACGTTGAATGCCGAACGTATGATCTATGAACACAATGTTGTTCAGACCACCCAGGAGGATTTCCAATTGCCACCGTCCAAACGACAGAAAGACACGGAAGGACATGAAGCTCATGTTCAAATACTAGACCGACCGGGCGATATGGTACACAGTGTAGTTCCAACCTCCCTACCTCCATTAGCAACTTCACGCCGAAGACCTCAAAAACGCATACAGATTGATGAAGTCTCATTGGTGCGCTTGAAGGTACGTTATCTAAACGCAGTATTGCATATCAATCTCAACATATACTTTTCAACTATTTTGATTCTAAATGTGATGGAGATAAATTTAGATTATTTATATCGTTGTTAAAATCTAGGTCTATGACTATTGTTAGGAAAAATTTAAGGATAAAGATGATAAACCGATTTGAACCAAGTTCTCATGTTGTCAAAATTTTAGTAGATGCATTTAGTAATATTGGAAAGATATCACATTCAAAGGATCGCAATGTAGCTCGTTGTGTTTTGTCACAATGAATCGTGAACAAAATCACCAAGGCCCTTCAACTTCTTAAGCCTACATCCAAACTTGTAGTATTGGATATCAAAGCACTCTGTAGGTATTGTTCTAGAAGAGAACAACTTGACTCTGGTGAAACAGATGTCTGGTCCTTCATTAGAAGGTTTCCACACTCTGATACGAAGCTCATTGATGCAGTAAAGGGACTGGTGCAAGAGTTTTGGCGTGACAATACTAGACCTTCATCCAACCAAAAAGATATACTAATATTGAGAAGGGGTTCAAGGTATCGTGAGACCCACATTAAACATTTTATTGACATGACACAAACAGAATTATGTGAGAGATTTAGACATGAACATAATGAACTTAACTTGGGCCAAAGATCCTTCAAGAAATGCAAACCATGGTATGTTAAAATAAACATAACTCATAACACATGTTGTTGTCGATATCACATTGAGTACGGTTATTATTATGACACATATATACATATATTGCATGTATTGCATAACACTCTTGTGCAGGAATTCTCAACTACATTGCCACCGACATCATCTAGAGAATTTATCCATAGCATTTTGTGTAGAAGGATAGAAGGTTGCACATTTTATCAAAGGCATGTTACATTTTTATCAATTAAGCAATATGATCTTAGGATCTTATCTGACAGAATAAAATGCACAACAATAATCACAAGAGACAAGAGACACAAAGAACTTTCCTCGAGGAAACCATAAAGGAGAAAACCCCGCAACTTCCTAAGAGATAGAATGAGCACCAATGGCAGCAATAAAACCCAAAGACGGAAAATATGATCTCCAACAGTTGTTCTATCTCTCACTTGTGTGAGCACTTCCTCTCTCACTCATGCACCCCAGTTGAGTGAGTGTATGTGACAAATGAAAAGTCTCACTCTCTATTTATACTAGTTTCCGACTTGACAATTACTTACCAGGGCTGACATCTGTAGGAGAGTCTAATAACACTAGTCCCCCTCAACTGTGGGGACTTTTACCCCCCTAATCAACAAGGAGGGTTAACCTCAACTCAATTGTGGGGTCTATTTCCCCGAATTACAATCAAGGGTAAACCTCATTGAATTTGCATGACTTTATTATATTAATGACTCTCCCGATAGGAACATTGGGGTACAATGAAATATAAATGATTCTCCTGATAGGAAAATTGGGGTACAATATAAGTGAATAGAATCCAAAGTTACAAATACATCAACACTCCCTCTTAACTAGGAAGGTATTCTCTTGACACAATTCATCAGCACAAGTATTCTTCTCTGGATCATCATCAAAGCTGGATCATCACTGGATCGTCATCATCACTGCTTCCGCTATCTCAATCAACTGTTTCTATCTCTCAATTCTACTTGTCATAGGAAGTTCTATAGAGACATCCCTTTTTCATGCTGGTTGTAGGAATAGCCTCTAGATAGGTATTCATCTTATTTAGCACTTATATCTTACCCAGTCAGAAAGGCCATCCCAACACTTACATCTGACCATGGGAGAAACACATTCACCACCATGTCAGAAAGGCATGCCCAACACTCACATCTGACCATGGGAGGAACACATCCACCACCATGTTAGAAAGTCCCAACACTCACATCTAACCATGGGAGGACCAGCCTACCACTATGTCAGAAAGGATTGTCCAGCACTTATATCTGACCATGGGAGGCCCAGCCTACCACCATGTCAGAAAGTCCCAACACTCACATCCGACCATGGGAGGCCCGGCCTACCACCATGTTGGAAAGGCTCAGTACTCACATCCAAGCATGGGAGGACCAGCTTTCCACCATGTCGGAAAGGTTTGGCACTTATATCTGACCATGGGAGGCCCAACCTGCCACCATGTCAGAAAGGATCTACACTTACATCTGACCATGGGAGGCCCAGCCTTCCACCATGTTAGAAAATATCTGCACTTAGATCTGACCATGGGAGGCCCATCCTACCACCATGTCGAAAATTCTCCTGCACTTATATCTGACCATAGAAGGAACCAATGCCACCATGACAGAAAGGATGTCGGACTCATCACTTCCCATTGGAGAGAACCTCGATTTGGAGAACACCAAGCTTCTCCCTAAAGTAATCAAAATTCACTCTTTCCATTTATAGCATAGAATCACATCAGGGTTGATTACGTCCAAGGATAACCTATGAGGGACCGATTACATCCAAGGAAAACCTACAGGACCGTTTACATCTGAGCCACCTATGAAATTCACCAGGATTTTATGCTCAGACAACCTGTCTCACTGGCTATTCTAGAAATCCCTCTTCCAAGTTATCTCGATCTAGATCACATACTACAGCTTCATTGCTCCTCTTTGCATCAGACAAAAATGCAAGTCAAATCAAATAGTAGTTTTCAAAATAAACATACTACCTCCTAGATAGCCGAGCAAGTGGCAACATATTTTTCCTCGGATGTTCTCAGTGCCATTCAGGACTCCTTCCTGCTAAACCAAGATATCACACATGATCTCATACTAAAGCAACATCCTAAAGTGATCTTCCTATCAATGGCACTATCTTCCCAATTCGAATCTACGTAACCATCTAATTTAATCCACCGATTCGCCTCATACTTAAGTCCATACTCAACATTACCCTTCAGGTACCTCACTACATGATTTGCAACCATCAGGTGAACATTTCTCAATGTGTTCATAGCAAAGAAAATATATGGTCTTTTATTCGTTAGGTACATTAAGGAACAAATCATCTAACAATACATCATGGAATCAACCAACTTTGATGAAGAAACACTTAATAGCTTCAGGTTTGATGCCATAGGTGTAGTCATGGCCTTGCAGTACATCATCTTGAACCTCTTCAGGATCTCTACTGCATACTTCCCTTGTCCTAGGGATATTCCATCTGCATTTTGGCACACCTCCATGCCTAGAAAGTAGTGGATCATATCCAAGTCCTTCATCTCAAACTCGGTAGCAAGTCTCCTTCTTGAAACTTTAATGAGTTCCTCTTTTCTGTCATGAACAAGTCATTGACATATAACAAGAGCATCACTGGTCTTCTGCCTTCAATTTTGAAGTAAATATTGGAATCTTCTTTACTCTTAGTAAATCCTAGAGTCATCAGTAAGTTGTCCATCCTGTCGCATCATGTCGAACCTCAAGATCTTATACAATCACTCCCTCTGAAGTGGATCATCATTCTCTCTCTTCCTTTCATACTCTATGTATTGAAACATTATGTACTCAAGTGACAAGTATCTTCCTCTGCTACTAATATTTTATGTATCCATCTAGGGTCACTGGATACCAATATCTTCTATCCTGAACCTTTCCAAAAGTTCTTCTCACACCCATCTGTGAGATTTTCATCCTCTATAGAACTTCATATTCAACCTTGTAGCAAAGGTTAAGATATTCATCACTCTATGTGATATTCAAGCTCCTCATGTATGTGTTATCCCATGGGTGTCTTCTGAGCTCGTACAAGGCCTTCTTTAATTTGCACACATGATTCTGCTTGTCATGTGTCTTAACTTCTAGTGGCTGCAAATGTACCTTCGTAGTCTATGCCTTCTTTATGTGAGAATCCTTGTGCTATGAATATTTCCTTGTATCCCACAAACTTCTCTTCAGGTCTCAATACCACATCTTAGAAATCATTCTTCTTGAACTGGTATTCTCCTTCTCTTTCTTCTTGGCTACTTATTCATAGTTGGAAGGCTCTGCATCAATGATGGCAATCAACAGTGTCACATAACTAGAGTGTCTCTGAGGCCTCTTTCTTTCTTTGAAAGTATCCTCATATTATTCTTCATCTTGGATTATTTCTTGAACTGTCGTCACTTGTTCTTTGGAACAAGTATCATCCTTCTTTTCTCGTAGGTGATTGTACACGATCTTTCCTACAAGTCAGATGCACTAGTTGTATGGTTAGGAACATTTCATAAGGTATATTCATAATGGAAAATTATTATGTATAAATATATAATCATGCAACTATTTATCCAATACAACATTCATCCATATTTCACGGAAACTTTCTAGATGCTTTCCATCTCTACCATGACATCATTGAGATTATGCACTATTCCAATATGTCAGCAAAGAGGTTTCATTCTAGATAAGTAGAAATGGAGAGTTGTACAGCACCATTAGCTACTTACCCATAACATGCATATTAGTAGTATAATTTCATTAACGCAAAAATTATATCATGCATAACACATCAATTGAATATAAACAAATGCATAACAAAAATAATAAAATGACAATTGAATACTTATCTTTATTTGTTTCGTGGGTATAATCCTTCTTTCAGCTTCATCATCTTCTTCATCTATAACAACATCATTTCTTATCCAAATGCTAAGATGGAGGTTCTTCAATAATTGATTTCTTCATATTCCTCATCACTTGAGGGATATTCTTTGAATCGTGAGCTCTTGATCTTCAGTTGCTCCCATCTTCTCTTCTCTTATTATGAGTTGAGCTTCTTCTTTTGTGCACTCTTCCCAGAGTCTGCTGAAGGTAATCACTTCCTTTTGGCACACATTCCTCAAATGAATGAATCCCATGATCTTGGGAGGCCATTCAAAGTGGTTATTACAACTTCTGCATTCTTCACTTCTTCTTCTACTCCTTCAAGATGTTATTTGATTTGAAAGACCCTCGTAAAGTATGACTGTATGGTCTCTGCATTCTAGATCTTCACATTCTTCAACTAGTTTCTCAAAGTCATCTTTTGATTTATGTTCTTCCCTTCAAATAGCTTGGTCAAGGAATCAAAATTCTCTTTAGGTGTGTTTAGGGAAGACACTTGTGGTATAAGGTGATCCTTGATTGAATCAACAATGATCTTCTTTGGACTTGACCAAGTTCTTCTTGTGTAAGGATTTTAGCCTCATCTCCCTCTGGAACTGGAACCTTTCCACTTATGTAGGTGTCCAATTCATTTTCTTCAAGATCGAATGAAATCCTATACTTCCATGCTTGGAAGTTGTCATCTTCACCAAGATTGTCATCAAGATGGTGTGATTAGTCATCTTGAAATGAGAACCTCAACTGTAAATAGCAAAAGATTAGATCTTACTGATTCGAGGTGTTCGTCCTAGTTTTGGAGCTGGCTGATATAGGGTTTGTCAGAAAAACCTAATTTTCAAAAATTGGAAAATTTCATATTTTATTGGATAGAAATATGTTACTCTTCAAGGCGAGCTGTCCAATGTACTCTTTTTCTGAAAACAATGGAGGGAAGCTCCCGGAACAGGAAGCCTTAGTTTTCCAATTTCCTCTGCAGAAATGTTTGATATTGTTTATGTGTTATATCCTAAATATATGTTACTCTATGTCTGAAACTTTGCACTGAGGTATGCTTACCTGTCTTCTTTTCAACACAACAGGTTTGAGCAGAATTGGTTTCACCAATTGGAACTTATGACAGTTTTCCCAAGGTGACTTATTTCAGGACTGTTCAGCATAGCGAACTTGTACAGAATACCACTTGTCCCTGTTTCATCATCAGGGTCTAAAAATTTACTAGAGAAATTAAAGTCTGTTACCTATATGTAACATCTTGAAAATTTGTATTTGGACCTTCGTAGCCCCAGATATATCAATTCTCCCTAGGTGTCCTGTTTAGGGATGAATCCTGGAAGAGGTTGGAACCCTGATTTGGAGGAATCATATATCCCAGAATATACCAAATATGAGGCTGAAATTTTTACAAAGGGTACAATAGGATTTTATATTCAGCGTATGAAAATTTTGGCCCATGGTAATTCCTCAATCCCAAAATATAGTGAATGTACCAAAACTACCAGTTTTAGTATTTTGGGGTTTTTCAGGCCCAGGGTCAAACTAGGGTTTGACTTTCCTGGAGTTTTACTCAACCAAAAAATTTGACCTCGGTCTCTAAAATTCACTTTCTATGAGGAGATAAATCATATTCTAGGCTCACTCAAAAATCCATCTTCTGTAAAAATCCCTAATTTCCTGCAACAAAAACTGAAAATGCCCGGAATCAAATTCTGCTTCGACAGAAAGATGCACCCTTAAATGGAGAGTTAGCCTAGACTCCTTTTGCTAATGGATTGTGGAGAGAGACCCAAAAAGTAAGAATCCTTAGCTTTTGTAGCTGCATAGTGTCTTGTTCTCAGGTTAGCTCTGATACCATGTTATATTTTTATAAATTAAGCAATATGATCTTAGGATCTTATCTGAGAGAATAACATGCAGAACAATAATCACAAGAGACAAGAGACACAAAGAATTTTCCTTGGGGAAACCATAAAAGAGAAAACCCTGCAACTTCCTCAGAGATAGAATGAGCACCAATGGTAGTAGTAAAACCCAAAGATTGAAAATATGATCTTCAACAGTTGTTCTCTCTCTCACTTGTGTGAGCACTTCCTCTCTCACTCATGCGCCCCAGTTGAGTGAGTGTGTGTGACAAATAGAGAGTCTCACTCTCTATTTATACTAGTTTCCAACTTGACAATTAATTACCAGGGCTGACATCTCTAGGAGAGTCTAATAACCCTAGTTCCCCTCAATTGTGGGGACTTTTCCCCCCTGATCAACAAGGAGAGTTAACCTCAACTCAATTGTGGGGTCTATTGCCCTGACCTACAACGGAGGGTAAACCTCATTGATTTTGCATGACTTTATTATATTAATGAATCTCCCGATAGGAACATCGGGGTATAAAGAAATATAAGTGATTCTCCGGATAGGAACATCAGGGTACAATATAAGTGAATACATTCCAAAGTTACAAATACATCAACAAGGCCTTGCGTAGATATGTCTATTACATTTTCCTTAAATCTTGAAGTTGGTCCTATAAGGACATCCCCTTGAATCTAATAATTATCTCCTTGAATCCAATAATTTGGTTCTCCGCGGGAGCCATGTAGTTAAGGAGTGTTAATGCTAGCCTAATTACCATTGCCAAACCAAGATTACAAACCCTATAGCCAATCCTAGTAACTCTAGTTGGCATCGTAAACCATAGTTTTTATTCTAAACCATATAAAACCTGGTTTGGATCCTAGAGGTAGGAATTCTATACCCTAGGTAGGGATTCAACAGGTGTCCCTGAAATCCTGTAGGAGGTGGGATTCAACTTGCCATAGAATGATGGTCATGGCTCGGATCGATGAACTGTCGAATCATTTGGATTCAAGAGATCAAGATATTTCTAGGGGTGGTCCTCTACTATGCGTCCATGGATAAGGGATCCTATTTTAGATCAATTTTGGAAACTAGGGTTTTTCACAATAAGGGAATGCAAAATTTTTGCACATAAGGGTCAAATTTTCAAATTTCCTCGATCATGAACATGTGGCTAGAATTCCCACATGGAACCTCCATAAACACACTTGCATGACCCACCGGAACCTTATTTTGATGCACAATTTCCATTCTATGCCCCGGGTAGGGATTGAACATGTGTCCCTAGAAGGTTGTAGGATGTGGGATTCAATGTGCCATACAATGATGTTCGTGGCTGAGATCGACAAACCATTGACTCCATTGGATTTAGGACATCAGGATAGTGCTAGGGGTGGCCCCATACTCTGGTTCCATGCACAAGGGATCATTTTTTTAGGTCAATTTTGGAAACTAGGGCTTTTCTCAGTAAGGGAATGTCAAATTTTTGCACATAGGGGTCATCTTTGCATATTCCTAAAATGTAAATGTATGGCCAGTGTTCCGATATGGAACCTTCCTAAAAAACTTGCATGACCCACCAAAAACCTATTTCGATGCACGGTTTCCATTCTATGCCCCGGGTAGGGATTCAATAGGTGTCCCTGAAATCCTGTAGGAGGTGGGCTTCAACATGCCATAGACTGATGGTAGTGGCTCAGATCGATGAACCGTCAAACTTGTCATATTCAGGAAATTGGGATAGTTCAAGGGGTGGCCCTCTACTCTAGGTCCATGGATAAGGGATCATGTTTTAGGTCAATTTTAGAAACTAGGGTTTTGCTCAGTAAGGGAATGTAAAATTTGTGCACATAGGGGTCATATTTGAAAATTCCTTGACTGTGAACATGTGTCCAGTGTTCCCAAATGGAAACTACCTAAACACACTTTCATGACCCACCAGAACCTTTTTTTGATGCACGATTTCCATTCTATGCTCTAGGTAGGGATTCAAGAGGTGTCTCTGAAAGCCTATAGGAGGTGGGATTTAACATGCAATAGAATGGTGATCATCGCTCGGATCGATGAACCATCAAATCCATTGGATTCAAGACATCAAGATAGTTGTAGGGGTGGCCCTCTACTCTGGGTCCATGGTCTAGGGATCTTGTTTTAGGTCAATTTTGGAAGGTAGGGTTTTGCTCAGTAAGGGAATGTCAAATTTTTGCACATAGGGGTCAGGTTTTAATATTCCTCAAACGTGAACCTGTGGCTAGCGTTCCCACATTTAACCTTCCTAAAAAAACTTGCATGACCCACCGAAACCTCATTTTGATGCATGGTTTCCATCATATTCCTCAGGTAGGGATTCAACGGGTGTCTATGAAATCCTGTAGGAGGTTGGATTCAACGTGCCATAGAATGATGTTCATGGCTCAGATTGACGAACCATGGAATATGTTTGATTCAAGACATCAGGATAGTGCTAGGGGTGGCCTTCTAATCTAGGTCCATGGACAAAGGATCATGTTTTAGGTCAATTTTGGAAACTAGGGTTTTGCTCATTAAGGAAATGTGAATTTTTTGCACATAAGGGTCATCCTTGCATATTCCTAGAGCATGAATGTGTGACTAGTGTTCCCACATAGAACCTACATAAACACACTTGCATGACCCACCGGAACCCTATTTTTATGCACGGTTTCCATTATATGCCCCGTGTAGGGATTCAACAGGTGTCCCTGAAATCCTATAGGAGGTGGGATTCAACATGCCATAGAATGATGACCATCACTCAGATCGATGAACCGCTGACTCTGTTGGATTTAATACATCGGGATAGTGCTAGGGGTGAGTCTCTACTCTGGTTCCATGGACAAGGGATTCTGTTTTAGGTCAATTTTGGAAACTAGGGTTTTGGTCAGTAAGGGAATGTCAAATTTTTACACATAGGGGTCAGCTTGACATATTCCTTGTATGTGAATCTGTGGCTAATGTTCCCATAAGGAACCTTCCTAAACATGCTTGCATGACCCACCAAAACCTCGTTGTGATGCACAGTTTCCATTCTATGCCCTATGTAGGGATTCAATACGTGTCCTTGAAATCTTGTAGGAGGTGGGATTCAACGTGCCATAGAATGATGATCATCACTTTGATCGATGAACCGTCGAATTTGTTCGATTCAGGACATCATCATAGTGCTTAAGGTGGCTCTCTACTCTGGGTCCATGGACAAGGAACCTTGTTTTAGGTCAATTTTGGAAACTAGGGTTTTTCTTAGTAATTGAATGCCAAATTTTTGAACATAGGGGTCAGATTTGCATATTCCTTGACCATGAATGTGTGGCTAGAGTTCGCACATGGAAACTTCCTCAAAATGCTTTCATGACCCACCAAAACCCCGTTTTGATGCACGGTTTCCATTCTATGCACTGGGTAGGGATTTAACAGGTGTCCCTAAAATCCTGTAGGAGGTGGGATTCAATGCGCCATAGAATTATGACCATCGCTTGGATCGATGAACCATTGAATCTGTTGGATTTAGGACATCGGGATAGTGCTAAGGGTGGCCCTCTACTCTGGATCCATGGACAAGGGATCTTGTTTTAGGTCAATTTTGTAAGCTAGGGTTTTCTTAGTAAGGGAATGTGAAATTTTTGCACATAGGGGTCAGCTTTGCAAATTCCTTGACCGTGAACATGTGGTTAGCGTTTCCACATGGAACCTACCTAAACACATTTGCATGACCAACTGGAACCTCGTTTTGATGCACGATTTCCATTCTATGCCCTAGATAGGGATTCAAAAAGTGTCCCTGAAATCTTGTAGGAGGTGGGCTTCAACATATACACGGGTGGTTTGTGTTTGATCAACATCACAGAGAAGAAAGGATACCCATAATAGGGTGTGACGTAGAATTGGAAAGAAGTATTAATTGATATATGTTTGAAGGTGAGTGTAGACCTTCCCCTCTTAAAAAAAATACCTATTGCAAACTATTATTCCATGTGTATATGTTGAGAATGATTTTACTTGTTGTGAGGTGTTAAAGTTGACTTATTTCCCATTATTGTCAAGCAAGAAATACTCTTTGTTTGTGTTTTCATCAAGGAGAAAGGAGTTGTCAATCTCTATGTGGAGGTGAATTGATCTTAGGATCTCATATCATTCGTGAGACTAGAAATTCAAAAGAAAGTTGTTTCCATATTAATTTAGCTTGGTCATCCAAGATATGTGAGAATTTGTACAATGAAATGCAGTAGGAGACAATTGCATTACATCTGTAACCATGTAATGGAACATGTTCATGTTTAGAAACAAGTGGACAACCTATTACGCCATTATTACAAAATATATATATTCACACTATGAATGTTTCCAATAATACTCCATAAACATAAATTTATAAAACAAGATTCACAATAGTACTTCTCCAATCAATTTAAACATTAATAAAATCAAACATAATTTTAATCTATTCAAAAGTTGTAACTCGAGGTGATTGATCAAATTCCATGTACATTAACAAAATGATGCAATTATGTGTCGGATATACATAATGTGCAGGATATAATCATAACCATTATTTTGAATCAACCTTATACTTGGATACTTTTAGGTTTGATGTGTATCCCATATATTCGTTAGATGAAAGACATCATGCCAAACACTAATTTCATTTATCTAGACCACACATGTGCATCAATTAGGTGTGTCAAATTCATGCATCCTTTAAACGTTTGTTAGGTTGTTATGTGGGTAAGGTGCTTTTGTGTTCCACTTAGTTGGATCAGTTTCTTAGTTGTGCTGGGTGTTTATGTGTGTTAGGTATGTTCCATATTTGTGAATACAATTTAACATTGTATATGCAATTGGATCGTGGTAAAAAACAATTTAAATGTACATTTTTGTCATTACGTAATATTGTAATTGTGCATTGTTCTCAAATTTATAACTGATATAACCATGCAATTGTAAAATCTATTAAAAATTGCGAACATTACACATAGAAACATTCTTTGCCACACATGTATAATCACACTTAAAAGACTGAACCATGAATATCTCAAGAGCCTTGATATGAAATATTCTTTATATGATGAAAGTTATAATACAAAAATAGTAGGCCTTTATATGGCCTATCAATGTACATGTATCAAAAACATCTTTGATGTACATGTAAACAAAAGTACATATGTCTTAGACCGTGCCCCTATACTCTAACTTCCTATTGTACAGAAAAATACATATTTGTCCTAGACTAACACATCAAAACTCTAGTTTTCTCTTGTTTTTCCCCGACCTTAATGGTTGTTTCTTCTGTCCACGACCACTGTGCATCTTTGGTGACTACAAATCAATGGCAATATTTCTTGATCGGGTAATTGAACTAGTACAGTCCAGCAATAACAAAGTTTGCAAATTTAAAATATGACGCAATTGTACATAAAACAAACACTCACTGCATCCATCTGGGGTACAGATGCCTCTGGTGTCCTCCTTGCAGAGTTTCTGTCTGCAATGCTTCTCCGGGAATAAAAAAAAAATATGTCAATTATCTCAACAATTATCAACATGTACATGAATGAGAAAGTACTAATCAATTATGTAAAAAATGAACATCTCACCAAAAAAATTTGTTCCTGGGAATGAGACTGGGTTTCTTCAGTAGCAAGAGGAGCCATAGGTTGAACATAAACCTCGATCGCGTGCACTAATGGACCAAGGTGTGGCTACATTCACCAAAAGATAAAATAGTTAGACATCATGTGTGACCATAGAAAATACAAATGAACTGTACAATTACAAATATTCAACTAGATGTACCTCTGTGTGACTTATCCCTATTGTAGATGCAGCATTGATTGCAGCATCAACAACCCCACTAAGGTCTAGCACGGATGACTCTACATCATGATGATGTAAACATGTGAAAATAACATTAAGAAAAACTAGTTGTGAAGTGAATTCAAAGATAACCAGCAACTGCCATTAGAAGTGTGTACATTACCGTGGGATGAGTAGGTTGATTGTCATGGACACCCAATATTTTCAAGGAAGATGATCATCTAGTGTAAACAAACCTATTATCTATGTTGGGACTACGGGGATATCCAAACCAAAGAGGCGATGTAGGGATTTGCGATGATGTTTGCAGTCATAAAGTGTTACCATAGTTAGACATGGGATTGAATGGATGGAATAATATGTATTGAAAAACTAACATGTTGTAATATGATTACCCCTTATTGGGACATATCTCCCCCATGGGAGGGACTAGTTCCAGCAATGTATTGCCCCTATTCAGATCCAGATAGCATCTTGAAGTTTAAAAATTAAAAATATTAGAAATCTATACAGGGGTGTACAGTAAGAAATTTAAATAATTCGAACAATATTCAGTCATTAACCATGTACTTAAATTTTTCAAGTAATCATAAATTCCACCTGTGTGTAATTCGTTGAGATCAATGTCTCCAACATCATGTTCTAAATGGGGCTCCTGCAACTTCATAAATTGTAAATATTAGACAATTTAACAAATTAATTAAGACTAACACACGCATTAACAAAATCATATGTATTAACAAAATGACACATGTTGAAATATTACCTCGGTGTTGGTTGTTTGGGCCTTGTATACAACCACACCGGGTGCACTACCACCCCCTGAGAGGCATTAGAGAAAATTTCAACTCAAAATGGGCCTCCTAAAAATAATTAATAAAATAATATTTATTAATTTTGGAGGAAGAAAAGAAAAAAACTACTTTTTTGTTTGTATTTTTGACATATCTCCCCATGTTTTTACTCAAATTTCGATCAAGAGATCTCCTTGGATGCGGAATTAAATTCTGCATCCAATGAGTACCCACTTGGCATACTTTTGACAGACCCATCTACCCCAAAAGCAAGAAATACCTGAAAAAATGTGATGATGATGTCATCATCATGTTTTTTTAGGTATTTCTTATTTTTGGGGTAGTGGGGTCCATCAAAAGTATGCCGAGTGGGTACTCGTTGTATCCAACAAGATTTCCCGATTGAAATTTGAGTAAAAACACGTGGAGATATGTCGAAAATACAAACAAAAAAAAGTAGTTTTTTTTATGATACCTATTCCCAAATTTATATTAAAAAAGTGTTTAAGACCTATACGGTATTTCAAATTTAAAGCAATTTCATTGGCTAACACATGATGACATGGAATTTGAATCAAAGTTAAAAGGCCCATTTTGAGTTGAAATTTCATCTAATGCATCAATCTCCTGCAAGAGTAAAAGTTGCATATATTACAAATCTTTTAATATGTCTACAATATGGAAAAATAAAAAATTGAACAACAATATAGTTTTAACAATGTCCTTACCTGACCACCACTCATCGTAGAGGTACCATGTGTTGGTACAGGACCATAACAGGATTAACCACACGTTGTGCACACATGTGGCTCACTCTGAGGCACATGGGATGTCAGTCTATCCCCACCAATAGATGGTCCTATACCACTGAAAGATGGTGGTTGTACCCTAGCAAAGGAAGAGGGACCTGCTTGGTCAATAGTTTTTGTGTGTCTGGAAACCATATCAGCTAGAGTAAGAAATGCCTCCTATGTCTAGGTAACCATATCATGTGCAGGAGGTATGTCTGGCCTCAGTAGCTAGGCACGAGGTGTAGGTATCCATCGATTGGCATATCTATGTGTGATTTGGTTATTTTTAGCTTCTTTATCTCATTGTAGCTCAAACCATTAAAATATTCTTGTATTTTTATTTCCCTGTAGGATGCGATGCTACATATATCATCGTTCGATATGGTGATTGGATCAAATATTCTCAGCAATGAGGCTGACAAGGAGCTGTAGACCTCATCTCCACCCCTCCTAGAAGAATCAATCTCTCTAAGATGCATAATAACCCTCAATATCTTGGCATTGTGGTCCATAGTAGCCATTGCATTCATAATACAAATAAAATATCATTAGAAAAATAAACACATGATATAATGATATCTCTAAGCAATGAAAAGTGTAAAACTAATGTATGACAAATAACAACATAAACTAAATCTATAATTTAAATTTTAAAATTGATCTTGAATTTTACAGTAACGAATAAACATTTAACATTTTTTCATTTTAAATTTATGTCCTAAATTCAAGTATTAATTCCAATTTCCATATGCATGTGTACATAAAATGTCCTATGTGCATATGTTGATTCGGAAGCTCCTCTAGCTTATTTTAAGGCTTGGATTATGAAGTTTCATCGAAATTTTGAGGTGTTGACTAATGTTGCTGTAGGACCAGCTCCCAGATTGAGGAAAGAGGCAACGACTAGAGCCTAGAAGAGGCGGAATAATGTGTTGTTGATGAATAAAATCCCAGTATAGGCAACAGTTTTGTTAGATATGTAATTATTTGTTGTAGCGTGATGTTTTTTGGAAACCAAAGTCTATTTAGAAGATATTTGTTTATATGTAATTTGGGCCATGTATGGATTCCACTTGATCTTATTTTAGTTCTATGCACTCTTTCTATATACCCATGAGAGCCTACATGCATAGATGTGTATAGTGGATTTTATGGTTGCAAGGTTTCCACTAAATTCTATCATGTATGATAGCATGTGATTGGCATGTAATAAAACACATCAACCTCCCTATGTATCTTGATGTTTGTGGAGCCTAGTGTTGAACTTCGTTGTCTTGACCTTAACCAAAAATTACCCTTCAGTCAGGAGGAAATATTTGTTAAGCATGGGAAGCTTCCATACCTTATTTTAACACTTGGATTAGGAAGTTTCATAAAAAATATAAGGTGTTTATTGATGTTCTTGGATGACCAACTTCGATATTTCGGATAGAGGAAAGGGATTTACCATGTCTTTTTATGTATTTTAGGGTTCAAGATATGAATTCTACTTGATTTTTTTTGTTGTATGCAAGCTTGCAATATAATTGACAAACTTTGCATATTTGTTAATTTTGGTTTGGATTCAGAAGGATGCTTGTGAATATACATATGCAAATTGTGAAGTTGATTTGTTTTTTATGAGTTAATTGGGGTTTTGGCTTACATTGGGCATGTAAATTACTTATGCAAACTTGCAATGTGCTTGACAAACTTTTCATATTTGTGAATTTTGGTATAGATTCACAAGGATGCTTGTGAATATGCATATGGAAATAGTGAATTTGATTTGTTTTTAATGAGTTAATTGGGGTTTTGGTTTCCATTGAGCACGTGAATTTGTTAGAATAATCAAACCCATTGTATTACCCACTTAGACATTAATTCATTTATTTTTGTCTTATTTTCCTAGTCCATGAGTCCCACCATGTGCAAGTTGCTAATTGCCTATCCATAGAGGTCAAACTTGCCATCTTTGACTCATGTAGTGCTTGGGAAATCCTTAGGAATCAAATCTGCTTTATTCCTGGCCTTCTAGGCGCCCTTCTGCTTTTTCTGCTTTATTGACTGTTTTTTCAGTGTTTTAAGGCACATAGGAAAGCAAGACTAGGTGAGGTGAACTTGTTTTATTGCCCTTTCATCCTCCACTCTTTCCTCCATGCAAAATCATGTATGAGATGCCATTACACCACTCATTATCTTTCCCATGCGCCCTTGCCAATTCGTGAGCCTCATGACAGATTTGGGATGAGCTTTTTACACCTATGGGGGATTTGCCTATTTTGGGTAAGCCTACTTTATGCTAGTTTTGGATGCCTCCTTATGCATTAGACCTATTGATGTATTATATATATTCAGCAACCTATGTTATTACAGGTTTGGCTGTTGTACACTGAGTTAATATAATTTTGTGTTACAGCTCCATTTTCAGTCTCCATTGTTGACAATTTTGCATGATCAATTGTAATTTGTTGTGAGTGAAATTAATCTATTGCTGGTCAAAATTTCTACATGGTATCAGAGCCTTTGTAGGTTGTTACTCTCCTTCAAAAATTGTTTTGCAGGTTCGACATCAAGACTGGGAGCCTTCTACTGACAGCCGGGACAGATTTTCTAAAGCTATGGATTCACAGAAAACTATCTTGACTCCCTTCAACTTTTTTGAATGGAAAGTAGAGATGGAGATCTTGTTGAGAGTAAAGGGCCTCTACAGTGTGACTATGGATACAGAAGCAGATCCCAATGCAGTTGCAGAGAAGATCAAATGGCACAATCGGAGAGATGAGGCTTATGGCCTCCTATGTCTCAGTATTTCCCGAGACCTCCTTTTCCATCTCGATGGATTAACTTCACCGAATCAATTATGGGAGAAGCTTTCTGATCTTTTTGTAAAGACACATGAGATGAGGGGACATCAGATCGAAAATGAGCTGATTTCTCTGAGTCCCAGTAGCTTTGAATCCCTGCAGCTATATTTCTCCAAGTTCAAAGCACTAGTTTTGCAGCTGAAGCAGTGTGGTATCGAAAAGAAAGATGATCAGCTCATATTGGCCATCCTCTCGAAGCTAGGACTTGAATACTCAGTCTTTGTTTCGACCTTCTATGCCACAAAACTCACAGCTCGAACCTGGAAGATGCCTAGCCTTGCAGATTTCATGGAATCTCTCACACAAGAACAAGACAAGCTGGTGATGATGGGCACCATCAAACCTTCCAAAGACCAAGCTCTGGTTGTTGGAGATTCGAGGGTGGATTCTAAAAGCAAAAAGAAACCTAAAAAGCCACATGAGCAAAGAAGAGACAAGAAGCAGTCTCCGGAGGATCAACAAGGTCCCAAGAAAAATACCTAGAAGAAGAAAAACAAAGGTGAAATGAACAAGTGCTCATACTGTTCGAAGGGCAATCACACTGAAAGATCTTGTATTAAAAAGTAGATTGATATGCTGACCAATCTCCTGGAGAAGAATGGAATCTCCCTTCCAGAAAGCTCAAAGAAGAGAGAAGGAGGATCAAGTTCTGATGACAGAGAGAGAGTTCATGCTCTAGTTGCTGGCACATCAAGCTCACCTAGTTTTATCATAGATTCTAGAGCTTCAAGACACATGGTTTCGACTAAGGAGGCCTTCTCCTCATTGGATATGTCGAAAGGACCATCTATTGTACTGGGAAATGACTCTCTCACTGAAAGCAAAGGCAAAGGAAGGATAGAACTTGATCATGGTAACTTCAACAATGTGATGTATGTCCCTGGTCTCGCCTCCAACCTTCT
>LPNX010169496.1:88580-105406 GCA_001517045.1 Pseudotsuga menziesii
GCAAAATATGCATTGACCTTTATTGATGATTTTTCCAGGTATTGTTGGGTTCACTTCATGAAGCACAAGTCATAAGTTTTTGGCCTATTCAAAGTCTTCAAGGCTTTGGTTGAAAACTAGTGTGGAAGAAAAATCAAGGTACTCAGGTCTGAAAATGGTGGTGAGTATGTCAAGACTAAGTTTATTAACTATTGTGTAGATGCAGGTATTCATATGCATCATTCTATCCCCTACACACCACAGTAGAATGGTGTTGCAGAGAGGAAGAACAGATCACTGAAGGAGATGGAAACATGCATGATGGAGGCCAAAACTTTGCCACCAAAGTACTGGGCCGAAGATATCAACTGTGCATCCTATATTCAGAATATGGTGCCTCACAAATATTTGGATGGCATGACTCCTTTCGAAGCATGGAGTGGGCACAAGCCAGATGTGACCCATTTCAGGATTTTCGGCTCAAAGGCATGGGCTAGAATCCCGACAGAGAAGAGGAAGGATTTGCAGCCCCAAAGGCAAGAGTGTCTTTTTGTGGGATAATCTAAAGATTCAAAAGGGTACAAGTTGATAAACTTGAGCACAAACAAAGCCTTCATTGAAAGGTTTGTTCAGTTTGAAGAAGAACCCCTTGCAGATGTGGAAATTGGTGAAGCCTCTTCACCACCTGAACCTCAAGAAGTAAGTAAAGAGTTTGTTGAACATGCTGATTATGATTTTTCTGATGGAGATGAGTTTATTGCAGACCCAAACAGCCCCACAAGGCCTAAATGGGCAGCCAAGACACTACATGCGGCAGGACAGTTAGCTGGGGATCCCAATGACCCAAGGACGACTAGATCTCAATTTGAGAGTGGTCTGTGCATGAAGGATCCTAAGTTTGCTGAAAAATGCTATTTGATGGTGGAGTCTGATCCTCAAACATATGAATAAGTAGTAGGAGATCCAATATGGAAAGCTTCCATGAATGAGGAGTTCAACTCGCTACAAAAAAGCAACACATGGGAGCTAGTGAATCTTCCTCCACGGAGAAAACTAGTACAGTGTAAGTGGGTCTATAAGACCAAATTTGATGCTGATGGTTCACCACTGAAGTAAAAGGATAGATTGGTATCTAAATGCTACTCACAGGTTCATGGCATTCATTACAATGAGACTTTTTCCCCAGTGGCAAAGATGGATTCAATCAGGCTAGCTCTAGCCATTGCAGCATCAAGGCAATGGGAGGCACATCATATGGATGTAAAATGTGCCTTTCTGAATGGTGATCTCACTGAGGAGATATATATGCAGCAGCCCCAAGGTTTTTCTACTGACCATTCTCTTGTGTGCAGGTTGATAAAGTCATTGTATGGGCTAAAGCAAGCCCCCGGGGCTTGGTATGCCAAGATAGATAGCTTCTTGCTATCTCTGAATTTTGTTCGGTGCAAATCAGATTCGAATGTCTATCTGAAGGTAATTAATGGTTCATTAATGATCATTGTGTTATATGTTGATGACCTCCTCATTACAGGAAGCTCACAGGCTGAGATTACATCCCTAAAAGGAGCTATGAACCAAGCCTTCTCCATGACAGATTTGGGGCTCTTAAGTCAATTTCTGGGGCTTGAGATTGCTCAAACCAAAGCTGGAATCAAGGTGCACCAGTCCAAATATGCCTTGGATTTTTTGATCAAATTCATAATGCAAGATTGCAAAGCAAGCAAAACTCCTTTCCTTTCAGGAGTGAAGCTGGAGGAAGATGATTCTCCAGCGATGGTAAACAACACTTTGTATAAACAGTTGATTGGATGTTTATTATATTTGACACATACTCGACCTGATCTTTGTTATGCAGTCATTGTTGCTTCTAGATTCATGGATCAGCACCATGAGATCCATTGGAAAGCAGCCAAGAGGATCCTTAGCTTTGTTCAGGGAACAAGGACACATGGGATTTTCTATAAAGCCAATTTTGACCTTGCGATAATTGGTTTTACTGACAGTGATTGGGCAGGTGATAGCACAGATAGGAAGTCCACTTCAAGTTATGTGTTTATTCTTGCAGAAGGGCCAATCAGCTGGTCAAGCAAGAAACAGAGTGCCATTGCACTCTCATCTACAGAAGCTGAGTACAGAGGAGTTGTCAATGCAGCAACTCAGTGTTTATGGTTGCAGGGTTTACTTGGAGAGTGTGGTTTTGAACCTGCGTACTCAAATACCATCTATTGTGATAACCAGAGTACCATTCGAATCTGCAAATATCCAGTTCAGAAGCAGAGAACCAGACACATTGAGATTCACATGCACTACATCAAAGAGCTTGTGCATGATGGCACCATTCACCTACTCTTCTATTCATATTCAGAACAAGTAGCTGATATCTTCACCAAATCATTTTGTGAGAAGACCTTCAGCAATCTCAAATCACTACTCGGGATTGCTGATCATGCTGTCAAAGCATGAGTGGAGACAAGATTCTACAATTTTGTTTTACAGTCCATGTTTAAGGGAGGATTTTCCCAAGTTGGTTTTTCCTCTTTCCTTGGTTCATATGGACTTGCAGTATGTAAAAGGGTGACTAAGACTTGTTGCTAGGCCATATATTTTGATTTATTACTCATAAATTCAGGCTTAAGGGGGGGTGTTAGAATAATCAAACCCATAGTATTACCCGCTTAGACATTAATTCATTTATTTTTGTCTTATTTTCCTAGTCCATGAGTCCCACCATGTGCAAGTTGCTAATTGCCTATCCATAGAGGTCAAACTTGCCATATTTGACTCATGTAGCGCTTGGGAAATCCTTAGGAATCAAATTTGATTTATTCCTGGCCTCCAAGGTGCCCTTCTGCTTTTTCTGCTTTATTGACTGCTTTTTCAGTGTTTTAAGGCACATAGGAAAGCAAGACTAGGTGAGGTGAACTTGTTTTATTGCCCTTTCATCCTCAACTCTTTCCTCCATGAAAAAGCATGTATGAGATTCCATTCCACCACTCATTAGCTTTCCCATGCGCCCTTTCCAATTCGTGAGCCTCATGACAGATTTGGGATCAGCTTTTTATACCTATGGGGGATTTGCCTATTTTGGGTAAGCCTACTTTATGCTAGTTTTGGATGCCTCCTTATGCATTTGAAATATTGATGTATTCTATATATTCAGCAACCTATTTTATTACAGGGTTGTCTATTGTACACTGAGTTAATATAATTTTGTGTTACAGCTCCATTTTCAGTCTCCATTGTTGACAATTTTGCATGATCAATTGTAATTTGTTGTGAGTGAAATTAATCTATTCCTGGTCAGAATTTCTACAAAATTTTGGTAAATAGTCAACATTATTTGGTTTTTACGATTAAACTATGGTTTTGGTTTCCATTGGCCTTGTAAATTCCTTTATGGGCATATAAATTAAAATATTTTTGTTTAATTTCAAATTAGGGAAAATTAAATAATGGAGATAGGGAAAATAACATGAAAGGATTTGAAGAAAATTCCTCACAAATAAGAGGTTGATCCCAAGGTGGATTTTGTTTCCTTTTTCTCACCCAAAACACGTTCGCACGTACTCGTTCTAGTCCGTCGAAGCTCCAATCAGCGCGGTGTTGTCAAAAAAATGATGGGATCGACTCGTTTTAAGCATAAAACAAGTTTTAGTAAATGTGAGTGGTTTTTTGCAAATTAAAACATGAGCGTGATTTGTGTTACTAAAACAAGGGAATGTTTTTGTGTACTATCCTAATTGGCAGCCTTGGGACTAGGCTTGGCTACGTCGGGATTGCTTGGGATGATTTCTATTTTATGGATCAAGAGTGATTGACTTCACTCTACCATTGCATCTAAAAGGTACATAAAATTTGTGCACTCACTCGGGTACATGAAACGTTGTCTATGAGGGTGACAAATGGTTATACTATGAAAGATACACAATATTATGTGGTGTGATGCATGCTTTATAGTTTAAATTCCTTGAAAGATGGAATTGAACTTACAGACTTATTACAGGATTGGAAATTATGGTGTACATCATATTATTTGTTCTATTCCTACATTTTAGGAGCCTAAGCAGAGGGAGAGGCCCTCAAATAGACATTTTTGTTGTAGTCTTGATTATAACCTAGCTTTTAGAAGAAGTCCAAGAAGAACTGCAAAAATAATAATAAACATAATTAATGGTTTTATACGGGATATGTGAATATCGAGTAGCAGTGATATTTTTTTATTCTATAATATCCACATAATGTATATTTCAATGTTTTAGGAGAGCCTAAGTGGAGTAAGAGGCCCAAAAATGACATTTTTATTGCAATCTTGACGGACCCATAATAGCTCTTAGGATAAACTGAGTAATAATTTTTTAATTTGTAATATGCACATAATGTATATTTCAAGGTTTTAGGAGAGCCTACGTGGAGGAAGAGGCCTAATACCAAAGAAATATGTACAATGACAGTGGGTCTTGACCAACGGATTGTTGAATTTCAACTGCAATATTGTTAATAGTGTTGGTGCATCTTGTTGGTGTGGCCTTTGTGGAATCAAGATTTTTTTCCACTAGAAGGATTAAATTTCTATATAATACTTATTAGTTCTCTAAACTATTGATGAATTTTGGGTGATCCTTATTGTTCTACTTTCATGGTCTCACCTGGATTCTAATACCCTACAAAAAAGCTCCCCTTTCCTTCAATTCCTCTTTGATCTTCAATACCTCTTCTACCTAGTTCTTAGTCTTTTCTTTTGTTTAGTGTTTCATATGTCCATAACTTTATATCCTGGCTAGAAATTTTGAGGTGATCTAATTTAGAATACCAACCACACCTTCCTTCATTTCCTTGGCTAAAGAAAAAACATTTTCTAGGGACTTATGACACTAAGGTTAAGTTGTGTGAAACATGGAAATGTGTATGGAATTGAAAGGTTATCTCCAAAAGTTTTGGGAAATAAGGAAATGACTTAAACTATTAAATGGATTATGATTTTTCGAAAAAGACTCTTCCCATCATAAAACTCATGGCTAGCTTGAAAGTGAGTCATATTAAACAGGTTGGAGGGATCTATTGTTTACACATGAATCTCCCACTATACATGAAGCAGTTGACTCCCATTGAAATTTTAGTACAATCTGTTATGGTTTTATGCATTTCTGATCCCATGTTTTCTAATCTACTCATTATATTGTGTAAATATGGAAATATGGAAATATTGAGGCTGTAGGTTTGGTTGCCATATTCCAATCAAATTGGAATACAACAAT
Organism: Pseudotsuga menziesii; assembly: GCA_001517045.1. Classification (NCBI taxonomy): domain Eukaryota; kingdom Viridiplantae; phylum Streptophyta; class Pinopsida; order Pinales; family Pinaceae; genus Pseudotsuga; species Pseudotsuga menziesii. The sequence continues at coordinate 93,815 of LPNX010169496.1, forward strand.
ATGGAAATGGAAGCCACCTTTAAAATGTTATTTTTTTTGGGCTATCATTAAGAAATAATATCCTGACGTGGGACAATCCGGTCAAGAGAGGATTCAACCTTCTAATATCAAGAAATGTTATTTTCTATTTGATGATGACGGACTTCAAAATATGCATTCTTTGATTTGGCCACTTTGACATTAGACTGCAAGCTCATCTTACCAATAATATTGGAAGTCTATATAGGTTTTTATTATGAAAATGATTGTTACTCGGAACCATGTATTATATTTGTATTATATAGGTTTTTATTATTTTTAATTTGACGGAACCTTCCAGGTAGTGTCATAATGAGGAAGTTGTTTCTATCACAATGCTTCCATAAGAGTATTCTTATGTTGCTTTCTCTAGTGCTTGCAATGGCCATAATGATGCATTTCGTATGGCTATTGATGTTTAGTGCGAAGCAACATATCTATTGATTAGCAGTATCAGGTAGAAATATTGGTTTCTTCTTTTCATAATCAAACATAGAAAAAGTCCCATAGCTTATTTCTCCAACAGAAGACGTGTTCCCTAGATTGTCACAGGGTTCAATTGCACCCACATCAAATAAATACACAATTGTGATGCGAAGTTCTTTCTTGTGGCTTTGCCATCTTTGACATAACTATTTACAGTACTTTATTTTAAGGCATGTTCTCATTTCTCTCCATTATGAAAACAAATTAACAATTTAGAATACTTTAGTTTAAGGCATGTTCTCCTTTCTCTCCATGATGCAAACAAATTAACAATTTAGAATACTTTAGTTTAAGGCATGTTCTCCTTTCTCTCCATGATGCAAACAAAAGCTTCACACATATACTGTTGAAATATTGTAACTTCGAAGAATATTCTATATGTATCTTTTGTGGTCCCCGATAGTCCTACCGGGAGAACCACTTGTATTATCTTGTACCCCAATGCTTCTAATTGGAAGAACTAATAAGATCCATGAGATTTTCCCCTCTATTTGTAAAGGTGGGTCATTAGCACCCCAATGTGGTTACTTGAGCCTACATGTGTAACTCGAGCCTACATGATTAGCTCGAGCCTACATGTCGAATGAGTTAATTCAAGTGAACGGATGAATATAAATAGAGATGTGGTGCTCCTCATTTGAGACACACACACTCTGATTTGTGTAGCGCATTAGTGGAGAAGACAAGCAGCTAGAGAAGGAGGAGGATCAGGTTTTGATCTCCTTGCTAGTTTTATCTTTTATCTTTTGGGGTATCTATATTGAGGAATATTTTGCTGGTTTTTTCCATTTAGGGTTTTCCCAGGCTAAATCTTTGTGTTCTCCTTTTGTATGGTTGTGCTTGTCTATCTTTCAGTGATCCTATTTATATGCTTTTGTTATGAAATTGAAATGAAATACTAATGATCTAGCTTAGCATATGAAAATTTAACATGGTATCAGAGCCACCCTGAAAGAAGACATTGTGCATCTAAAGAATCTAGGGCTTATTATTTTTTGGGTCTCTATCCATGATTGATTAGCAAAATAAGGCTAGAATGACTCTCCATTGAAGGGTGCATCTTTCTGTCGAAGCAGAATTTGATTCTGAGAATTTTCAGTTTTGGTGCGGAAAATTAGGGCTTTCTACAGAAGAAGAATTTTTGAGTGAGCCCAACATAGGATTTTTATCCTCATCAAAATCGAAGTTTAGAGACCTATATCAAGAAATTTGGTTGGGTGAAACTCCAGGAAAGTCAAACCCTAGTTTGACCCCGATCTAAAAAAACCCTAAATACTAAAACTACCAAGTTTTGGTACATTCGCTATATCCTGATATTGAAGAAGGATCAGGAGTTGAAAATTGCGAAGGCTAAGGATACGATCTATTTTTACACTGTGTCCAAAATTGAGCCTCAGATTCACTATATTCTGGGAGATATGATCCCTCCAAGTTAGGGTTCCAGCATCTTCCAGAATTCATCGCTAAACAGGACACCTGGGGCGAATTGTTGTAGCATGGGATAAAGAGGTCCAAATGGAATTCCTGAAGATGTTATAGAAATAGCACAGACTATAATTTATATGGTTCGAATTTATGAACTTGAAGATGAACCAGTGACATGTGGCATGCCGTACAACTTCATTGTTCTGAACAGTCCTGTAACAGGTCATCTTGGGAAAATGATCATAAATCCCAATTGGTGAAAAAAATTCTGATTAAACCTATGTTTTTGGATCTGGTACATGTGATGTTACCTCATTATGGAATTTCAGACACAGAGGAGCAGTAATTTCAGAGATATCATAGAAACAGTAATAGGCATTTCTGTAGAAGAAATTGGAAAACTAGGGCTTCCTGTTCTGGGAGCTTCCCTCCACTATTTTCAGAAAGGAGTACATTGGACAGCTCCATTTGAAGAGATATATTTTTATATTTAATCAAATTTGAAATATTCAAAGTTTTGAAAATTAGGGTTTCTCTGACAAACCCTAGATCAGCCAGCTCCGGAAGCAGGACAGACACCTCAAATCGGTAAGATATAATCTTTTGCTATTTGCATTTGAGGTTCTCATTTCAAAGTGATCTATCACATCATATTGATGATAATCTTGGTGAAGTTGAAAACTTCCAAGCATGGAAGTATTTGATCTCTCTGAAGAAAATGAATTTGACACCTACATGAGTAGAGAGGTTCCAATTCTAGAGGGAGATGAGCCTCGAAGCCTTACACAAGAAGAACTTGATCAAGGCCAAGAAGATCATTGTTGATTCAATCATGGATCAACTTGTACCACAAGTGTATTCCCTAAAGACACCGAAGATGTTTGATTCCTTGATTAAGCTATTTGAAGATAAGAACATAATTCAGAAGATGGATTTGAGAAAACAGTTGAAGAATGTGAAGATCCAGAATGCATAACATCTTGAAGCGATAGAAGAAGAAGCAAAGAATGGCCTCCCATGATCATGGGATTCATTCATGTGAGAAATGTGTGCCAAAAGGAAGTGATTACCTTCAATTGACTCTGGGAAGAAGAAGAAGCTCGTCTCATAAGAAGAGAAGAAGAAATATGGGAGCAAATTGAATATCAAGCTCTCACCATTCAAAGAAGATCCCTCAAGCGATGAGGAATGTGAAGAAATCAATTCTTAAAGAACCTCTTATCCATCTTATCATTTGGATAAGGAATGATGATTTCATGAATGAATAAGATGATGAAGTAGAAGAATCAAGAAGGAGTCTACCCATGAAATGAATAAAAGATCAGTATTCAATTGTCATTGCATGATATTGTTTTGTTATGCATTTGATTATATTTAGTTGATGTGTTATGCATGATAGATTGTTTGCATTAATGACTGTATACTACTAATATGTTTGTGATGGGTAAGTAGCTCATGGTGCCATACAACTCTCCATTGCTACTTATCAAACCTCCTTACTGACATATTGGATTAGTGCACAATCTCAATAATGTCATGATAGAGATGGAAGGCATCTAGAATGTTTTTGTGAGATATGGATGAATGTTGTATTGGCTAAACAGTTGCATGATGCATAAGAATTTGTCGTTATGCATATGTTTTATGAAATAGTTCTAACCATGCAGCTGGTGCATTTGAATTGTAGGAAAGGTCCTGTACAACATCCTATAAGAAGGATGAGACTTGTTCCGAAGAACAAGTGAGGACAATTCAAGATTCACTGCAATAAAATCTGAAGCTCCCAGGTTCAGAGATACCATGACGGAAGAAAGAGATTCAGAGAGTGGTAGATCCACCTCGAAGGATGAAGACCACCATAGGTATGAGAGATAACTGAAGATGAAGAAAATAATCCCATGAAAGAAGCTATGATAAAAGAATAACAGTTGATCATGGGGAATGATGTATATGATATGATTTCGAGACAAAAAGGGAAATACGTAGTATCCTCCATATGGATCTACAAGGACAAGTGTACAAATCAAGGTTCATGACTTGCCTCAGAAAGAATAGACTATGACATGACATACTCTATCGACTAGTATATATCAAGCATAGAACCACCTATACAGAATGAAGAGGGAAGATGATACTCCACTTCAGGGGGAGTGACTACTGAAGATATCTGAGTTTGAAATGGTATGACATGATGCATAGCTTCATGATGGATTCAGACTTTACTAAGAGTAAAGTGGGTTCCAACCTTAAAGGTTGAATGTAGAAGACTAGGATATGTTTATGACCTCACAAGACGAACTCATGGAAGATGTTATGATGAAAGAATACTAGAATGATGTTTGGGATATAGTACTCAAACCAAAAATCAAGAATGTGGTATCTTCCAAATGGATTTGAAAAATTAAATATGTTGCTGATAGAAGTAAGGAAATACTTGTGGCTAGAGCCTTCTATCAGAAAGAGGGAATTAATTTTGAAGAGGCACTTACTCTAGGAAGTAAGGTACACTTCCTTCTGAACTATCATGGTAGTTGCTTCCATGATGAAGTAAAGACAATCCTTCCTTAATGGTATGATTGGGGAAGAGTTTTACATCGAAAGGATTTGAAGTTGAATATAGATGGACTCATATATCTAAGTTGAATAAGGGCCTCTATGGCATGAAGCAAGCTCCCAGGGCTTGGTATGGCAGTTTCTTGTCAATTATGGGTTTTACCAAGAGTAAAGCTAATCCTAACCTTTATCTCAAGGTTGTAGAAGATGAACTTGACATCCTGTTATTATATGTGGATGACTTATTTTTGACAGGGAAGGAGAAATAGATCATGGAAATAAAGAAGAAACTAGCAGAAGAATTTGAGATGAAATACCTTGGGTTAATGCACTATTTCCTAGGTCTGGAAATATGACAAAGTTCAGAAGAAATATTTCTCAACCAGGGAAAGTATGCGGTAGAGATATTGAAGAGCTTAAATATGTTGGAATGCAAAGCCATGGCCACACCCATGGACTCCAACCTGAAGCTGTTAGATGATGACTCATCAGAGTTAGTAGATGCGACTCATTATAGACAGATCATTGGGTCATTGATGTACTTAACAAATACCAGACCAGACATTTGTTTTGCTGTGAACACCTTAAGTCAATATCTTGTTCAACCAAGATGGGTTCACCTAGTAGCTGCAAAACATGTGATGAGATAGCTGAAAGGAACTATAGACCTTGGTATATACTATGATGGTAGCCATGACTATAGATTGTATGGATATACAGATGCAGATTTCGTTGGAAGTATCTCATACAGGAAAAGCATATCAGGTAGATGCTTTTGTTTGGGGTCTATTATGAGTTCATGGTTTAGCAGGAAACAGTCCAATGTTTCTCTTAGAACAACAAAAGAAGAATACATAGCAGATTGATCTACTAAGTTGTGAAGCCATATGGCTTTGGAAGCTTATATCAGGTCTCCTTGACCTAAAGATGGATACTACATTGATTCTATGTGATAACGAGAGTTGTGATAACAGAGAACTCTGTGTTCCGTCCTAACACATAGAAATCCGATATTTCTACATATAAGATAAAGATGGAGATGATGATGGTTCAGTATTCCCATACTGAAGATATAGATGATGCTTTCAGTATTCACATACTAGAGATACAGATGGTGATAGTTCAGTATTCACATACTGAAGATGTAGATGATGATGGTTTAGATGGTGATTGGCTGACGAAGCCTCAGTCCCGAGTAAATTTCGAACACTTTCGAGACAAGCTTGGTGTGGTTTGGAAAGACCTTCCTTGAAAGGGGGAGTAGTGATGTTGTAATGGGATTGTATCATCCTGGGAAATATGTCCAGAAGTGATTCAGAGACCTTCGTCTTCGAGAATGAAGAGGGATTGTATCATCCTGGGACATATGTCCAGAAGTGATCCGGTGTCCTCGGTCATCGAGAATGTAGCAGGATTGTATCATCCTTGAACTTCGGTTTAGAACGGATCCGGTGAACTTCGGTCATCGAGAAGGTGGCAGGATTGTATCATCCTTGGACTTCGGTTCAGAACGGATCCGGTGAAATTCGGTCATCGAGAAGGTGGCAGGATTGTATCATCCTTGTAATTTGGTTCAGAATGGATCTGGTGAAATTCGATCATCGAGAAGGTGGCAGGATTGTATCATCCTTGAAATTTGGTTCAGAATGGATCCAATGAACTTTGGTCATCGAGAAGGTAGTAGGATTGTATCATCCTTGAACCTCAGTTCAGAATAGATCCGATGACTTCGGTACTTGAGAACGTGTGTTGATCTCGTAATTCCAATAGAAAGGATTGTCTGAGTTCCACAACTATGTTGATCCCGTAATTCTGAAAGGAAGGATCGTTAGTAACTCTGTAAATACCTAAATCCCATAATTCCGAAAGGAAGGATTATTAAATGGATCCTGTAATTCCGATAGGAAGGATTGTCTGAGTTCCACAGATGTGTTGATCCCGTAATTCTGAAAGGTAGGATCGTTAGTAACTCCGTAAAGACCTAAATCCCATAATTCTGAAAGGAAGGATCGTTGGTAGCTCCATAAAGACTTGATACCATAATTCCAACAGGAAGGATTGTTTGAGTTTCACAGATGTGTTGATCCCGTGATTCCAATAGGAAGGATTGTTTGAGTTCCACAAATGTGTTGATCCTATAATTACGAAAGGAAGGATCGTTAGAAACTCTGTAAAGACCTAAATCCCGTAATTCCGAAAGGAAGGATCGTTAGTAGCTTTGTAAAGACTTGATCCCGTAATTCCGAAAGGAAGGATCGTCTGAGCTCCACAAATGTGTTGATCCCATAATTCCAGAAGGAATGATCGTTAGTAACTCCGTAAAGACCTAAATCCCATAATTCCGACAGGAAGGATTATCTGAGTACCACAGACATGTTGATCCTGTAATTCGAAAGGAAGGATCATGTTGATGTTTTGATGATGACGATGATGATATTTTGATGATAATGATTTTATGATGATGATGATGTACTGATCGAAAGATCAGAGTGTGATGATGATGATATTTTGATGTTTTGATGATGTTGAATGTTTTTATCATAATGATGTTTTGATGATGTTGATTTTTTCATGATCATGATGATGTACTGATCAAAATATCAGAGTATGATGATGATTTACTGATCGAAGGATCAAGAGTATGATGATGATGATGTATTGATCGAAAGATTAGAGTGTGATGATGATGATGATCAGTATGTGATGATGACGACATATTGATCAAAAGATCAGAATATGATGATGATGATTCTATTTGAGAGTTGAAGTATGATGACGGTGCTGATCACGATGTTAATAATCAGAATGTGATGATGTTGCTGATCGAAAGGTCAAAATGCTAAAGATGTCTTTGCTGATCGAAAGATCAAAGTGCTGAATTTATTGCTGATAAAAAAGCTGAAGATATTGGTGATGATCGAAAGGTCAAAGTGCTGAAGATGTTGCTGCTGATCGAAAGGTCAAAGTGTTGAAGATGTTGCTGAAAATGTTGTTGATCGAAAGGTCAAAGTGCCGAATATGTTGCTGATCGAAAGGTCAAAGTGTTGAATATGTTACTGCTGATCGAAAGGTCTAAGTGTTGAAGATGTTGCTGAAGATGTTTTTGATCGAAATATCAAAGTGTTGAAGATGTTACTGATCAAAAGGTCAAAAGATACTGATGTTGGTTAAAGAGTTGCTGTTGTCAAATATTGAAGATGAAGACTATATGATGTTAAAAATCTTCGAATGATTTATAGATGTGTTACCCTAATAATGTTGATGATTTCCTCTCCTACTATTTTTGTTGTTGATGTTGTTGTAGAATACCCTTCTCATTAAGGGGGAGTGTTGAAATATTGTAACTTCGAAGAATATTCTATATGTATCTTTTGTGGTCCCCGATGGTCCTACCAGGAGAACCACTTGTATTATCTTGTACCCTGATGCTTCTAATCGGAAGAACTAATAAGAGTCATGAGGTTGTCCCCTCTATTTGTAAAGGTGGGTCATTAGCACCCCAGTGTGGTTACTTGAGCCCACATGTGTAACTCGAACCTACATGATTAACTCGAGCCTACATTTCGGATGAGTTAATTCAAGTGAACAGATGAATATAAATAGAGGTGTGGTGCTCCTCATTTGAGACACACACACTCTGACTTGTGTAGCGCATTAGTGGAGAAGACAAGTAGCTGGAGAAGGAGGAGGATCAGGCTTTTATCTCCTTGTTGGTTTTATCTTTTATCTTTTGGGGCATCTATATTGAGGAAGCTTTTGTTGGGTTTTTCCCAGGATAAATCTTTGTGTTCTCCTTTTGTATGGTTGTGCTTGTCTATCTTTCAGTGATCCTGTTTATATGCTTTTGTTATGAAATCGAAATGAAATACTAATGATCCAGCTTAGCATATGAAAATTTAACATATACATCATGCATGTTATTTCATTAGAAATATGGATTTAGAAAACTAATCATGAATAAATTATTAAATTTATAACATCAGATGTTCGTTTATGGTTTTTACCAATTTAGTTTCTGATCTGCTCAATATATTGTGTAAATATTATGTCAATGGTTGCATATAAATTAGGTAGTGATCCTTTTGTTAATTTAGGTAATGATTTATTTTTTGTAAGATAACTATACACAAACAGTTAAATACCTTATGTTTATGTTTAAATACGTTATATTTGCATTATTTTGGACTAAATTATTATCTTCCTCTTCCCTGAAGAGACAACTTCTTAACCAATGTTTCCTCTAGCATTTCAGCCACCCCCTCTCAATGGATCCTATACATAGTCCCTCTGATGATCTCCAATACTTGTGCTCATCAGTTTTACAATAGGCCTTTGAAATTGTTACACTATATATGGGAAAATCCAGAAAGCTTCTGGTTTTCATAGTTCTCAAGGATTTAATTCTAAGAAGCTATGATAATTCAAAATTATCATTGTATACTAGGGAGTAGGAAAATGGTGAGCAAGTTAGGTTCTCCTTTAGTTTAGCCTTTGAGCATCATTAGGTTCCTTTTCATACACAACCTTTCCTGTGATAACCTTTTTTTATTCACAACCACCAATACAATTACTCTCTTCATCCAACAAATGTTGCCTCACTCTATCACAAGATATTTTGTAGGACACTTGTTACAAAGAACCCACTCCCATACACAAATTTCCCTTGCTTTGTTTGTTGTCACCATCAGTAGTTTCTCCAAGTTTGTGTATTTTTTATTTTGAATTTCATACAGTCATCTTCATATGAAATTTTCACACATATAACTAGATCTATTGAGCAATCAACTCGGATTAGATTAGGCATATACAACAAATGTGTAGGAATGACATATGCAAACAATAATATCATAGATGGATGATGAATGAATGAGAAAAATGGGTACAACATTTATAAATACACATTTAATGTATTACATCGTGGGGTGAACTGGGTTATTTATTGAAAAATCCACATCATGAGTGACACCAAAACATGTACAATGAAAAAACATACACATATCAGAGATGTGTAAAAATGTGCAAGAATAAAATTTCTTGTAACACATGTTGATACCATTTCACTTTTCACACACCCACTTGGAGTTGACATTTCCCCAATGAGTAGTTCATCTGACATCCTATTAATATATGAATGGTGGTCGATCATAGAAAAAAGGAATTCGCCAGCACTGGTTCTTGCTTATACATGAAGCAGTTTTAAATTCACTTTTCTAACTTGGTAGATTCCTTTCATTTTCCTACAAACAAGTTCAGAATTGGTGTACACAGATATGCCATTCTCTCTATACATTCTGGTTTCTTTTAGCCCTTCTATAAGCGCAATGTAGTAAGCCTCGTTGTTCGTTGTTGTTCCACATATTTCTCTTTTTCTATGGATAACCTCGTTCAAAACATTATTGCGCAAGACATATTCTATTGTTTCATGTCCAAGGTTGAGATAACATTTCCCTTCAATGCATAATGTCCATTCTTGCACCATCTTGTTCTTTTGGATGCGCTGCAAAAACAAGAAAAAAAACAAAAAGAAACATTAATCAAGCTAGATCATGAATAAAGAATTAAAAAGAAACATTACAGTTAAATATTGATATCAGCGTGAGAATACCAAATAAAATGAAAATAATAGCTAGCATACAACATTTCAACTTAACATTGTGCAAACATATTTCAATAGTACATGGTCATTTGATTAATACAGAAATTAACTGGGATTCATTTTTTCCTATCAAAACGCTCAAAATGTGGTAATTTTAGGAGTTTTCTAGTATAAATACAAGAATTTTTTAAGAATAGAACCCAAAATAAATATGGTGAACTCTCGCCAATAGAATAAACCCAACCCAACCCAACCCATTATTCATTGGATTCTTATTATCCTCAACCTAACCATAACCCAATAGATTGGGGAATGGATCAAAGAAATTTAAATGTACAAAACAACAGTAAAGATGGGCATAAAATTGGGTGTTTAGAAGGAATTTTACAACACAACTTATCGAATTTTGAGTTGTGTTTGGTCATATGGCCACTCAGGGAAAAAATATAGCACTTCTCAACTCTAAAGTGCTCCCAATTCTTTAGAGACGACATATATAACAAAAAAACATAATTTGTCCCCCTTCTCCTTCTCTGCATGCTTCTGCTCGAGTTTGTGGAAAATAGGCTTTTTGAAAATGGGTTATTCAATAGTTTTATCATTTGCAATACCAGTATCCATTTTATAATTTTTAATGACATCATCATATAGAAAGATAAAGCACACACAAATCAATGCAGATGAATATAACCTCAAGTGTGTGCAAGAAAGTTCTGATCCATGGATGGAAATGAGGTGAGGATCGAAAGAAAGAACTCTGCTCTGATAGAAGGATCAAATGATAGTACCTGTAATGATTTCTCCAACTTCCTTGGGCTCTGTTAGAGGTCCAATCCATATCATTGGCGCAAGAGGGAAGAAGTTGAGAGCATTGAAACTCACACTAGGATCTGGCGCTCAACAGAATGAACTTCTGGGCTCGATCCTCCGCAATCCTTCTCATCATAGCAGATTTTTGTAGTAGAGGAAATGGAGTTTCAGATGTGAGTTTGGGTAGAGGATCATGGGAGTGAGAAATATATTTCCCACCCACCTTTAAAAACTGCATTAACTACGCTACCCCCAACGTGGAGCCTGCTGGATTGATTAACAGAGTGGGGAGCTGGGACAAGATTTTTGAATCTAGATATGGAACCGTTTTGGAGGGTCGATCTGTGACTAGGGGATTTTTACAAGAATCTACACCGTCTGGGAGAAATTGTCACTGTTGTAGACAACTCCTAAATATTATTGTTGCTTTTCAAATCATGCCTAATTATGGTTATGAAAGAAGCTATGATCAAATAATAATAGTTGGTCAAGGGGAATGATGTATATGATATGATTTCGAGACATAAAGGGAAATATGTAGTATCCTCCATATGGATCTACAAGGACAAGTGTACAAAGCAAGGTTCATGACTTTCCTCAGAAAAAATAGACTATGACATGACATACTCTATTGACCAGTATATATCAAGCATAGAACCACCTATACAGAATGAAGAGGGAAGATGATACTCCACTTCAGGGGG
>LPNX010169496.1:105458-126502 GCA_001517045.1 Pseudotsuga menziesii
TGAGTTCGAAATGGTATGACATGATGGATAGGTTCATGGTGGATTGAGACTTTACTAAGAGTAAAGTGGGTTCCAACCTTCAAGGTTGAATGCAGAAGACTAGGATATGTTGATGACCTGACAAGACGAACTCATAGAAGATGTTATGATGAAAGAATACTAGAATGATGTTTGGGATATAGTACTCAAACCAGAAAGCAAGAATGTGGTATCTTCCAAATGTATTTGCAAAATAAAATATGTTGCTGATAGAAGTAAGGAAAGACTTGTGGCTAGAGGCTTCTATCAGAAAGAGGGAATTAATTTTAAAGAGACACTTACTCCAGGAAGTCAGGTACACTTCCTTCAGAACTATCATGGTAGTTGCTTCCATGATGAAGTAAAGACAATTATTCCTTAATGGTATGATTGGGGAAGATTTTTACATCGAAAGGATTTGAAGTTGAATATAGATGGACTCATATATGTAAGTTGAAGAAGGGCCTCTATGGCATGAAGCAAGCTCCCAGGGCTTGGTATGGCAGTTTCCTGTCAATTATGGGTTTTACCAAGAGTAAAGCTGATCCTAATATTTATCTCAAGGTTGTAGAAGATGAACCTGTCATCCTGTTATTATATGTGGATGACTTATTCTTGATAGGGAAGGAGAAATAGATCATGGAAAGAAAGAAGAAAATAGCAAAAGAATTTGAGATGAAAGACCTTGGGTTAATGCACTATTTCCTAGGTCTGGAAATATGACAAAGTTCAGAAGAAATATTTCTCAACCAGGGAAAGTATGCGGTAGAGATATTGAAGAGATTAAATATGTTGGAATGCAAAGCCATGGCCACACCCATGGACTCCAACCTAAAGCTATTAGATGATGACTCATCAAAGTTAGTAGATGCGACTCATTACAGACAGATGATTGGGTCATTGATGTACTTAACAAATACCAGACCAGACATTTGTTTTGTTGTGAACGCCTTAAGTCAATATCTTGTTCAACCAAGATGTGTTCACCTAGTAGCTGCAAAACATGTGATGAGATATATGAAAGGGACTATAGACATTTGTCTATACTATGATGGTAGCCATGACTACAGATTGTATGGCTATACAGATGCAGATTGGGTTGGAAGTATCTCAGACAGGAAAATCACATCAGGTAGATGCTTTTGTTTGGGGTCTGTTATGAGTTCATGGTTTAGCAGGAAACAGTCCAGTGTTTCTCTTAGAACAACAAAAGCAGAATACATAGCAGATTACTCTACTAATTTGTGAATCCATATGGATTCGGAAGCTTATATCAGGTCTCCTTGACCTGAAGATGGATACTACATTGATTCTATGTGATAACGAGAGTTGTGATAACAACAAACCTTGTGTTCCGTCGTAACACATAGAAATCCGATATTTCTACATACAAGATAAAGATGCAGATGATGATGTTTCAGTATTCCCATACTGAAGATATAGATGATGCTTTCAGTATTCACATACTGGAGATAAAGATGGTTATAGTTCAGTATTCACATGCTGAAGATGTAGATGATGATGGTTTAGATGGTGATGTGCTGACGAAGCCTCTGTCCCGAGTAAAGTTTGAATTCGAGACAAGCTTGGTGTGGTTTGAAAAGACCTTCCTTGAAAGGGGGAGTAGTGATGTTGCAATGGGATTGTATCATCCTGGGAGATATGTCCAGAAGTGATTCGGAGACCTTGGTCTTCGAGAATGAAGAGGGATTATATCATCCCGGGACATATGTCCAGAAGTGATCCGGTGACCTTGGTCATTGAGAATGTAGCAGGATTATATCATCCTTTAACTTCGGTTCAGAACGGATCCGATGAACTTCAGTCATCGAGAAGTTGGTAGCATTGTATCATCCTTGGACTTCGGTTCAGAATGGATCCGATGAACTTCGGTCATCAAGAAGGTGGCAGGATTGTATCATCCTTGGACTTCGGTTCAGAACGGATCCGGTGAACTTCGGTCATCGAGAAGGTGGCAGGATTGTATCATCCTTGGACTTCGGTTCAGAACGGATCCGGTGAACTTCGGTCATCGAGAAGGTGGCAGGATTGTATCATCCTTGAAATTTGGTTCAAAACGGATCTAGTGAACTTCGGTCATCGAGAAGGTAGTAGGATTTTATCATCCTTGAACCTCGGTTCAAAATAGATCTGATGTCTTCGGTACTCGAGAACGTGTGTTGATCCCGTAATTCCAATAGGAAGGATTTTATAAGTTCCACAACTATGTTGATCCCGTAATTCTCAAAGGAAGGATCGTTAGTAACTCCATAAAGACCTAAATCCTATAATTCCCAAAGGAAGGATCATTGAATTGATCCCGTGATTCCAATAGGAAGGATTGTCTGAGTTCCACAGATGTGTTGATCCGATAATTCCGAAAGGAAGGATCGTTAGTAACTCTATAAAGAGATAAATCCCGTAATTCTGAAAGGAAGGATCGTTGGTAGCTCCGTAAAGATTTGATCCCATAATTCCAACAGAAAGGATTGTTTGAGTTCCACAGATGTGTTGATCCCGTAATTCCAATAGGAAGGATTGTCTGAGTTCCACAAATGTGTTGATCCCGTAATTCCGAAAGGAAGGATCGTTAGAAACTCCGTAAAGACCTAAATCCCATAATTCCGAAAGGAAGGATCGTTAGTAGCTCCGTAAAGACTTGATCCCATAATTCTGAAAGGAAGGATCGTTTGAGCTCCACAAATGTGTTGATCCCGTAATTCCAAAAGGAATGATCGTTAGTAACTCCATAAAGACATAAATCCCGTAATTCCGACAGGAAGGATTGTCTGAGTACCACAGACATGTTGATCCTGTAATTTCGAAAGGAAGGATCATGTTGATGTTTTGATGATGATGATGTTGATGTTTTGATGATAATGATTTTATGATGATGATGATGTACTGATCTAAAGATCAGAGTGTGATGATGATGATATTTTGATGTTTTGATGATGTTGAATGTTTTTATCATAATGATGTTTTGATGATGTTGATGTTTTCATGATCATGATGATGTACTGATCAAAATATCAGAGTATGATGATGATGTACTGATCAAATGATCAAGAGTATGATGATGATGATGTACTGATCGAAATATCAGAGTGTGACAATGATGATGATCAGTATGTGATGATGACGACATACTGATCAAAAGATCAGAATATGATGATGATGATTCTATTCGAGAAATGAAGTATGATGATGGTGCTGATCATGATGTTACTAATCAGAATGTGATGATGTTACTGATCGAAAGGTAAAAATGCTGAAGATGTCTTTGTTGATCGAAATATCAAAGTGCTGAAGATATTGCTGATCAAAATACTAAATATATTGGTGATGATCGAAAGGTCAAAGTGCTGAATATGTTGCTGCTGATCGAAAGGTCAAAGTGCCGAAGCTGTTGCTGATCGAAAGTTCAAAGTGCTGAAGATGTTGCTGCTGATCGAAAGGTCTAAGTGATGAAGATGTTGTTGATCGAAAGATCAAAGTGTTGAAGATGTTGCTGATCAAAAGGTCAAAAGATACTGATGTTGATTAAAGAGTTGTTGTCGTCAAATATTGAAGACGAAGACTATATGATGTTGAAAAGCTTCCAATGATTTATAGATTTTTTACCTTGATGATGTTGATGATGTCCTCTCCTACTATTTTTGTTGTTGATGTTGTTGTAGAATACCCTTCTCGTTAAGGGGGAGTGTTGAAATATTGTAACTTCGAAGAATATTCGATATGTATCTTTTGTGGTCCCTGATGGTCCTACCAGGAGAACCACTTGTATTATCTTGTACCCCGATGTTTCTAATAGGAATAACTAATAAGAGTCGTGAGGTTATCCCCTCTATTTGTAAAGGTGGGTCACTAGCACCCCAATGTGGTTACTTGAGCCTACATGTGTAACTCGAGCCTACATGTCGGATGAGTTAATTCAAGTGAACGGATGAATATAAATAGAGGTGTGGTGCTCCTCATTTGAGACACACACACTCTCACCTGTGTAACGCATTAGTGGAGAAGAGAAGTAGCTAGAGAAGGAGGAGGATCAGGCTTTGATCTCCTTGTTGGTTTTATCTTTTATCTTTTGGGGCATCTATATTGAAGAAGCTTTTGTTGGGTTTTTCCTAGGATAAATCTTTGTGTTCTCCTTTTGTATGGTTGTGCTTTTCTATCTTTCAGCGATCCTGTTTATATGCTTTTGTTATGAAATCGAAATGAAATACTAATGATCTAGATTAGCATATGAAAATTTAACATATACATCATCCATGTTATTTCATTAGAAATATGGATTTAGAAAACTAATCATGAATAAATTATTAAATTTATAACATCAGATGTGCGTTTATGGTTTTTACCAATTTATTTTCTGATCTGCTCAATATATTGTGTAAATATTATGTCAATGGTTGCATATAAATTAAGTAGTGATCCTTTTCTTAATTTAGTTAATGATTTATTTTTTGTAAGATAACTATACACAAACAGTTAAATACCTTATGTGTATGTTTAAATACGTTATATTTGCATTATTTTGGACTAAATTATTATCTTCCTCTTCCCTGAAGAGACAACTTATTAACCAATGTTTCCTCTAGCATTTCAGCGACCCCCTCTCAATGGATCCTATACATAGTCCCTCTAATGATCTCCGATACCTGTGCTCATCAGTTTTACAATAGGCCTTTGAAGTTGTTACACTAGATATGGGAAAAGCCAAAAAGCTTCTGGTTTTTATAGTTCTAAAGGATTTAATTCTAAGAAGCTATGATAATTCAAAATTATCATTGTATAATAGGCAGTAGGAAAATGGTGAGCAAGTTAGGTTCTCCTTTAGGTTAGCCTTTGAGCATCATTAGGTTCCTTTTCATACACAACCTTTCCTGTGATAACCTTTTTTTCTTACAACCACCAATACAATTACTCTCTTCATCCAACAAATGTGGCATCACTCTACCGCAAAATATTTTGTAGGACACTTGTTACAAAGAACCCACTCCCATACACAAATTTCCCTTGCTTTGTTTGTTGTCACCATCAGTAGTTTCTCCAAGTTTGTGTATTTTTTATTTTGAATTTCATACAATCATCTTCTTATGAAATTTTCACACATATAACCAGATCTATTGAGCAATCAATTTGGATTAGATTAGGCATAAACAACAAATGTGTAGGAATGACATATGCAATATCAATCAACTTGGATTAGGCATATACAACAAATATTTCAGAATGACATATGCAAACAATAATATTATAGATGGATGATGAATGAATGAGAAAAATGGGTACAACATTTATAAATACACATTTAATGTATTACATCGTGGGGCGAACTGGGTTATTTATTGAAAAATCCACATCATGAGTGACACCAAAACAGTTACAATGAAAAAACATACACATATTAGAGATGTGTAAAAATGTGCAAGACTAAAATTTCTTGTAACACATGTGGATGCCATTTCATTTTTCACACCCCCACTTGGAGTTGACATTTCCCCAATGAGTATTTCATCTGACATCCTATTAATATCTGAATGGTGGTTGATCATAGAAAAAGGAATTCTCTAGCACTGGTTCTTGCTTCTACATGAAGCAATTTTAAATTCTCTTTTCTAACTCGGTAGATTCCTTTCATTTTCCTACAAACAAGTTCAGAATTGGTGTATACAGATATGCCATTCTCTCTATACATTCTAGTTTCTTTTAGCCCTTCTATAAGTTCAATGTAGTAAGCCTCGTTGTTCATTGTTGTTCCATGTATTTCTCTTTTTCTATGGATAACCTCGTTCAAAACATTATTGAGCAAGACATATTCTATTGTTTCATGTCCAAGGTTGAGATAACATTTCACTTCAATTCACAATGTCCATTCTTGCACCATCTTGTTCTTTTGGATGCGCTGCAAAAACAAGAAAAGAAACAAAAAGAAACATTAATCAAGCGAGATCATGAATAAAGAATTAAAAAGAAACATTACAGTTAAATATTGATATCAGCGTGAGAATACCAAATAAAATGAAAATAATAGCTAGCATACAACATTTCAACTTAACATTGTCCAAACATATTTCAATAGTATATGGTCATTTCATTAATACAGAAATTAACTGGGATTCATTTTTTCCTATCAAAAGGCTCAAAATATGGTAAGTTTAGGAGTTTTCTAGTATAAATACAAGAATTGTTTAAGAATAGAACCCAAAATAAATATGGTGAACTCTCGCCAATAGAATAAACCAAACCCAACCCAACCCATTATTCATTGGATTCTTATTATCCTCAACCTAACCACAACCCAATAGATTGGGGAATGGATCAGAGAAATTTAAATGTACAAAACAACAGTAAAGATGGGTGTAAAATTGGGTGTTTAGAAGGAATTTTACAACACAACTTATCGAATTTTGAGCTGTGTTTGGTCATATGGCCACTCAGGGAAAAACTCTAGCACTTCTCA
Organism: Pseudotsuga menziesii; assembly: GCA_001517045.1. NCBI lineage: Eukaryota > Viridiplantae > Streptophyta > Pinopsida > Pinales > Pinaceae > Pseudotsuga > Pseudotsuga menziesii. Next base: position 111,943 of record LPNX010169496.1, read on the forward strand.
ACTCTAAAGTGCTCCCAATTATTTAGAGACGACATATATAACAAAAAAAAAAAATTGTTCCCCTTCTCCTTCTCTGCATGCTTCTGCTCGAGTTTGTGGAAAATAGGCTTTTTGAAAATGGGTTATTCAATAGTTTTATCGTTTGCAATACCGGTATCCATTTTATAATTTTTTATGACATCATCATATGCAAATATAAAGCACACACAAATCAATGCAGATGAATATAACCTCAAGTGTTTACAAGAAAGTTCTGATCCATGGATGGAAATGAGGTGAGGAGCGAAAGAAAGAACTCTTCTCTGATAGAAGGATCAAATGATAGTACCTGTAATGATTTCTCCAGCTTCCTTGGGCTCTGTTAGAGGTCCAATATAGATCAGTGGTGCAAGAGGGAAGCAGTTGAGAGCATTGAAACTCACACTCGGATCTGGCGCTCGACAGAACAAACTTCTGGGCTTAATCCTCCTCAATCCTTCTCATCGTAGCAGAGTTTCATAGTAGAGGAAATGGAGTTTCAAATGTGAGTTTGGGTAGAGGATCGTGGGAGTGAGCAATATATTTCGCACCCACCTTTAAAAACTGCATTAACTACGCTACCCCCAACATGGAGCCTGCTGGATTGATTAACGGAGTGGGGAGCTGGGACAAGATTTTCGAATCTGGATATGGAACCGTTTTGGAGGGCCCATCTGTGACTAGGGGATTTTTACAAGAATCTACACCGTCTTGGAGAAATCGTCACTGTTGTAGACAACTCCTAAATATTATTGTTGCTTGTCAAATCATGCCTAATTATGGTTATGAAAGAAGCTATGATCAAAGAATAACAGTTGATCATGGGGAATGATGTATATGATATGATTTCGAGACATAAAAGGAAATACGTAGTATCCTCCATATGGATCTACAAGGACAAGTGTACAAAGCAAGGTTCGTGACTTGCCTCAGAAAGAATAGACTATGACATGACATACTCTATTGACCAGTTTATATCAAGCATAGAACCACCTATACAGAATGAAGAGGGAAGATGATACTCCACTTCAGGGGGAGTGACTGTTATAGTAGATTTCACCACTCCAGGTGAATCATACTTTGTATGGCCTTCCCCTGTCCCGCTGCAGACTCCTTAGCCCCTATGGACCACTTTTTGTCCTTTGATGTTTCCTTGATCATCCCTAGAAACACATGAAACATGCTATACGCAACTTTTAAACCTATAAGCGCGTACATACGCGGGTTTGACCCATATAACCATGTACATCAGGATGTGTGCATAGTCCAAATCCTTTTGGAGTTTTCCTTGACATGGATCCAACTCATTTGAATTCTAGCCTTCCATATGCCTTGAGGTCGCTCGGATTCGACCTTTCATTACCCCTTTGAAAAGCTATATAAGGAAACCCTTGGTACATTGAAGGAATAAGAGAGAATTGAGAGCAAAGAAACTATAGTCCATTTTTGTCGAAACTTATGCTTGAGTCTGCATCCATTTGTCCCTTGGAGCACTGTTGTGTTCTTCCCAAGCTTTCCTTTTGCTTGTGAGCTTGCTATTGAGAGATGGAGGATTGAAGTGGTGGAGGCCCAAGTGGGGGATTCAGTTTTTCTGGTTCGCAGACGTGCCGTCAGAGGTTGTATCTTGTAATCTCTGATTTATATTAATAGAAATATCTTTTCCTGTCCAATGATGTGTATTTGAATGAATATTTTATCCATGTGATCATGTCAAATGCTTTTACATTATTTATTATATATGCTAGAATAGATCTAACAGCATGATATATAGAATGCTTGTATTGTTTACTTGTTGTTGAGGAATTAATATAGAAATTCAAGCTGAAGATTGGAAAGCTCAACGGGGATCTATTTCAACCGTCCGGAATAAGGTACGAGGTCTGATCCTTTAGTGTTAGACATTGTATTTCTATTGCATATTGGGAAAGATTGATTTATGGAGTCAAGCTGTCTGTTGTGGTACCCCAAGCCATAGGAATTTCTCTCCGTAACAGAATTGGCGATTCCGCTGGGGAGTTCCTAGTAGTTGTCCTTTGGGGGTTATTTTCTTGGCATTTAATGTATTTGAATTGCTCTTTCTCTCTTGTTTCTGTGTCGGGTATGGGGGCATGTATGCCTGGTAGAGTCTGATTTGTGTGAAGTTTGTCTCAGCTTGTCTGTTTGCCTTGATTTTATGCACCTTTTCTTCCTGTATGAGGGTTTTTGATTTACAGTCGTGTATACATACGGTTTCCTCTGTGATTTCTGTGTATACACGCGGGTTTACTGTGAACAGTCGTGTATGCCCTTGATTTTGCCTTTTTTGGGAAGATAATTGGTTGCTGGGTGAATCATGTTAGTTGCTGAGTCTCCTATGGCACTGCTTGAGTCTGTTTAGACCTCTGTTTCTGACCAGAAACATTTTTTTTAGCCTAATTTTTTTTTTTTTAGGAAAGTTCTTGTCATGGCATTTTCGATTTTTTGTTTGAGATTAGTGCATTAGATTTATTTTACCTTAGTGCTTTGCTTGAGTGTTGTTTGTGTGTGCTTGCAGAGTCTAGGGATCATAGAATCTTTCTTTTTCTTTTTGCATCTCTTTTATTTTCAAAAAATTCAAAAACATTTACTTATCATCATGCATTGCATTTTGCACTTTGCATTGTATTTGCATTAGATCTAGATTTTCTTTGGAGTACTAGTTAGGAATTCATATAGGAAAAGTTTCATTCATCATTCGGAGAAAAATTGTGCATTTCACGTAGTAGCATACCCCGTTTTCATGGACACAATGCATTTGAATTGATTGTTAGGTGTGCATTTTACTTCTTGTTGCGTCATAACACCACTAGTTGCACGACCATATCCTATTTTTGAGTAATAAAGCCAACTAAAATCCACGCTAAATTAAAATGAACTACACTCTTTTCTTTTCTAGGGTGCATCAACAAGCTTAGGTTTTAGGATCTTAGAATAATTCATTGTAAGTCAATTCTCCAAGATCACTAAACAACAACATCTAGGTGTCTGTCCAGGTGAGTGTGTGAAATCCTTGGTATAACCAGTGTTTCTCATGATCCTCCTCTCAAAAGGGAGTTAAGCACGAGGCAGTGTGAGTGGTTATTGATTGGGATGACCCCTAGTTATAACTGAGTAGCACCAGAGATATTTCTACGATTGTATTCATATCTGGGGGCTCTTTTAAGAGTTTCAAGCTTTGCTACCCTACCCATACGATCAATCCTGCCTGCGACTGTCCGCCTGAGGATTGATTATATTGAGGTGACCTTAGTGGCCTTACCTAAGATATCAAGGGGGTACTTGTATAGGTTATTCTGCAGGTGTTCTGGCCAGGTTGGCATCGGACAGCACAGTCTCTTTATGCGTTGAAGCTGAGGGACACAATAATTGGTTACATACCTCCGCTTGTTGTGTATGCGAGTCGCAAGCCTCTCCTAGGTGAGACATACCTGCTTCATTCGGGAGCTCCCTTATCCAGCCCTTGTTTTCTTGCATTTGGCTTTAGATATTATTAGTGATTGCTCTGTGCACGATAGTTGGCCTAGGGTTTATGTAAATAGAGAGTCTTTGCTAATTTTTGAGTCATTATGGATTCGAGTGCGGTTCTGCTCCGTTCTCATCGTTCAGCGGGACTTCCGCCTTCTACTTCTCCTCTTCCTTTCAGAGAGAGACCTAGATAGTCTAGGCAGACTATGTCACACATTGATTCACACACCATGGGGGATTCTTCAGAAGGTATTCCTGAACCACCTCCTCCCATTCGTGTAGACGATGGGGAATTTACACCTACTTATGATCCTTCACCGGACTTAGCCGATTTAGGTCCTATGATTTCTGAGATAGGAGCCATGCATGATAGGCCTACTCACTCTAGGGCTGATTCCCCATTGACGCATTACCGGTATGGCATGCCAGAGGATGTCGAGACTCATTTTGAACCCGCCACTACTAGCTCTTGTAGTTATGGTATGGCTAGTTTTCCTATGCATGATTTGACTTTTCATGTCGAATCCGACTTCGAGCCTAACACTATGCTTGGGGGGGCACTCTCATTCCTTACCATGTAGAGAGGTTTGGGAGCACTAGTCACATTGCACCTTCCATCCCAGTTGTGGAAGCGACATCATATATCCCTTCTAGGTCTAGGGTTAGCGATCCGATTAGGATACCAGATCCGAGACGAGTGACGATAGGTGGTATTACATATATTATTACTCAAGTTCATTCATCCTCGGCCCCTAGTTCTTCAAATGTACATCCTCCACCTTATTCACGTGGTCCTTCGAGCCGATATATGGCTACGAGTTAGGTCCGTACTGCGGTTACTAGACAAGTTGTGTCTCAAGTCCACATGCCGCCCACTGCGTCAAGAGGTTATGTTCATACTTTTAAAGGTCATCTAGCTACTTCTGGGGCATATATCCCTATTTCCGAAGCGTATCTTCCTACCTACGGAGTGTCTCATGGGGCATCGCATGCGATGACCTATGGACCTTGTTATGGGACGTAGTATGGACAGGTTTCTTCACCTTATGGAGGCGGGTATTATTAACCTGCTTACTCTCCTAATTATGGCTTTGTAGCTCCTACTAGTCAAGATCCACCGTACTATGGTACTTCCACGCCACCCTATATGGGTCAGACAGGAGGAGGACAGTATGGCCAAGGCCATGGTGGTAATCAACCCTATATGAACCAGGGAGCGGTCCATCAACCTCATCATCCTAGGCTCCCTTTCCTCGTGACGCTTAATATTCCTGACTTATCGAGACTTACAAATGATCCTGTGGATCATAACCTGGCTTGGCTGACTGTCCCTACCAAGCTTCCTTCGGACATACCTAAGTTCGAAGGCAAACCAAGACAGGATCTGAGCAAACACATTACTACGTTTCACCTATGGTGCTCTTCGAATTCATTACATTAGGACTCAGTCCGTTTGAGACTATTTCAATGCACCCTCACAGGGCCTGCTGTGAAATGGTATATAGAGTTACTTAGGGGCGCTTTTACTTTGTTCGACGACCTTGTGATGACTTTTCTTAATCACTTCCAGCTACCAGTGCGCTATGACGTTGGTACTGAACTCTTGTCGACATTTCTGCAAGATAAAGCCACCCATATTTCTGATCATATTCAAGAGTGGCGTAGACGGAAGAGATTAATTAAATCCTTTATACCACCGGAGTTCCTTCTTGAGTAGTTCCTCAAGTCGTTATTTCCATATATAGCGAAGGATGTTTCCACATTTGGAGTGCAGAATGAGGAACAAGCAATCTTTAGGGTGCAGGAACTGGACTTGATCTATGCTCAGTCCAGTTTGTTGTATGAGATTATTCCCAACGCTCCTCATTTCAGTTTCGATCCCAAAGTCAAACCTAGACCACATGCCGATTGCATTGTGGGTTGTGCAAGTGCGAAACCTGCGGATTTGGTTGCAAAACAAGCTAGTAAATTGTCAATCAACCAATTTGCTTCAGGACAAGCTACAGCTTCATATCAACCCGCCCAAACGGTGAATGCACTTTCTGTGCAATCGTCGGACCAGAAGGGTAACTAGCAGCTTGGATAGAATAGAAGAATGGGTAAAAATAATAATCGAAAGGGTGGGAATAAGAATGAGAATGCTAACAATAATGACAAGAACGGTAAAAATACTGGGGGGACAACCAAGCAAAATATAAGGTTAAATTCCCTTGCAAGCTATGTAAGGACGATCACCTCACTTACTTGTGCCCTCAGATTGATGAAGCTTCGAGATTCTTAGCACAAGGCCTAGCTGTGCTAACGAACCCTTTACCGCATAACCAGAATATGAACTCAAAGTCCCATGACCAGTCTAGTGATGATGATCCACCAGAGGGTAGTGGTCGTGGGTGCATTAACATGGTTCGTGTTGCCAAGGTTGTGACTCGTGCGAAAGATTATAGTTCATCACAACCCATCCTAGGCAAAGAACTTGATCCACCAAGAACCCCTTTGCACATTGAGAAACCTGCGGATAAACCTGAGGCTGCACCTCGCATTCCTAAGGGAGTCCTTAAGCGTTCAGGGCATAATCCAAATGCTCGATCTGCCCAGAATTATTTAGTTGTTGAGGATTTGGGCCACACTCTTTGTGCGATGTCTACATTGGAACTGCTTCAGAGTTGTCCTTCGCAAAGGAAGGCGTTTCTTTCTACTCTTGGTGTGAATGGTAATGATTATTCCTTGGTGATCAAATTTGAAACCGCGGGACATCAGCCTTTCTTTCCCTACTATGTGTCTCTTTTGGTGCATGTAGAATTTCTTGGTATGATCGTCAAACGTACTGTGATTGACGAGGGCACTGCTGCTTCTGTGATGTCTTTGGCCTGTTGGAAGGGTCTCAGTTCTCCTGAGCTGTCTAAATCAGCGACTATGTTAACTGTGTTTTATGGGAGATCTTTTAGGCCGCACGGTATCCTTCCTTCCCTTAAAGTCCGTTTGGGGGGGGAGACCATGGCGATAGAGGTTGAGGTGGTTGATGCACCCCTTGACTATAGTCTCTTGCTGGGTAGGAACTGGATGTATAGTATGCAAGCCATTGCTTCTTCCTTATGGGTATAGGCATGTATCCATCCCTTATGGGAAGCTTTAGTTGTCCTGCACCGATCCTCATGATAGGATCTTGTACTGATGAGGCTTCGACATCTATGACCTCCATGTCTTTTCGCACAACCCATATGGAAGAACCTTGGATTCTTCCTACACCGAGTACTTCGAGTGAGCCCGTCGAGATGAGCATTTCGTTTCCTACAGCTATGATAGCTTATCAAGCTAATCTCAAGAGTGTTGCAGAGCCTTGTTCTTCCTCTTCGCGGACAGAGGAGGAAGACCCCTATGTGCTGCCAGCATGGGCAGTACAGTCTTCTCGTGCCCACGACTACCTTGATATGGTTTTCCCTTTAGATGAAGTGATTATTGAGGCTATGTTGGGAGTTGAGCCACCATGGGAGGAACTTCATCATAGATCGTACTTTCTTCCAGAGCTTGACCGTTTGGAGCATGAGGATTATAGGGAGATTCTTAGTCAGAAAGTTGGTAGTCCTATGGTTCCATTAAGCTCTCCTGGTTCGATAGCTGATGGAAACATGGAGAACATATCGTCAACGATTCCTATCAACATTTCTCGCAATCCTCGCACAATAGAGAATGTCTATATTGGGGCGGAATGTTCCCATACTGAGATTCTGGAATATACCGAGCTATTCAAGGAATTCCATGATATTTTTGCTTGGTATTACGACGAGATGTCAGGTATTGACCCTCGAATTGTCGAACATGAGATTAAGACTTACCCCAATGCTAAGCCTATTCGATAATGTTTACGCTCCATGAATCCTAGGAAAGCACCCGCCATTAAGGCAGAGATAGAGAAGCTGTTGAAAGCTGGTTTCATCTATCTCGTTCCCTTGACAGAGTGGGTTTCAAACCCCATTGCAGTGGATAAGAAGCAGGGAGCGATCCACATATGCACTGATTTCCATGATTTGAATCGTGCATGTCCTAAGGATAACTTCCCCACACCATTTATTGATCAGATTTTGGATGAGTGTGCAGGTAGCGAGGTGTTCTCCTTCATGGACGGCTTTTCCGAGTATAATTAGATACAGATTAAACCTCAGGACCAACATAATACCAAATTTATTTGTCCTTGGGGAACATTTGCATATCGAAAAATGTCTTTCAGCCTTAAAAACGGTGGAGCTACGTTTCAGCGGGCGATGACCTTGATCTTCCACGATCTCAAGTCTATTATTGAAGTATTTTTGGATGACCTCGTTGCTCATTCTCGTATGAGAATGAGTCATCCCTATGACTTGAGATTGGTATTTGAAAGATACCAACACTATTTGGTTAGATTAAATCCTAATAAGTGCATCTTTTACGTGAAGTCAGGTCATTTGTTAGGATTCATCGTTTCAAAGGAGGGTATAAGAGTCGACCCTTTGAAGGTTGAGGCAATACTTCAGTTGTCTCCCCCGAAGAATATTCATCATCTTCAGTGTTTGCAAGGCATGACAAACTTCTTACAAAGATTTGTTGTCAACTTTGCCAATTTGACTAGAGGCTTCATGCGTCTCTTGAATAAGGACACTCCCTTTGAATGGGATGAGCGAGCCCAGGAGTCCTTCGATGCACTCAAGCGAGCCCTAGCATCGGCCCCGATGATTAGTCCTCCGAATTATAGCCGTGATTTTCTATTATATGTGGCCACATCTTTAGAGACGATTGGTATGGTTTTGGTTCAAGAGGATGAGGAGCTCCAAGAGCATGTCATATATTATCTGAGCTGAAACCTTATTGACGCAGAGATTCATTATTCTCATGTCGAGAAGCTTGCTTTAGCTACCATACATGCAGTTCAACGTTTGAGACATTATATTCTCCTTCGCCAGACCTTGGTTGTGGCCCATGTCAATCCATTTCAATTCGTCCTCACATGAAGGATGATTGGGGGAAAGTATAATAAATGGATTGTCATTCTGTAAGAATTTGATCTTGAGTTTGTTTCGGCAAAATCAAAGAAGTTTTTAGTCTTTTCAGAACTCATATCGGATTTTCCGAGTGAGACCGAGGAGTTGGTATGTAAAAATACGTTTGTTGATGAACACATATTCTTAACCTCTATGTTAGACCCATGGTATGGGGATATCATAGTATATCTGCAAACGCAGAGGACCCCTACTCACCTCTCGCGAGATGAACGACGACGATTACGTCACGTCTCTAAGAACTACCTTATAGTGGATAATACTTTGTACCACCATGGGGTAGATTCCATTTTACAACGTTGTTTAACTCATGAGGAGGCTGAGGTCATGCTGAATGATTTCCACGGAGGGGCATGTGGTGGTCATTTATCTGGGCTTTCTATAGCTCAAAATATTTTGAGAGCGGGTTATTTCTAGCTGTCGATATTTAAAGATTGTGTTGATGCGGTCAAGAGGTGCCACCCTTGCCAGGTGTTCGCACGTAATATGCGCTTGAAACCTGCCCCATTACATCCAATGTGCTTGAGAAGGTTCTTATGCGCTTGAAACCTTATCGAGCCTACATGATTAACTCGAGCCTACATGTCGGATGAGTTAATTCAACTGAATGGATGAATATAAATAGAGGTCTGGTGCTCCTCATTTGAGACACACACACTCTCACTTGTGTAGCGCATTAGTGGAGGAGAGAAGTAGCTGGAGAAGGAGGAGGATCAGGCTTTGATCTCCTTGTTGGTTTTATCTTTTATCTTTTGGGGCATCTATATTGAGGAATATTTTGCTGGGTTTTTCCCAGGATAAATCTTTGTGTTCTCCTTTTGTATGGTTGTGCTTGTCTATCTTTCAGTGATCTTGTTTATATGCTTTTGTTATGAAATTGAAATGAAATACTAATGATCTAGATTAGCATATGAAAATTTAACATATACATCATGCATGTTATTTCATTAGAAATATGGATTTAGAAAACTAATCATGAATAAATTATTAAATTTATAACACAAGATGTGTGTTTATGGTTTTTACCAATTTATTTTTTGATCTGCTCAATATATTGTGTAAATATTATGTCAATGGTTGCATATAAATTAGGTAGTGATCCTTTTGTTAATTTAGTTAATGATTTATTTTTTGTAAGATAACTATACATAGACAATTAAATACCTTATGTTTATGTTTAAATACGTTATATTTGCATTATTTTGGACTAAATTATTATCTTCCTCTTCCCTGAAGAGACAACTTCTTAACCAATGTTTCCTCTAGCATTTCAGCCACCCCCTCTCAATGGAACCTATACATAGTCCCTCTAATGATCTCCAATACCTATGCTCATCAGTTTTACAATAGGCCTTTGAAGTTGTTACACTATATATGGGAAAAGCCAGAAAGCTTCTGGTTTTTATAGTTCTCAAGGATTTAATTCTAAGAAGCTATGATAATTCAAAATTATCATTGTATACTAGGCAGTAGGAAAATGGTGAGCAAGTTAGGTTCTCCATTAGTTTAGCCTTTGAGCATCATTAGGTTCCTCATCATACACAACCTTTCCTATGATGACCTTGTTTTCTCACAACCACCAATACAATTACTCTCTTCATCCAACAATTGTGGCCTCACTCTACCGCAAAATATTTTGTAGGACACTTGTTACAAAGAACGCATTCCCATACACAAATTTCCCTTGCTTTGTTTGTTGTCACCATCAGTAGTTTCTCCAAGTTTGTGTATTTTTTATTTTGAATTTCATACAATCATCTTCATATGAAATTTTCACACATATAACTAGATCTATTGAGCAATCAACTTGGATTAGATTAGGCATATACAACAAATGTGTAGGAATGACATATGCAAACAATAATATCATAGATGGATGATGAATGAATGAGAAAAATGGGTGCAACATTTATAAATACACATTTAATGTATTACATCATGGGGAGAACTGGGTTATTTATTGAAAAATACACATCATGAGTGACACCAAAACAGTTACAATGAAAAAACATACACATACCAGAGATGTGTAAAAATGTGCAAGACTAAAATTTCTTGTAACACATGTTGATACCATTTCATTTTTCACACACCCACTTGGAGTTGACATTTCCCCAATGAGTAGTTCATCTGACATCCTATTAATATCTGAATGGTGGTTGATCATAGAAAAAAGGAATTCACCAGCACTAGTTCTTGCTTCTACATGAAGCAGTTTTAAATTCACTTTTCTAACTTGGTAGATTCCTTTCATTTTCCTACAAACAAGTTCAGAATTGGTGTATACAGATATGCCATTCTCTCTATACATTCTGGTTTCTTTTAGCCCTTCTATAAGCGCAATGTAGTAAACCTCATTGTTCATTGTTGTTCCACGTATTTCTCTTTTTCTATGGATAACCTTGTTCAAAACATTGTTGCGCAAGACATATTATATTGTTTCATGTCCAAGGTTGAGATAACATTTCACTTGAATGCACAATGTCCATTCTTGCACCATCTTGTTCTTTTGGATGTGCTGCAAAAACAAGAAAAAAGACAAAAATAAACATTAATCAAGATAGATCATGAATAAAGAATTAAAAAGAAACATTACAATTAAATATTGATATCAGCGTGAGAATACCAAATACGATGAAAATAATAGCTAGCATACAACATTTCAACTTAACATTGTCCAAACATATTTCAATAGTATATGGTCATTTGATTAATACAGAAATTAACTGGGATTCATTTTTTCCTATCAAAACGCTCAAAATGTGGTAATTTTAGGAGTTTTCTAGTATAAATACAAGAATTGTTTAAGAGTAGAACCCAAAATAAATATGGTGAACTCTCACCAATAGAATAAACCCAACCCAACCCAACCCATTATTCATTGGATTCTTATTATCCTCAACCTAACCACAACCCAATAGATTGGCGAATGGATCAGAGAAATTTAAATGTACAAAACAACAGTAAAGATGGGCGTAAAATTGGGTGTTTAGAAGGAATTTTACAACACAACTTATCGAATTTTGAGCTGTGTTTGGTCATATGGCCACTCAGGGAAAAACTCTAGCGCTTCTCAACTCTAAAGTGCTCCCAATTCTTTAGAGACGACATATATAACAAAAAAACATAATTTGTCCCCCTTCTCCTTTTCTGCATGCTTCTGCTCGAGTTTGTGGAAAATAGGCTTTTTGAAAATGGGTTATTCAATAGTTTTATTGTTTGCAATACCAGTATCCATTTTATAATTTTTAATGACATCATCATATGCAAAGATAAAGCACACACAAATCAATGCAGATGAATATAACCTCAAGTGTGTGCAAGAAAGTTCTGATCCATGGATGGAAATGAGGTGAGGAGTGAAAGAAAGAACTCTGCTCTGATAGAAGGATCAAATGATAGTACCTGTAATGATTTCTCCAGCGTCCTTGGGCTCTGTTAGAGGTCCAACCCAGGGCATATAGTATAATTACTGCCTTTGTTTTGAAGACTGTGATTTTCAAACCTCTTAAACTCTCAAGTAGTTACATAATTACGTTAAACTAGATCAACCTTTGTATTTATTTTATATGCTTTGATCTTTCTATCAAGAACTATAGGTTCATTATTGTTGCTATCTATATGTATTGAGTTCTTCTTTAACCAACTCTACTCTATAAATGAGTTTGATATCTAACGATCTTTCATGAATAAGATGTTTTGTTTTAAAAGTAGGTCTTGTTACAAATATTAAAATTTGAGTTATATATTCTTAATATAAATGAGTTTGATATCTAACGATCTTTCATGAATAAGATGTTTTGTTTTAAAAGTAGGTCTTGTTACAAATATTAAAATTTGAGTTATATATTCTTAATGTATAAATAAAGACAGTGTTATTTTGCTGTATATAAGTTTTGAAGAAAAATAAAATTAATTACAATGGTTTTACTGCAAATTTGTAGCCTTTTATTAGATAAAGTAATAAAAAAGATTAACAATTAGTTGTAGACGTAGCCCTCATTAGGGTGAACAAGGCATCTTGGTGTTTCTCTTACCTTTATATACTTCTTAAATTACTCTTTATTTTATATGTAGACATTGAATAAGATTTAGACTTTGTTGACTGAAGTGATATATATATATATATATATAAAGATTAAGTTTATCATTAATGTATGGAAAATCTAAAACAACCAAAAATTTTGTCATTAATGAATAGTAGTTAATAGATAATAAATATTATATACATGTAATGTTTATTATCACAAATCAATAAAATATTAATGAGCAAAAGATGGTATTATTACCATGGTTACAACACTATAATGTATATTTAGCAAGTATAGATAATTTATGTATGTTATACAATCATTCCCTAAGTAATACTAATGATAGTTAATATTATTCCTTAGTAAAAAAATTTAAAATATTGCCTCTAATAAAATTATTCTTTCCTTTATATGCACACATTGAGTGAGATTAAGACTATGTTAACTAAATTTAGATACATATAGACTAAGTTTATCATTTATGTAAAGAAAATCTAAAAAAATCAAAATGTTTGTCATTAGTGAATGGTAGTAATAGATAATAAATATTATATACATGTAATGTTTATTATCACAAATCAATAAAATATTAATGAGTAAAAAATTATATTATTGCTATGGTTGCAACACTATATATTTAGCAAGTATAGATGATTGGTTTATGTTATAGAATCATTTCCTAAATAATGCTAATGATTGTTAAAATGAGGAGGTTGTCTATGTTAACATAAATGTGCAAGTATAGATGATTTATTTATGTTATAGAATCATTCCCTAAATAATGCTGATGATCGTTAAAATGAGGAGGTTGTCTATGTTAACATAAAAGTATCCATTTAGGTAATATCTAATTGTATGGAAGTAACAAAATATAATATAGTTCTATTATATATATATATAAACTAGGTTTGTCATTAATGCACGGAAAATGTAAAACAATCAAAAAGTTTGTCATTAGTGAATGGTAGTTAATAGATAATAAATACTATATACATGTGATGTTTATTATCACAAATCAATAAAATATTAATGAGTAAAAAATGATATTATTGCTATAGTGGCAACACTATAATGTATATTTAGCAAGTATATATGATTTATTTATGTTATGGGTGTGTGCAAGAAGTTGAGGGACCCTTTAGATGCAATGGTGGAATGAATTCATTCACTCTTGATCCAAAAAAAAGAAATCAACGCAAGCAACACCGAACCTGCCAAGCCTAGTCCCAAGGCTGGCAATAGTCATGCCAACTAGGATAGTAAACAAAATCGCACCTCCGATTTAGTCAAGCTAATCGTGTGCGCGATTTCCTTTGCTAAAACGGAGGCGTGATTGTGAAAACCTGTTTTTTTATTTTAAATCGGCCGAGGCCGTATTTTTCTCATTTTCCGCGCAGCTATTGGACGAACGAAGACGAAACCTCGACTATTCATACGCGATTTTGGGTGTGCTTGAGCCCTCCATCTCCACCTTGGATAAACCTCCCCTTTGTGAGGTATTTTCTTCAATTTTTTTCATGTTTTTTTCATTTTCTTCATCAATTTATTTGCCTTAGATTGAAAAATTAAACCATATTAAGTTAAATTATGGCCAATTGAAACAAAAACCCAATGGAATTTCCCAATTGAAACAAAAACCCGATGTAATTGGCCAATGGAAACAAGAACCCCAATGTAATTGGCCAATTGAAACCAATTCCTCAATTTAATGATAAAAATGAAATAATTTTGATTATTTAACAAAATTCCCATGCCCAATGGAAACCAAAACCCCAATTAACTCAAAAAACAAATGAATATATTGGGTTTTTTTCTTTGTCATGTTTTTTTTTTTTACATTTTGTATACTCTAATGTTGAGTCTTTAAGTTGTGTATTTTATATAATTGGTTGTGATATGATCCAAACCATCCCATTGTCTCTATGATAACAATTATTGATGTAGGAATTGACAAGTGGCCTCATCTAAAGGAATTACCCCGCCTTTCTCATAGAAATA
>LPNX010169496.1:130677-151962 GCA_001517045.1 Pseudotsuga menziesii
TTAACAATGCCAGTTGTATTCCAAAAGATGGAACATAGGTCTAATACACATTTAAGCACCCAACACAGCTAAGCAATTGATCCAACTTGGTGGAATACAAAAGCACCTTACCCACTTAACAACCGAACAAATGTTTAAAGGATGCACGAAGTTGACACACTTAAATGATGCACCAATGTGGTCTACATAAATAAAATTATTTTTTGGTGTGATGTCTTTCATCTAACGAGTACATGGGATACACATCAAACCTAAAAGTATCCGAGTATTATAAGGTTGATTCAAAATAACGGTTATGACTATATCCTGCACATTATGTATGTCCTGCACATTATTTTATCATTTTGTTAATGTACATGGCCTTTGATGAATGGCCTCAAGTAACAACTTTGAAAGAGATGAAAGTTATGTGTGATTAATGTACATGGCATTTTCGAAGCATTTGTAGTGTGAAGATATATATATTTTGTAATAATGGTGTAATAGAATGGCCACTTGTTTCTAAACATAAACATGTTCCATTACATGGTTACTGACTTAATGGCATTGTCTCCTCCTGCATTTCATCGTACAAATGCTCACATATCTTATATGAGGGGAATATCTACAATCGCCTTCAAGCTGACCTTTATGTGCAAAAATTTCACATTCACTTACTGAGCAAAACCCTAGTTTCCAAAATTGACAAAAAAAAAACCCCTTGTCCATGGACCCAGAGTAGAGGTCCAATATAGCACTATCGCGATGTACTGAATCCAAAGGAGCTGACGGTTCGTCGATCCGAGAAACGGTCATGATTTTGTGGCACGCTGAATCCCACCTCCTACAGGCTTTCAGGGACACCTGTTGAATCCCTACCCGGGGCATAGAATGGAAACCATGTATCAAAAAGGGCTTTCAGTGGGTTGTACAAGCGTGTTTAGGCATGTGTTATGTGGTAACACTAGCCACACCTTCACGGTTGAGCAATATGCGAATTTGACCCCTATGTGCAAAAATTTCAAGTTCACATACTGAGCAAAAACCTAGTTTCCAAAATTGACCAAAATAATGGTCTCTTCTCCATGGAACCAGATTAGAGGGCCACCCTAGCACTATCCCGATGTCCTGAATCCAACGGAGTGGATGGTTCGTCGATCCGAGCAATGTTCATGATTCTGTGGTACGTTGAATCCCACCTCCTACAGGCTTTCAGAGACACCTGTTGAATCCCTACCCGGGGCATATAATGGAAACCGTGCATCAAAAAGGACTTCTGGTGCTTCGTGCAAGATTTTTTAGGCATGTGTTATGTGGGAACACTAGCCACACCTTCACGGTCAAGCAATATGTGAATTTGACCCCTATGTGCAAAAATTTCACGTTCACATACTGAGCAAACCCCTAGTTTCCAAAATTGACCAAAATAATGGTCTCTTCTCCATGGAACCATATTAGAGGGACACCCTAGCACTATCTCGATGTCCTGAATCCAACAGAGCAGACGGTTCATCGATCTGAGAAACGGTCATGATTCTGTGGCACGTTGAATCCCACCTCCTACAGGCTTTCAGGGACACCTGTTGAATCCCTACCCGGGGCATATAATGGAAACCGTGCATCAAAAAGGACTTATGGTGCTTCGTGCAAGCTTGTTTAGGCAGGTTCCATGTGGGAACACTAGACACACCTCCACGGTCGAGCAATATGCAAATTTGACCCCCATGTGCAAAAATTTCACGTTCACATACTGAGCAAAACCCTAGTTTCCAAAATTGACCAAAATAATGGTCTCTTCTCTATGGAACTAGATTAGAGGACCACCCTAGCACTATCCCGATGTCATGAATCCAACGGAGCTGACGGTTCGTCGATCCAAGCAACGTTCATGATTCTGTGGCACATTGAATCCCACCTCCTACAGGCTTTCAGGGACACCTGTTGAATTCCTACCCGGGGCATAGAATGGAAACCGTGTATCAAAAAAGGATTTCGGTAGGTCGTACAAGCGTGTTTAGGCATGCGTTATGTGGGAACGCTAGCCACACCCTCACGGTCGAGCAATATGCAAATTTGACCCCTATGTGCAAAAATTTCACGTTCACATATTGAGCAAAACCCTAGTATCCAAAATAGACCAAAATAATGGTCTCTTCTCCATGGAACCAGATTAGAGGGCCACCCTAGCACCATCCCGATGTCCTAAATCCAACAGAGTAGACGGTTCGTCGATCCGAGCAATGGTAATGATTATGTGGCAGGTTGAATCCCACCTCCTATAGGCTTTCATGGACACCTGTTGAATCCCTACCTAGGGCATATAATGGAAATCGTGCATCAAAAAGGACTTTCGGTGCTTCGTGCAAGCTTGTTTAGGCAGGTTCCATGTGGGAACGCTAGCCACACCTCCACGGTCGATTAATATGCGAATTTGACCCCCATGTGCAAAAATTGGACATTCACTTACTGAGCAAAACCCTAGTTTCCAAAATTGACCAAAATAATGGTCTCTTATCCATGGAACCAGATTAGAGGGCCACCCTAGCACTATCCCGATGTCCTGAATCCAATGGAGTAGACGGTTCGTCGATCCGACCAACGGTCATGATTCTGTGGCACGTTGAATCCCACCTCCTACAGGATTTCAGGGACACCTGTTGAATCCCTACCCGAGGCATAGAATGGAAACCGTGTATCAAAAAGGGCTTCGGGTGGGTCGTGCAAGCTTGTTTAGGCATGTGTTATGTGGGAATGCTTATTTAAAGGTTTCAATGATCTCAGTACATGCACACTAAAGTCAACTTCGTGAATCAACATGATTTGAAGCATAAGTCCATACCTCATCATGGTAGATCCCACCTAATATCATACAACCAAGGCCTCCAGATCATCTCTTATAATGATGGTTTCCATTAGTCTCTCGTGCTATGTATCTGGTAAGAATTAGCGTACAAGAACACAAAATTGACATATTCATAAGAAAACATACATGAAAAAATTACAATAATGATACATACCTCATCATGCTAGATCCCACCTATTATCATACAACCAAACCCTCCGAATAATCTCTTATAATGATGGTCTCCATTATTCTCTCGTGCTCTGTATCCGGTAAGAAGTAGCGTACCTTCGATGAATTCCGACTAGGAATTGTTCGTACCTGGAGGTTTGTACCAATGATTAAGTTGGTAAAGTGATACACACTTGCACCTGGTTTGTAATTGCTGTAAACATATCCACCCATCTTTCTTGCATTGTTGTCATGTGTAAGATATTCACCTTTAACAACCATAGACCTGATGGGGAAGTGGTTGTTTTCATCATCAGTCATGGACATAATGAGGGTTTGCTTTCCCTCTATACAACGTGCCAACCAGTAATCACCACCCCATTCACTATCTTTTGAGGCAACCACTGCGTATATGTGTCATGCATAGTATTATTGTAGGTATATGATCAAATATTTTTCGTGTGATACAAGGCCATTAATGTGAGTTTCAAAACTACGTAAATTTTACAAAAAAATGTTAAGGAAATGCATCATACCAGGTTGTACAAGGTCTGATACATGATCAAAATCTATAGAAATAGACGATTGGTCTTCTTCCAACGGAGTTAACTCAACAATCGCACGCTGATCAAGTGGAAGTGATATGCGATCCCATCCATCAACCCAATCCAATGATTCACACACATCCCAGTCACCATCACAGCAAGGCGGGCAAAAACAAGCGAGTTTTCTGGTCCAAATTTCAAATACTGGGTTATTAGAGCTTCGAATTGAATGAAAGCCACGATTCCCAGGAACAGTCTTGCATTCCCATGCATGTGAACGATCTATGTCTACCACCTCCCAAAAAAATATCTCCATGTGTCTCTTTCTTGTGGATTTTGCTCGCATAGTTGATTCCTCTCCCATTACTGACGTGCACCACCTGACTACAGGTTGAGCATTTCGAATAGTAGATATTGTAGATAATTTCAATTCCTCTCTTCATAGGGCTGTTTTGACACATGCTCCGGCTCCATCATCCTCTCCTTTACCATGCCCAGTCTCAAAATAGTTCCACATATGTGAAACTTTGTAGTTTTTATGCAATGAACACAACCATTGAAATATGCGTGCATTTTTTAACTAACCATCACATCCATCAGACCAAATCCAGTGTTGATCCATCTGTATGTCCCTACCCTTCAAATGATCATAAGACATTATGAAGCAATGGTGTACATAGTGGAAGTCGTGGCACCTATCATCACTTATGTAGAAGTGATATTCCTTTAGAATTTCTCTTTGCTCTTCACTACTGTTTGGGCCATGCATATATGTGATATGCACCATCAAGGAAACCTGCTCAGAGTGATAATACTGACTTTGGATCTCATTTTGAGGTTGCAGAGTGTAGTTATCGGCAAAATCAACAACTAAAAGTATAGTACCACGAGGAAATGTATCTCTGCATATTCTAAACTTCTCATCCTACCATTGTGCCAAGTGGACATGCTGAACATATTGACGTGTCTTTTCAATAAATTCCTTGACGAAGACACTAACTTGTACCTATTGACACAAAATGATCTCAATATCAGGTTTTTTTGTAAGTAAGGAATGAAATGCAACTGTTCAAACATAATTTTATAGATAAATGCATGTACCTGAGATGTCACCAATTGTATTTTTTTGTTTTTTTTCCCTGGGACTATTTCATAGCTGATATATTTGAAACTTTTCATGTCTGTAACCATATTCCCAAATTCATTGTCTCCAGTCTCATGCATACATTGGCTCAATAATGCCATTCCAGCACAGTTGGAGCAAGTTCCATCCAAACAGGATTTTGCATAGTAAATTTGCCCCTCATGCCTATTGCACATGATACTATGAATGAATTCTCTTGATGAGGTCGATGGTATTGTCAAGGAGCAATCCTGCACATGGTTAGTATGCAACACACGACGAATGTACAAAAATGTTTCATAGTAATATTCATATTCTACATGGTATCTACAAAAACAAGTGTTATGAAGAGTATTTATTCTAACATACCAGGGCTTACATTTCTCAAAAGATCTTTGCCCCAAATTCAATTGTCTATGTTCATTCCTAAATTTCTCGTATAGTTCTGTCTGTGTTATATCAAGAAGATGCTTAATATGTGGTTCACGGTCCTTTGAACCCCTTCTCAGTTTTAGTACATCCTTCCGGTTTGAAGAAGGCCTTGTGTGATCATGCCAAAGACTCTGCACTAGTCCCTTTACTGCATCAACTAGCTTCATGTCATGACATGGCAACCGACCAATAAAGGCCCAAAAATCTATCTTGGAGGTTGTGTCGAGATGTTCTCTTCTAATAGAATACCTACGGATAGTTTTTACATTCAAATTAACTAGTTTAGATGTAGGATTGAGAAAACAAAGGACCCTGGTGTTCTTATTTACAATTGTTTGTGACAACACACGACGAGCCGCATTGCGGTCCTTTGACCGTGTTTTCTTACCAATTTTACCAAAGGCATCTACTAAGCTTTTAACCATATGAGAACTTGGTCAAGAAGGCTTTATCATCTTTATCCCTAACGATTTCCTAACAATATTCATGCCCCTATATTTTAACAATGATAAAAATAATCTACATTTATCTCCATCACATTTCTCCTCAAAATATTTATTTAGTATCGGTTGAGTTTGATAAGCAATACTACGTTTAGATAGCGTACCTTCCATGGAATTCAGAGTCCTTCATCAACTTGTATACGCTTTGGAGTTCTTCGACGTGTGCTTTCTAATGGAGGTAAGGGGGTTGGATTTCTATCTTCCAGTGCATCAACAATATGCTCTGGCGTTTCAGTAGCATGTCGTTGTCCTTCACTGTCTTCCTAGTAGTTGGATGGTGGAAGTCCAACATCCTCATCGATGGTCCGGTTAATATTTTCTTCTTCAACAATAGGCTCCATGTCCAACGCCTCGTCAACAGTAGGCTCCATGTGCACTGCCTCTTCATAAGCTTCGTCTTGAGATGGTAACTTATCACTTTGACTTGATGTGGGATTTGAAACATCCCCTAAGGAGCACCTATGTTTTGCTTCTTGAATACTTCCATGGGGTGCTTGTTCAACAACTATTGTGGAAATTGAAGGTCCCTCTAGTGAATGCTTCATTTTTTCTTGTGCTGGACTAATAGTATGAACCGCCATATCCTCTATAATTGGATTTGGATTAGTTTCCAAAGAAAGCCTCCGATTCATCATGTCTATTCTTTTCTTTTCTTTCTCTTCTTCAATGACTTTTTGATGTCTCTTCTTCCTTCCTGATTTTCTTCCTTGGTTACGTACATTCTCCATCACCACAATGATCAATGTCAATATAGTTTGTTTTTGTTGCTTCTCAATTACAAGCTTCCAAAACTTTAACTTGCTTTATAACTATTGATCCGTCAAGGTGTTTCAATCTTCCTTCTCAATTGTTCATATTTCCCATCAAAACAATAATGAACGGAAAAATTTACCTTTGGTTCTCTTGAATAATAAGCAAATGAAAGGTATATCCACCATCACCATGAAATGACATTGAAGCTTGATATCTTATCCTGTGTGCTCCTCAACCATGAAACATGTCTTCAATGCTGCACCTGCATAACAAAAAGAATGCTAGAGAATGTGTAGATTGTGAGTGTTATGGGAAAACTCGTGATTTTGAAAAAAAATGAGCGCTAATCGGAGTTGCTCTCGGACAAAGACAATTCTGTGTTTTTTAACAATCCAAAAACGCGCACGCGGTATATAAAGGCAAAACGCGCACTCGATTTGTGTGGGCAAACCACGCACGCGATATGGTTAAGCATAATTAATGAGGTGGGTGCATGGCTAAGGCTTTACTAATTTCTTAATTTATTTAATATTAAGTTTAGCCTAAGTTTAGAAATAAACATATACTTCATGACTTAGACATGATTTAGAATACATTCAATTTAAATATAAATATTTAATAAAAGAAAATCTTTTTGATTGAGATAGTTAGTCTATCCAATAAAATTGTTATCTAACCTCCTAAGCAATAACAATATTGTGTTGATGAAAATAGTAGAAGATAGGATGATGATAAGGATGATGATGATGATGTTCATGATGTTGATGGTGATGATGATGATGAGGAATGATAATGATGTTCGTGATGCTGATGGTGATGATGATGAGGATGAGGAGGATGATGATGAAGATGATGTTGATGGTGATGAGGATGAGGATGTTGATGTTCATGATGCTGATGGTGATGATGATGAGGATGATGATGAGGATGTTCACGATGTTGATGGTGATCGTGATGATAAAGGTGATGATGATGATGAAGATGAAGATGGAGATGATGAAGATGATGTTGATGGTGATGATGATGGTGATGATGTTGATGGTGAGGATGATGATAATGATGTTCACGATGTTAATGGTGATGATGATGATCATGTTGACGATGGTGATGATAATGATGATGAAGGTGATGATGATGATGAAGATGAAGACGAAGATGATGAAGATGATGTTGATGGTGATGATGATGAGGATGATGATGATGAAGATGATGAAGATGAAGACGAAGATGATGAAGATGTTGATGGTGATGATGTTGATGGTGATGATGATGATGATGAAGATGAAGACGAAGACGAAGATGATGAAGACGATGTTGATGGTGATGATGATGGTGATGATGATAATGGTGATGATGATGATGATGATGTTCACGATGTTAATGGTGATGATGATGATCATGTTGATGATGATGATGATGATGATGATGATGATTATGAAGGTGATGATGATGATGAAGATGAAGACGAAGATGATGAAGATGATGTTGATGGTGATGATGATGATGATGATAATGTTGATGATGAGGATGATGATGATGATGTTCACGATATTGATGGTGATGATGATGATGAAGGTGATGATGAGGATGAGGATGATGAAGATGAAGATGATGAAGATGATGTTGATGGTGATGATGATGATGATGATGTTCATGATGTTGATGGTGATGATGATGAAGATGATGATGAGGATGTTCACGATGTTAATGGTGATGATGATGATCATGATGATGATGAGGATGATGATGATGATGAAGATGAAGATGATGAAGATGATGTTGATGGTGATGATGATGATGATGGTGGTGATGATGTTGATGGTGATGATGATGAGGATGATGATGATGATGTTCACGATGTTAATGGCGATGATGATGATCATGTTGATGATTATGATGATGATGATGATGAAGGTGATGATGATGATGAAGATGAAGACGAAGATGATGAAGACGATGTTGATGGTGATAATGATGATGATGATGATGATGGTGATGATGTTGATGAGGATGAGGATGGTGATGATGATGATGATGATGTTCACGATGTTGATGGTGATGATGATGATGATGATTAAGGTGATGATGAGAATGAGGATGATGGAGATCAAGATGATGAAGATGATGTTGATGGTGATGATGATGATGTTCATGATGTTGATGGTGATGATGATGAGGAGGAGGAGGAGGAGGATGATGAAGTAGTTCACGATGTTAATGGTGATGATGATGATGATGAGGATGATGATGATGATGAAAATGAAGATAATGAAGATGATGTTGATGGTGATGATGATGATGGTGGTGGTGATGATGAGGATGGTGATGATGATGTTCACGATGTTAATGGTGATGATCATGATCGTGTTGATGATGATGATGATGATGATGATGAAGGTGATGATGATGATGAAGATGCAGACGAAGATGATGAAGATTATGTTGATGGTGATGATGATGATGATGATGTTGATGGTGATGATGATGAGGATGAGGATGATGATGTTCACGATGTTGATGGTGCTGATGATGATCATGTTGATGATGAGGATGAGGATGAGGATGAGGATGAAGATGAAGATGATGAAGATGATGTTGATGGTGATGGTGATGATGATGATTTTCATGATGTTGATGGTGATGATGATGATGATGAGGATGATGATGATGATGTTCACAATGTTAATGGTGGTGATGATGATGATGAGGATGAAGATGATGAAGATGAAGATGATGTTGATGGTGGTGATGATGATGATGATGGTGATGATGTTGATGGTGATGATGATGAGGAGGATGATGATGATGAATGACGATGATGTTCATGATGTTGATGGTGATGATGATGAAAATGATGATGATGATGTTCATGATGTTGATGGTGATAGTGATGATGATGAATGACGATAATGTTCATGATGTTGATAGTGATGATGATGAGGATGATGATGATGATGATGTTCATGATGTTGATGTTGATGATGATGAGGATGATGATGATGATGATGATGATGTTCATGATGTTGATGGTGATGATGATGAGGATGATGACGATGATGTTCACGATGTTAATGGTGATGATGATGATCATGTTGATGATGATGATGATGATGAAGGTGATGATGATGATAAGGATGATGATGATGATGAAGATGAAGATGAAGACGAAGATGATGTTGATGGTGATGATGAAGATGATGGTGATGATGTTGATGAGGATGATGATGAGGATGATGATGATGAAGAGGATGAGGATGATCATGTTGATGATGATGATGATGATGATGAAGATGATGATGGGAATGGTGATGATGATGATCATGTTAACGATGGTGATGATGATGATGATGAAGGTGATGATGATGATGAAAATGAAGACGAAGATGATGAAGATGATGTTGATGGTGATGATGAGGATGATGATGATGATGAAGATGATGACGAAGATGATGAAGATGATGTTGATGGTGATGATTATGATGATGGTGATGATGTTGATGGTGATGATGATGAGGATGATGATGATCTTGTTGATGATGATGATGATGATGACGATGGTGATGATGAGGACGATGATGATGATGTTCACGATGTTAATGGTGATGATGATGATCATGTTGATGATGATGATGAAGATGAAGACGAAGATGATGAAGATGATGTTGATGGTGATGATAATGAGGATGATGATGATGATGTTCACGATGTTAATGGTGATGATGATGATGATGATGATGATGAAGATGAAGATGACGAAGATGAGGATGATGATGAGGATGATGATGATGATGATGTTGATGAGGATGATGATGTTCATGATGTTGATGGTGATGATGATGAGGATGATGATGAGGATGTTCACTATGTTGATGGTGATGATGATGATGATGAAGGTGATGATGATGATGATGATGAGGATGATGATGATGATGATGATGAGGAAGATGAAGATGATGATGATGATGGTGATGATGTTGATGGTGATGAAGGATGATGATGATGATGAAGATGATGTTGATGGGGATGATGATGATGGTGATGATGATGTTCACGTTGATGATGGTGATGATGATGATCATGTTGATGATGATGATGAAGGTGATGATGATGATGGGGATGAGGATGATGATGATGATGAAGGTGATGATGATGATGGGGATGAGGATGATGATGATGATGTTCATGATGTTGATGGTGATGATGATGATGATGATGATGATGAATGACGATGATTTTCATGGTGTTGATGGTGATGATGATGACGATGGTGATGATGATGAGAATGATGATGATGATGATGAGAATGATGTTGATGGTGATGACGATGAGGATGATGATGATGATGTTCATGATGTTAATGGTGATGATGATGATCATGTTGATTATGATGATGATGATGATGAAGGTGATGATGATGATGAGGATGATGATGATGATGAAGATGAAGACGAAGATGATGAAGATGATGTTGATGGTGATGATGATGAGGATGATGATGATGATGAAGATGAAGACGAAGATGATGAAGATGATGTTGATGGTGATGATGATGAGGATGATGATAAGGATGAGGATGATCATGTTGATGATGATGATGATGATGATGAATATGATGATGGGAATGGTGATGATGATGATGATGATGACGATGGTGATGATAATGACGATGGCGATGGTGATGATGATGATCATGGCGATGGTGGTGGTGATGATGATGATGATGGTGGCGATGATTCTGATGATGATGTTCATGATGTTGATGGTGATGATCATGATCATGGTGATGATGATGATGATGATGGTAATGATGATGACGATGGTGATGATGATGAAGATGAAGAAGAAGAAGAAGATGATGATGATGATGAACATGATGAAGATGATGATGATGAACATGGCAATGTTGAT
Source organism: Pseudotsuga menziesii (assembly GCA_001517045.1). NCBI lineage: Eukaryota > Viridiplantae > Streptophyta > Pinopsida > Pinales > Pinaceae > Pseudotsuga > Pseudotsuga menziesii. Next base: position 141,934 of record LPNX010169496.1, read on the forward strand.
GATGATGATGATGATGATCGATGATCAATGACGATGGTGATGATGATGATGATGATGATGATGATGTTGAGGATGATGATGATGATGATGATGAGGAAGAGCATGAGGATGATGATGATGAGGATGATGTTGATGATGATGATGACGACGATGGTGATGATGATGTTCATGATGTTGATGGTGATGATGATGATCGTGTTGATGATGATGTTCATGAGGTTGATGGTGATGATGATGGTCGTGTCGATGATGATGATGATGATGATGATAATGATGATGAGGATAATGATGATGACGATGGTGATGGTGATGATGAAGATGAACATGATGAAGATGATGAAGATGAAGATGAACGCTATTTTTGTTTTTATGAAACGCGCACGCGATTTGTTTGTATATAACGTGCACACATTTTGTTTATGTATAATGTGCATGCATTTTTATTTAACTAAATCGTGCTCGCGTATTTTTTAAATTCAAAAATTTATTCCCTCCAAATGATAAGGCCGAGCCTCCACCCATGCTTTCATGGAATTCCTATGCCTATGTGTCTTCTTTGTATTTTGGTTCGGATTCAACATGCCTATGCCTTGGAGTATGATAAACCATGGCAAATTCAGCATTATATCCAAATTTTCAATATGCTCGTGTTTAGCAGTTTGTCTGATTATGCTGGACACCTCCATTTTTTATGAGATTTTAGAAACAGATATGGTTTTTTTTGCAGATTCTAAATATGCAAAATTTCAGTAGAATACATAATTTTTTCTATTTTTTTCTTATTTATCTTTGTCATCACTCCTCAACTCAAAAAACACACTGGTAGTGTTTCGTCCATATCTCTTTCGTTTCTCACCCATTTAAAAAAAAATTGTATGGTGCACTAAAGAACACCAACCTCTACATGCTACAAAAAACCCATTTCCAAATAATTGCATTAAGACATTCAAATGCTGCACCCACAATTGACGTACCGTTTTCGAGGTTTGATCTCTTAGATAATTAAAAAAAAAAATTAAAAATATTATTTTTATTATTGGAAAAATAGTCGTGCACTAATCCTATATGTTCTCTATATGTATACTGGTTTTCGTAAGTTTATTCCATCATTTAGACACTCAGACGCTGCACCCACAAAAACATATACCTTATAATTTGTCCAAAAAATAAAAAGTGCCCGTTAAAATTTATCTAACTTTAGATAGTTAATAGCATTTTCAATAGAAAAAATATATATATTTGGAAAGGTCATTCAATTTCCTACATTTCTTGTTTTTTACTAATTGTAAGATTCATTGTGTAAGTGTCTCAAAATATCCATGCAAGTTGATGGATGCCTGTTTTTTCAGTTTTGTATTGCATCTAATGCGCTAAAAGAGACCCTCAACTTCTTGCACACACCCTTATAGAGTCATTAGCTAAGTAATGCTAATGATGGTTAAAATGAGGTTGTCTATGTTAGCATAGAACTATATTATATTTTTTTACTTCCATACAATTAGATATACCTAAATGGATACTTTATGTTATAGATTGTGTATTTAATGTTAAGGTGTGTTGTGGTAGGTAATAAGCATACCTCTACTTGCTTGAAAGTTAAAATCACTCATGGTATTTAGTAGAAAGAAATCTAATTATACTATTATGTAGAAATTGTGGAAAGGTACTTTATCAGTATTTCATCTTGTCATGTGATTAGTAGGACTACCATTTTGAGTTTGTTTAATTGAAGTTAAGGACCAAGAAAATTTACTCCATCTCCTGAAATAATATATAAAATAATATATAGGAGTTTCGGTTTGTTACAATACACACTTCCAAAATATACAAATACATCTTCATAAATGAATAAAAATTGAAATTAGTATAAAGGTAGCACTATTAAAACTTAAAAATGCATATAAAAAAAATATTAAAACTTATAAATAATAAAATTAAAAGTTTATATAAAATTAAAGATCAACTTGGAGCAAGTGTACAATTAAAACAAAAATATAGTTGAGCTGAAATTAAGATTATTTAGTTTGAAATTATAATAAACAACTTAAAAAATAAAGTGGAAGTCAAAATTAATATTAAAAGAATACATACACATAAAAAAATGCAAATATTAAAACTGAAAAGTCTTAAAATTAAGATCAAAGTTAGAGTGAATAGGATTTTTAATTAATCAATGAATTTATACAAGCATTAAGGATATAATTTAAGCATTCCAATTACACAATTATTAACTGAAGTAAAAATTTAAGCTACAATTTAAGGATTAGAGTTGCACTTTATATTATGATGACTAATATATACTGACACACCCACATAGTTTGTGGCTAGATCACGTCAATAGTGATCAATTGTTAAAAAATAGCTATAGAATCGAAAATAGTTTGAAATTGTTTTCTTATTTTTCATATTCTTCTAATTAAACCAGTTAAGTATAAGTTATCCATTTAACCAGTGTCAATTATATATATATAATTGTTCATACAATAAACTTGTCTCATCCTCAAATCTAAAATCGAAATGTCTAATGAAAATCTAAAAAAGCTATAATTAAAAGTTATTGTTGAAGTGAAAATTAAGGTTACAAATTATGCATTAGAGTTACACTACTTTATGATGACCAATATATATGATGTGTTTGTAATATTATAACACAAATAATTAAACATTCAGAAGAAAATATAAATATTTAGCATTATTAAATATACATTAAAATTAAATTTAAATATAAGATTAATATAATACTAACTTTAAAGTTAATGCTACAGCTGGAATAAAAGATAAAACTTAAAACAAGTTAAATTTGGATTGAAAATTAGAATTAAAAGTGAAGAATAAAGTTGAATTGATAAAAATTAAAAAGTAAAATTTGAATTAAAAATTAAAATTAAAAGTGCAAAATAAAATTGAATTGAAAGTTAAAATTAAAGTCAAATGCATAATTAAAAACATAAAATTTGTTCAATGAATTTAAAAAGATATTATTTAAGAGTAAGGGTGCCCTACTACGTGAACCACTTTCCTAAATGAAAGTATCTATATCTATAAATGATAAAATGGAGGAAATGCGATCATAGCAGAGGGGGTTTTGTTGGAGGAAATCTAAATTATTCGTGTAGTGTATCGAATGCTTGCTATGTCTTACCTTTTGCCCTAAGCTAGTGGGATCCTGATTTCATACTATTATTATTGGGTTTTGTTGGATGAAATCTAACTAATTCATTGCTATGTCCTACCTTTTCGCCATAAGCTAGTGGGATCCCTAGTATTATTATGTCCCTGCCCGAGGGGATATATATGAATCGCTCAAGGCGTGATTATTTGAAGTAATTTGTTGCAACTTTAACAAAATGATATAATTTTTGTTATAGTTTGTATTAAATTTTTTGGGGGAATTATATAAATATTGATTTATCTTGTTTTTTATTGGTTTATATAGGTGACGTAGATGTGGGACTTTGTGCCCTAAGACTCGGCGGCGGGCTAACGTCGGCAGCATTAACTCAGTCAGGTGGATTAGTTGAGAGTTTGGCATAATTTTTTGTGTGTTTTCTAAAGTTTTTTTATAGTTTGATTTTTGAGTGTATTAAATAATTATTTTTTAAATTATTTTTTTGTTTCTCTATTGGTTTAGTTCAGGGCGGGCTCTGATCAGCAAAGTATAAATTCAAACTGCACACTGCAGGCGATGGGAGATGTGCAGGCTTAGGTGTATAAATTCAGATTGCACACTGCAGGCAATGGGAGATGTGCGGGCTTAGGTTTGCTGAAACCTCCATTACTAAGTTATTATTATTATTAAAATTAATGTTCTGAACAACCTCTTTCGAATTAGTCTTTTAGATGCCACTGACTCTTTATGATGACCTGCATCAACTCACCTAGTTTTTTTAAATGCCATACTTATGTTACCTCTAAGTGATGGGAGTGGAAAGAACACCGGTTTATTCAGTGATTGACCCATCCATTCAAGTTGATCTATCGTCATAAGCAGGGATAACCATGAGAGAGGCAGGAGAGACGGATGAGTGCCCCGCCTTTGTAATTGGCTCTGGATCCGTATTAGTGGGCACTGTATATAATGCTGTTGACTATGCTACCTTGCTACCTTTGTTGAAGTTTTTAATGTATTTTAAGTGAAGAAATAATTGATCGAGTAATTGTTCGTTTAGGTTTCCCCACATAGGAGTAGATAAAGTATTAATTTCACAATTTTTTGTAGACGTTTTGTAAATTTCTTAGTATTAAGTAATATATCCCTAGCACCTGTATAAGGCACTTCTCACAGAAATGTAAATTTGTAATCACTCAAGTGTATATGAATCCAATGTTTATTTAGATAGGATTGTACCCACCAAACACTTGTGTTAACCTTTGATGTGATGCTCTTCCACCTATGTCGATCTTTGATGTGATGTGCTTCTAATTTTTTCTTGGCCCTTGATGGTAGCTCTACAGGTTTATTTAATGCTTTTAGATTTCCCATGCTGGTAGCTCTCTAGGTTCATTTATTCTCGTCCTAGCTTGATAGCACCTGTTAGCTTAGTGTCATGTTCAAGGGGCATTTAATGATACAAATTCTCGTTCTTCTCCAACAAAAACAGAAGCGCTTCTACCAGGGCCAGACCATGGAAGAGGATCAATCCATCTAACGAAAGGTGAACTGAATTGAATTAATAAATTATATTTTAAACTGAGAAAGGTGAACTAAAAATGGAATTAATAAATTATATTTTAAAATAGATAAATAAACTAATTCACTGAAAATAACCTGAGGAAATTAAATTGAATGCAACACTGAATGAACAAACTGGAAGTCAAATCCATTTTAGAAAATGCAATGCAACAATGAATGAACAAATCGAAATTCAAATCCATTTGAAAAGAAAAGGTATTTTTTGTGAACAAACCTTAATTCAAATCCATTTCAAACAAGTGTATTTTTTTGTGACTCTTGTTATTGATAATTGAAATGAAATTCTTGGTTGAATATATGATAAATTCCATTTCAAAAAAAAAAGTATTTTTTTACTCTTGTTATTGATAATTGAAATGAAATTCTTGGTTGAACATATGATAAATTCCAAGTGCACAATGATCTATCCGGTCTTCGATTCCCTTTTTCTTCACTACCCGCAACTTCACTGAAGTTTTTCCTGGTAAGACAAGCTATAGACAAAATGACGCATGTGGAAGCAGCCAACAATTACCACCTGGGCTGTCAAGCTCATCTCTATCTGATTTAGTGTATCAGTGGGAACTGGATTAAATCTATCAACCACAACTTGAAAAAATGACGTGCCATACAGCAATTTTGCTTCTTTTACTAGTCATAGCTGCAAAATATATTTCCCTGGTAGTTGACTTTTCAGGCTTATTACAAACAATTTCATGGGGATCAATTGCAATTATTCCAGCTGCAGGTTCATCAATTGATATTATGAGAGCCTTTCTCCTTCTTATCAATCTTGGTGCCCCAGTCATGGAGGTAGCCACTGATGCTTTAGTGGCAGAATGTGGTAAAAAGGACCAGGGTATTTCATCAGGTGAGCTTCAATCCTTTGCATGGATGGAATTGGCTACAGGGAGTGTCCTGGGTAACTTATTTGGCGGGATTTTTGTGTGCCAAGTTCATGCAAAGACTATGTTCATCATTTTTCTTTTACCTTTGAGAATTCAAATTAGGACTTCCTTGATTTTCAGGGAGGACATCCTGTAAGTATTTCACCTTAGCCTAGTTCGAAGCCTTATTCCTGCTAGCTAGATTTACTTGACAATTTCTTTGTTTCATAGAATAGTCTTGCTTCTAGTATGTGGTCATCCCAGAGACTTGCTTAATGAACTCAAGTTCCATTTGATGTATATTCTTCTTGATAAACGTATTCTCCTGTATTGTTCATTGTTCATGCATTTAGGTTTTTTGTTTTAAATATTTGTAATTCTGTGCTCTGACACTTGTGCCATGTATGCATCAAGCTCAGTAGAAAGAAGAGGGTGCTGAAGCTAAGAGCACATGAAAAAATGAGGTTGATAGATCAAGTCTACGGGATTGTTAGCAGTATGGAGGTGAGACCATCAGGCAACAAAGGAGGAGGAGGAAACGATTACAAGCCCAGAGAGATTAGGTGTGACGAGTCGTGCCGCGCCAATGGTCACAGCCATGTTTACGATCGTGCTGCTGCTACTGCTGGTGACAGATTGCATCCTCCCTCAAGTTCCTTCACACCATATCCTTCTTTAATTTCTTGTTCTTCAACATGGCTCTGCTTAGTGTTTCCCATTGTATTGATTAAGTGATCCTATTATCAATCAGCCCGATCCTCCATATCATATTGTATTGATCAATTCGGTGCAAAGAAACCAGTATTTTATATACTATTAACGATAGGTGTCTAGTGGTATTGACTGGAACATATCTCTATTGGGTAGACTAAGATCAATAGCAGTGTCACTAATGTATTTTGCTTCTGAATAAGGCGAATCTTTGACAAATTTCAAAGCATGTATTTTTCTTCTGTAAAAGAACATTTCAAGATATGATGGAGATTTTTAACATTCTAACTGAAATTCCTTTACATGATTGACAAAATTTGTCACAAGCTCTTTGCCAGATGATCATCGATTCCAAAAGGGCCATACATGTATACCAATAAAGAAAACCAACCATTAAAGCAGCGAAATTCATTTACAGTATGTGACCATTTTCCCTTTATTTAAAACAACAAATTAAAAAATGCATCGACAATGGGCAGTAAATATTTGTCCTCTCATTGATGAATAAGAATTTTATACAAATTTAAGAAATATTTTTTTTTAATTATAACCTTTCTAATTCTATCCAAATAACTAAACCATTTGTTAGAAATCCAAGTCAATGAATAATCTCTAACTTTCTATTAACTATAAAGTGAAGAAAATTTTACGAAGCTTAAAATGTTTTACAAAATTCAACTTGGAATTTGATTAATTTGTTTATTGAGTGTCTTTGAACTTGCTCGTTTTTGGATAATGTGCACTTAATTAGATAAAAATTTGTTTATATTGACCTCTTCTAGTGGGTGGTGCTGTTAGATTTTGATTTGTAGGTGTTTATATTGATATGTTATCGTATAATTTTAAATTTAATTAACTATATTTTATGAATAAGTTAAAATTTAATTAAGTATATCTTATGAATAAGTAAAATTTAGATGATTGTTATTTATTTTTTCAAGATTTTTTAATTCAAAATTTGGTTGAAATTGTTAAAATTGTAGTTTTAGATTATGGTTGTTTATAGATAATTGAAAAACATTGAATTTATTTTTACCATAAAAATTACAATTCTAAACCAAATTGTTATAAAAGTTGTTGGAAAAATACAAATGGTCTAGCAATTAGCTTACTCTTATTTTTTATAAAACATTATTATATTATTATCCAATAAAACCTAATAATTAGGCAAATCGGTCAAATTTTTAGTCTTCTCCTTGCTTTATATGGTGGCTAGGAAAGAGCCAAATATTCAAAGTATGGGTGCAAATGTTGTGATACAATGCATGAATGCATAGAGATAGTGCATGAGTTATTATGAATAACTAATGGCTGAAATTATGAATTGATGAGAATTCTGGAACCATTCGAGAGCTGTTATGAATGCAGGATGGTAAATGCATGAATAGGGTAGTCAGGATTAACTGGCCACCGAAAATGCTCTATCGAAGGGCAAAGTGGTACAAATGATACGCTTGTGAAGTAAGAAGTATCTAAACCTTTCATTTAAATTACATAAATGAGGGGATTGTACCCTGTAGTTTAAAGTATGATAATGATTGAGTGAAGTAAACGAGTTTTGGTAGTATTGGTGTGTTTAACAGCTGGGAGTATTTTAATTTTATAAATTCTGAAAATGCTTCAGTGATGGTTGGAGCAATGAAAAGGTTATATGCATCTAGACTTACCAAGTGTTTGGCTCATTGAAGTTCGGGTTTTAGGTATATTGTTTGGAGCATGGAAATGAGAGTAAGACCATGGCAAATGCCAGAATATACCATGTGAAAGAGCCAAACCTCATGAGAAGAGTCTCATGGTTGTAAAAATAGTTTGTATGAAGAATGAGCTGTCAATTTGGGCTTGTAAATTTCAGAATTGAGAAATTGCTGACAACTACTAATCACTGTTGGCTTGCATAGAATTGTGTCAGGAGGGCGTGTTGTAAGCGGATGCTCATGTTATGCCAGTAAGCATAAAAGTATAATGGGCATAGTGGTGCTGCTTACAAGAGACCAACAAATGAGGATCACCTCATTGCCAAGCAAATCTATTTCTATAGTAGACAGAGTTACAAATTCATATTGAATTTAATTACTAATGCCATTGCTTGGTTATGGAACAATCAAATTTGGATTGTATTAGTAGATACTGATTGACTATTTGGCTACTTGATGAATGTGCCAGGGGTACACGCTGCAGGAAGACCCTGTGTGATGGCCCACGGGAGCCAAAATTCATGGGGAAGGGTTTCCCTATCTTGGAAATAGGTTTCGAGTGAAACTCCATTGGGCATTTTGGAAATGTCCCATCTGCACTGCATGTTTGGTAAGCAACATGAGTGAGATGGTATAGATTATGTTAGTAAGACATGTGTGGATATGGAATGTTAAAGGAGTGGGGATGGCAAACCAAGCGACTGTTAACTCAGAGAAGGGAGCCCCCATTCCTCCTTAATGAAGGAATACTGCATCGGCAAATGGATAAGTGTTCTGTAACCCTAGCTAAGAATATGCATGTCCAATTGTTGAATTCAATATGCAGAACATGTTTTTATTTTATTTCCATTATGACCGATTGCTTGAGTATGAATAGAGCCTACATGGCACACACCGAAAAAGGGTGCACACTTTCCTGATGTCGGATCATGGAAGGGTTTTTCAATATTGATTACACCCTAGGGAGTGGACACACTCATGGTGTCTCAATACTTGATAGTGAATGATGAGAAATATGATTACAGTTTTAGAGCAATAACACTAACGAATATGCTTATATTGCTTGTGTTGTCAGGCTAAACAGATGTAGTCTGGTATTGTACACTAAATGGACAATGGATTGAGCTCATCCTACCTTCTACTAAAGAGCACAGAGAAGGAGACATTCCTGAGGGACTATCAACTCAGAGAAGGGAGTGGTCCCTTGTGTGATATGGGGTAGTGGAACTAGAGCTCACTATAGGAAATGAAACCTAGAAATGGTCATTTATTGTTGATATAAGTGCATGTGTTATTGTTGATGGCCTGATAAACCCAACTGTGTTGGCTTGGCTGATGATTGGTTGTTGATATAAGTGTATTGTTGAGATAAGTACAGGCGATTTGTTGACGGTCTGATAAACCCAATTGAAGGTTGGCTTGACTATGCCTGATATATATATAAGGATGTTGTGAAGTAGCTTGCATGCTGACGTAACATCCAAGTCCATAGGCTATCCCAAGGCTTGCAAAGTGAAGAAGGATCCTGTGGACCAACGAGGAAACACACAATACATATAAGTATTGGATTATTTTGCAATTCTTGCTTATGAATATGCATGTGTATATGATTTGGTTATGATGTTTTAAGCTCTTGTTTAAGAGGTGAAAACTGATGGGAATAAACTGAACATGTGAATTTATTCAATGTTTGAATATAGGTATCGCTCGAAGCAAGGACTACGAAAGCATCCTAGAGGTGCATTTGGACATGTGACTATCCTGAGAAGCTCAGAATGAGCAGTAATGAAAAAGGTTCTAGCATGACTATGAAGGTCCTAGCAGCCGAGACAAACCATGTAGGGAGACTCCATGGTTGAGAGGTTTGAAATAGACCGGAGACACTAAGTGACATAACCAATAAGGATTGGTCCAGCGTTCACGGTGAAGTGAAAGAGGCTGAGAGCATGAAACGCCACAGTGGTGGTGTGGGTTCCACAATGGAACAAAACAAAGAGGGGAAAAAACATTTTCTGCTCTCTCTTTCCCTTTTGATTATATATATATATATATATATATATATATA
>LPNX010169496.1:153385-164956 GCA_001517045.1 Pseudotsuga menziesii
GATGCATTTCACAGGTGAGAAAGGTTAAATCCAATGGTGCACATTTATCATGGAAGCAGACCAAAAGCTACTGGAATTGGCTGGAAGTATCCTTCAAATGATTTCCAGAACCCAAGAGAATATTGGAGAGATGCTCAAGATACAGAAAAGGCAGAATGAGATGAACCACCAGATTTTGCAAGACTCTATTGGTTTGCAAAAGGAGGTGAAAATCCTTCTGGGAGCAATCCGTAAAGGCAAGGAAAGTGGATCAATGATGGGACCTTCATCCAAGCAATCCATTAAGAAATGTTCCAGGCATGAAGACTCAAAGGAAATTGAGTAAGTAAAGATGAAGTAGCCAACGAAATGTTGGAAATGTGGAGGACATCATTTACACCGGGACTGCCCAACGAGGGAACATAAAGAGGGCAGCAGCCACAAAGTTCCTCAACTTTGGGATGAGCCGAAAGCTGAGAACCAATAGGAGAAGCTCATGGAAGCTGAGGGGCTTGGACCTAAAAGTTCAAGTAAATAATTGAATGTGGGATAGATCTACAAAATTTTGAAATTTTGGATGTGCAAATTGTATATGTGTTTTTATGTATTGGAACACTAAGGACGGTGTTATTCCAAGGGGGAGGGGATTGTAATGCCCTGGTTTTGACCCCAGTTACATTAAAAGGTACACAATGTATATATTATAATTAATCGCGGTGTGAAGCTAAAGGAAAAATCCCCACGATCGATTTGCTCGTGTATGTTTTGACAATAGGGATTGTTGCCGATGGTATATCATGCTATCAGGCACATTATAGTTTTGGCATCATGTAAATATGCACATCAATTGAAATAAACCTATAGCCAGCTACGATGGTGCAACATTGAATGAAAAGGGCATGATTCCTAAGGTTAAGGGGGGGTTGTCTAAACCGTGGGAGCCATTGGGAGTTGCCATGTCTTGAACACCCACTAAACTTCTGCTGTTCGATTAGTTAGAAGCATTTATGGTTGGGGAGTGGTGGGTGGTAGGAATGCCAGTATTTCCACCACATACACTACACCAGCAAGCTTTCTCTTCCTCACGTGGAGGGCAGGGGGATGGTCACCACTCTCTCCACTCTACCATGCTCCCACTTCCTCTAAGGTTTTGGGTCTTGCTCACTCTCATGCGGGGGTTTTGTTTTTCCTTTTCCTTCCACAGCGAGTTGAGGGGTTCTTCCTTCAGTCATGCAGAGGTCTGACCCAGTTTTACATTGTCAGACGGTGAAAGGTATTGGTGGTTTTTCACTGTGAGGTGGGATATGTTCTTTATTAGGCCTGTGAAGAGGATCGATTTCCCTTTGGTATTATCAAATTGTGTGCATGTGTGCTACCCTCACAGTTTTGTGGTCTGTGTGCCTATTTTTCTCCTGCCCAAAATTGAGAATCAGACTTCTCCTCCATTGTCGATTGTGTAGGTGTGTTGTGGCTTCATTGTTGAGAACAGGCTATTGCTTCCCCACATAGTTTGACTATGTCTGCCCTTATGTTTTGGGGGTCTGCATATGTGTTTCCCTTGTCTAGGCTGGGAATCAGACCTTTTCATCTCCATGTGGGATTTGCTGTGAGCTTGTGTTTCTCCCGTTGCTGTAGTGGTAAAAGTGTAGCTATTGTCTTCCCTTGTTTTTTGGGTTGCTGTGTATGCAAGCACCTTTTTGGGTTGCTGCCGACTTGTTTTGGCCATGCTAGGGCCAAGAAAAACTCTAAGTCATCTTATTGGCTTGAGCTGTGTCCACTCTTTTTGTTTGGGTTGTCATCCTATTATATTTATTTCCTCACATAGTTGTGAGCTGTTTGTTTTACTGCGTTATGCAGTGGTTGGTATTCAGACTGTTGAGAGAAGGATTAGAGGTTGGGTATGCTTGATAAAACTGGTGTTTCGAGCCACTTAGACAGAGTTAGACTACTGGATTTCTTCTCCACAACCCTTGAAGATTATTGGGAAGGGAATTCAAGGCCTGAGGGACTATGAAGCAGAGAAACGAATGATTCCTGTTGATGGGTGTGTGGATGTCTTAGAAGTCAGGTTAACTCTAGTGTAGGCATCCTTAGCTCTCCATTGAGGCCACCAGCTTAGCATTTATCCTTTCCTAGCTCCTTGACGGCCTGATAAACCCTACTGTGTGGGTTTGGATGATTTGTGTACCTTGGCTATGTGTAAGCCTTCTTTGATCCTTATCCCTTGAGGAATCATGCCCACCTCGGGGGTGGCAGTGTTGCTGAGAGATTGATGAGCACGCTAGCCTATGGTTGGGTGGAATGTTGCAGCGACGTAGCTGGTTGTGGGATGAATTCTTTTAAGATGAGTATTATTGACTATTCTATCTCTACATTTATATTTATCGATTAATGAATATGATGAACATGTGGTATGCTTGAATGAACGTATGTTTGCTTCTGCTATGTATATGAAGGATTTTGCATCTTAGTATGTTTTATGTTTTAAGCATTTTTTTTCAACATTATATGCATGTTCATGTTCATGGGGCTATTTGCCCGTAGGTTTTTGTTTGTTTGGTGGCATCCTCCTCGCCGGTCAGAGGGTCGGGGACGTTACAGAAAGTCATAACAGAATTACATGATGGGCCCGCAGGAGGTCATTTTTCTGGGAATACAACATCCCATAATATTCTTATAGCCGGGTATTACTGGCCCACACTGTTTAAATATGCTCAAGCCCATGTCAGAAACTGTGATTTTTTCCAGAGGTGTGTTGGAAGACAAGCCAAAGCAGCAGGGCCTTTAAAACTAGTGATGATAACAGAACCATTCGAGCATTCAGGGATTGATATCATTGGAGAGATAAACCCAAATTCTTCCTTGCAGCACAAATACATTTTGACGACAACTAACTACTTTACTAGATGGGTCGAGGCCATTTCGTTACGCACAGTGAATGAAGATGCAGTCATGGATTTCTTACAAGATCACATTATGACCAAGTTTGGGGTTCCAATTTCCCTGGTTTTTGATAATGCTACTTACTTTTCTTCTATTATATTAACTACAATTGCTAATGAAAGAGGAATCAAGTTGCATTATTCTGCAAACTATTACCCACAAGGAAATGGTTTGGCAGAATTTACAAATAAGAATTTGATTAGAATTCTAAAGAAAATCGTGATAGAAAATCAGAGAAGTTGGCACTTAGCGTTACCTAATTCTATTTTGGCTGATAGAGTCACACCTAATAATTCCTTAGGTGTGTCACCATACACTCTTATTTATATGAAAGAAGCTATTCTTCCGCCCAACATTCTCTTACCATCTTCCATAATAGCTCAGGAATCTAGAGGTATCGATAATGAAATCATACAAATTAGAATCTATAATATTTTAAAGTCAGAAGAGTCTATGTCCAAATCCAAAGAACGATTTAAGCATCAACAGGATGTAGTGAAACGTTGGTTTGATAAGCAGAAAGCTGGGAACAAGGAATTCGAAGTGGGAGATCTGGTTCTTAAGTGGGATTATCCACATGATGAAAAGGGGAAGCACACAAAGTTTCAACAGTTATGGGTAGGCCCTTTTCAAATTGCAGCCAAGCTTGGCCCCTCATCTTACGAGTTGCAAGATTTACAGGGGTGGGAGGAGAACTTACCAGTTAATGGTTTAGTTCTCAAACCTTATTTTTCTTGATTGATTTTTATTTCTTGTTTATCTTGTACATAAATAAACTGATTGGTTTGTTTTATTTTTGACTTATTTTGTTTGTTTAGTTAGGGTTTGTTTGATTTTAATAAAAAATCACAACTTTCAGTTGCATGGAGTTCATTAGAATTCTGGATTAACTAAAATCCTTGATTATAAGACTGTGTACTATTGATTTATTTGAAAGAAATTCTTCTAGTTTAGCAGTTTTCCTAAATGGCTATGAACACATTGAATTCCTACTTAATCCTTGTAAATAAACTCAGGATCAAAAGGTCTAGAATACTATTTCGAGGCTCCACCCATTTCACATTAAAAATGTCTTAGGGGGTGACAGCAAAAGACCCATGGAGAGGAAGCATGGTAAAGAGTATATTATATTTAAATGATCCCATGCCAAGAATTGAAATCCAAAAGGCAAATAAGAGTAAAAAAACTCCTAAGAAAACAATATGTATCAAAACAAAGTACTCAACCATATTAGTACAATATTTCCAAAGTTCTTCTCCGTCCGTGAGCTGAAAAATTAATTACATCTCTCACACAAAAGGACAATATGGATAGGGGAGCCTGAATAAAAAATTTAGAAAGAAGGCAAAAAGGAGGACTCAAAAGAAAGGACAAAAGTCCAAAAACACAAAAGTGCAATATGGCATGGGAATGAGGAACAAACGAATATTTATGTTTACCATATGTTACAATCATGTGGTGTCTAAAGCTGGTAGCTACCCAAAGGTAGAGGTAAAAATGAAACTCATATTCCAGGCCTCAAAAGAGTTATCTAGACTTTGAAATATTGGTTTCCATTTTCCCTAAATTGGATTATCATCAATGATTAAAAGTACATACATCTACCATTTGGGAAATCCAAACATCTAGAAGAATTCAACATGTTGGTATTTATTATCAAATAGTCTGTTACTTAAAGGAGAAATTGTCCAGAGATCTATGTTCACTAGGTAGTTCCCAATTGTTGCAGCTGCAACCTTTTTCCCAAATTTGTAAAATTTTGGACCCTCCTTTTGATTTTATTTAGCCCAGGTTTGTTTAATTTCTTTAAATCTGTCCTGGAAGTTGAGTCTTCTTTGCTTAAGAAATTGATCGTTTGAAGTCGGAAGCCCAGTCAACTATTTTTTTCGCTTTTACGGGAGTTGAATGATCTATTACTACGGTCTTCCTCGCCGACACCGCAGAAACCTTGGATTCTTTGTTTTATTTGAACACTTAACGTTTTGGATTTTTCGATGACTTTATTTATCGCTGTCAGGATTTTGTTGAAGTTTGAGTTGGGGCATTAGTTCTCTATGCCACAAACGTTTCAGAAGGGAAATGATGAACGTCCTGACGGATAGTTCTTATTCTCACCAAATCCGTGGCCTTTATTTTTTCTAAGCTTTTGATTGTCGATGACTTGGTTTTTCAATATCGGAATTTTTTTTGAATTTGATCGAAATGTTTTGTCCTTTACATTGCTGACACTGCAGAGGAATTCAGATTTAAAGTTTTGACCTTTAGCACTTAGAAATTTTGATCGTAGATGGGTTGTATTTTTCCAAAGAACCGTAGTTTTTTGTGAGTCCTCTGTTGCAGCTGTCGATTAGACTATATGACCCGATGCTTAGTGTTTTCAACTACCGACGCATCAGTGGTTAGTGGTTCTGATGTACGATGCATGACTTCGGCGACGTTTAGTGCTCGGATTCGTCGACACTACTTCAGCGCTTAGTTTTAATTCGTCAACACTGTGGAAGTGCATTGTCCTTTATTTCATCGACCTTTAGCCTTAGATCCTCCTATTGTCGAATATTTTATTTGATCACGGAGCCCGTAGTCTGTTTGTCACCTGTCGTTGGGGTTGTCTAGTGAACTATCCACCCGATAACTAGTGCTTCCACCCATTGATAGGGTTTTTTCCCACCGATGAAGGTTTTTTCCCGTCGACTATTTTTCACCAAAGGTTCATAACCCACATTTTTGCTCCAGTCCTTGTTTTTGTATGCATTTTGGTCCAGTTAGGGTTTTCTTCACGATGAGGAGCATAATACAGAGTCTAGTGTAGTGGCAATGTGGTTCATGAGGAGTATGTTCTATCGGGGTTGTGATTTTGATTACATACAGTGGACTCAGAGGGTTTTAAGACACAAACTTGTAGGATTTTCTTTGCCTTGTCATTTTTCTTTTCATGCATTAATACTGTGTATAGTTTATTTTTACAGAATGCATATGGAGGAGGTAAATGGCTTGATACATTTTTTCTTATTTTGGTAAAATATAAATGGTCTAAGTACATGCTATGTTTATGATAGCGTGATTTCTGTAAAGAAGATATGTCTAAAAGACAAAAGAAGAAGAGGCAGAGAATTGTTTGAAGAAGTAGAGATAAAGAAAAGAGAAGAAGAAATTGAGGGTCTGAGATTAACCGTATCTCAAAAAGACCAACATATTACTGAGCAGATCGATAGCAGCAGAGGCCCAGGCTTGGAAAAAGTTCATCAGTGACCAAGCTAGTCTCTCTTCATAAAGTGCTCTTAAATTTTAATTTAAAATGTAACATATTGTATAAATTATGAGCACATAGTACAAGACAAAAAATTTTGAACTGAAAGGTTGAGGAAGCCTAAAGGTCATCTAGGGGCAACCCAAAGGTTTTGTTTTTTTGTATAAATATAGGAGAGTTTAGATGTAAGAGGGACGGCTTTCCAAAGAAATTTTTGATGATATTGTAAGAAGAACTACTTCCTTTTGCAATAAAGAATTACAAGTTTCTGCTAGAGAAAGTTTGGTTGAATGTTTCAAATGCTTTGCTATAGATCAGTTGAATGTGAACTATTTCATTTTTAGCTTATGTCCATTAACTGTGAGATCGTTCTAGCTCATTGCATTTCTGTTTATGTTATGAATGTCTTATATTTTATTTTGTGAAATTTCCACTATAAGTAATGAAGGTTTTCATAAATAATAAGCTATCTTGTTGTTCATATTTCTATTAATGTTCATGTGTTCTGAAATAAGTAACAACCATATGTAATTTTTCTCAATACATGCACAGAAATACATATTGATAACTGATAATTTTTTCTCCCTGGGGATAGGTTAGTTAGTTGTAGTTATTTTTCTGATTGTTTGTGATTTAGATGCGAGAGAGTTAAGACGAGAGGTAAGAACCTGCGCATCACATTGTGACACTCCTCGTTATCTCTATCAATTTGCATTTTTAGCTAGGCACTTGCACATCATAACTTAAACAAAAAAAAACTAAAATATACACGGTGGACCGGGCTATAACCAGTAAAACCTTTTAATTTGTTACTTGACCTACGGTAGCTGGACCATAAATCAGACGGATTCCCCATACCAAACAGTAATGGGCTAGTTGGGAACATTTGTTGGGGAGAATCCCTAACTGTTGTTACCTGCAATGTTCCAGCCATCAACACCATGATAGACATAAATGAGTTATCTGATGCATAATACAGGTCATATAAATCATTTGTGATCATTAGTTGTAGGTCTGATGAAAGACAGATTCAAATTTTGTTATTTTTGTACCCTTCCTCAGTGACTAGTTTTATAGTTTTTAGTGCTATTAATGATATGTAAATGAAATTAGTGTTTTGTAAGTTTTTGTAGGTTGTAAATTCACCCCAAAACCCAAAATAACTCAAAGCACAAAAATATATTGGGTTCGTACATCGTTTGAGTGGCCTCTTTTGCACAGGTTTTCCCTAGGTCCAAACCCTAGTTTTTTCCCAAACAACTCTAAACTCCCTCAAATGATTTCAGATATGTTCCAAACATGTTGAAGTGATATTTTTTGCCTAATAAGTGTATGGAAACTCACCTAATTCTTACACAAGCATTGGTTGATTGGAAGTGATTATTCAATCTCAGATTGCACTAGTTGGGACACCTAGAATCCTGGGAGTAGACTTCAACTTAGATTATGCTCAAAACCTACAAGGGACCAACATCTAGGTGCTTAGGGATCTGAAAACTCTCTTTCCAAACTTGTCCTTTAGTTTCTTCCATTATCCCTCTGTCATTCCCTATTTTTCTAGTACTACCTGCGTTTTTCCTTGCATAAAGAAAGTGTTTGATCTCAATGTAAAATTGTATTTACTAGTTTAATTATATCAGCAGTAGGAGTTAATATTCTAATCTGATTTAGATCAGGGATATTACAATTAACGGGTTCAATATGTGAGATAAAGCATTACCCTACACATTATCGTGACATATTAGTAGGTAAAATTCAGTCCTAGAATGACGAATAGCAGTTGGGAAATTGGATAATTTCAGTTCGAGAATGATGAGTACTAGTTAGGAAATTGAATAGTTCATGTTGAGGGAAATACAACCATGGTAAGGGAATTCCTGTGCGCCTCAAGCAGTGAGACAAATCCCAACAAGGAAAAAGCAGAGAAGTAGATGGTCAAGTTGTTGCAAGGGACTTTTCCTCCTTGATTGATACAATTTTTGATATAAGAACTGACATGCTTAGTCTTGGTGATGACATGCAGACGAGGGTTGAATATCTGGCCTATGGGGTTCAAGTGGTATTTGACTAGTTCATAAACATCACAAAAATACTCAATGTACCCCCCTATGATATATAGGGAAGGCATGTGTCCCAAAGTGGTCACAGTAATCCCAAGACCTCCTTCCTCAGTTGAGATAGTGGCCATGCCTCTTCGAGCTATGATGTGCTTAGAAGTTGTTTGCAAGGCATACAAATGCAGGACATACAAATGCAGGACATCAAGCCTGTAATGACTAAGGTTATGGTGGATGTGAAACCTGCAGTGATTTCCCCTGAGAGCGACATTAAATTGATTTTCATAATTGAACTGAATGGAAGGAAACCAACAGTTCGCCTCTAATGCTTCTTAAGAAGCATCAGCTCCTTAAACTAGACCCCTTTGCAAGGCATCAATAGTTATGTGCACTTGACTTTTTCTTGGGTTTGAGATGAGAACTTTCTTTCAGTTTTCCTTTGTAGTTCTTGAATGTTATTGCATACAATATTTTTGTAATGTTGTTAGAATTTTCGTGATATTTAGCACTTTAAATCTTTTTCTTTCTATCCCATTATCTAGACATTTTATGAACATTATCTATGTTACCTAAAGGAGGAAGTTGCCAATTTATTTACTGATTATGGCATTGAAAGTTGTCTCCATTGAAAGCCCATATTAAATCATTCAACTCTCTATCTTTATGTAAATTATCATATAATGTAATATAGAATCTAACTTTAAAACAAATGTCAAATACATAGATATACAATAAAAAATAAAGTTGAATTTAAGCTAAGTTAAAGTAAAAAGTAGAATTTAACAATAAAGTAAGAGTGAAAGTTAAAATTAATTTTAAATATATGTATATAAAAAAATAATAATTATTAAAATTAAAATATTTAAGTTGAAATTATAATAAAAATTGACTTAGTTAAATATAATTTAAATAAAGTTAAAAATTATAACTAAAGTTAAACTTAATAAATGTTATGCGGATTTTAAAATTAAAATTATATAAAAAAGTTTAAGAAATGTTATGTGAATTTTTAAGTTAAAATTATACATAAAATATAAAAATACAAAACTAAAATTAAATTAAAAGTTTAAATAAGAATTAAAGTTAAAAAAATTCCCATAAATTAAAGTTAATAGATATTAAAACGAAAAAATTGAAATTAAAATTAAAATGGTATTTGAGTTGGTTTTGGAAATAAATTTAAGTTATATGTTAAAATTAAAATTGAAATCAAAATTAAACTTAAAGTTAAACTGAAATAAAAACTAATATCATAATTAAAATTAAATACATACATTTACAAACATATATAGAGAATGAATAAAAGTGTAATATACTTAAAAATTGAAAAGAAATTTTTTTTTACATGTATTAATTTTATATTTATTTAGCAGATTTATATGTTTTATTTCTGCTATTTTTAATATCTTTGTCCTGTTGGTTACGACATGTTTTGCTAATGATTACGATGGCTAGTTCCATTCGGAACCTTCAACCATGTCGATGCAGGTGATGTAATTTGTTTATACCTATTCTTTATTTATTTACCTTTCTAAAGGTTGAACTAGCCTAATGCATGGGAGATTGTTCATGGTATTAACCCCAGCCCATCAATTGCATTACATTTTCAAGTCCTTGGCCTTACCGAAGTTTATACTATGTGTGTAAAGACCTGCTACTAAGCGTGAGAAGCTTAGGGTTTGTAAAGTGTATGGTTCTCCATACGGTGACCTCTTGTTATCAATAAAAGGTGAGGGTTTACATAATTATTGTTGGCATGATACTGTATGTTTTGGCCTTAATGCATTTCTTTATGCTCCTTGATGTTGATCGTGTAATTATTATATCCTATGGTTTACAAGGTTTTCAAGATTTCAATGCATAAACCTAAAGTATGTCTGCAATGTAGTTTTGATGTTTTTATAGCATATTAATATGCTATGGGTTGTAAATATTTTGATGGCCTTGGATAACCTAACGCTAAGGTTATAGATTGATTCGGTGATCTTTGTATTATATATATATATATATATATATATATATATATATTATGGTTATAGTGGAAAGGGGTGTGGACCTTGGCATAACCCACGATGGAATTATATACCATAGTCCTATCACCACGAAGGTTCTATCATATGTATATAATGATACATACTCATCATGGTTTCACATGGTGTGGTGTTCGAGCAAAGGTTGGTTTTTCATGTTTTAAGGTTTGTTATGTTATAATATTTGTTATGCTACAAGGTTCCATGACATAAGTTATACTGTTGGAATTTAAATAATATCCATGGTTTGGATTCACAATGATTCAGCCATGCATTCAAGTGGTACTTTGTTTGAACTTTAAAACTTGTCCTGACTACGAGTTAGCAGCACAACTAGGCCCATGAGACGACATGAGAGTATGTCTCTGCCTTACACCTAGATGGTGATATCTTTAAGGTTGTGTAGCCTTTGTAAATGAGATTTTACTCTATTTTTTTCTCATTTGGTGGCATTTATTGTATGAGGTCGATCGAGGTTTGAGCTCTGCTCTCTATTGTTCTTACTCTATTTCCACTATGTTAATGGCGTTGTTCTAGTTCTCTCCAATGTAACCTGGATTCCCTAGTCTTCCTAGATGGTTTTCCATACATAATAGAGCTCCAACGATCCTGCTAATACTCCCAACATGTGAACAACCTCATCCAATAGGTAAGCATCGACTTGATACTTTCACTCCGCATTTTACTAGGTTTGTAGTGCATAGTTTCAGTTTTCTTTTACTGATGTTGTTTTTAGGGAATGTAGGATGCAGAGGGATAAGGGTTCTTCGTAGAATCTGACCCTTGGCCCTCGTTTCCAAATTCCAAGGTAAATGTTTAAATCCTCTTTAAGTTCATTATTGGGTTTAGAAATTACAATGTGATGTTGTTCTAATTGCAAATGGACAAATTGCATGTTTCAACACCACAGAGGGAGGTGACCCTGTCACCTCCTCCTAGGATCACATTTACAAATGCCTTGGTTTAAAATATGGTTTTTCTTTTTAAAAAAGGACCCATACTGACCCAACCCTATCGTGGTTACAGGTCACGATGGGTAGAGGCCATGAGGGATCCAATGGTAGCCACTTTGAAATTAAATGATAAGTGTTTTGGTTTTAAAATTCATAAACATTTTTACAGAAACCTTATTGGGTTTGTGTTGGCTCTTTATCCATCAAAACAACACTGTAATGTAATATAATTTTTAGTTTATACCCTGGCAGGGTTTGGGTGCTCTTGTCGAGTCTTATTCCCATACTGTTTTTAATGTTGGCATTCTGATTTGGGAAGCCATCAACGATGGTCTTATAGCCACTCTTTAATATATATATAT
>LPNX010169504.1:0-39934 GCA_001517045.1 Pseudotsuga menziesii
ATGCAACAATGGCATCCCAACCCACGCATAAAACCTTGGGATAACAAAGGAGATGTATCACTGTAACCTCAACACGATTATCCTCTCACTTTAGGCCCAAATCTCTAAGGCCAAGGAGGTCTCCCAATACTTTATAAAACCACTTAAGTATAAACAAAAGATAAAGTAATGAAAGCTTTAATACTTACAACTTGTAGTAGATCAAAAGATGCTACAAGTTATAATTACGGTTACCACGTTCATTCCATGAGAGACTTGAAATGAAATATACTTTAGCAATATGACACGTAAATAATGCATTCAATAACATAAAAAATGCTTCCAACTTGTTGATATTCTGGCAGGTTGGGGGCTTATAAATATTTAATATATATATATATTTTTAAAAATTCACTGCCGTCGCTTAAGCGACAGCTATATTTGTCGTTTTTGCGACGCCTTGTCATGCTATCTGTCGCAAATGCGACGGTTATTGGTAATACGTGGCGCTTAAAAATTAGATCTAGCTGTCGCAAATGCGACGACTCTTCTTCATCTCCGTCGCTTAATCGACAGCTAGATCTGTCGTTTTTGCGACGCTTTGTCATGCTATCTGTTGCAAATGCGACGGTTATTGGTAATACGTGGCACTTAAAAATCAGATCTATCTGTCGCAAATGCGACGACTCTTCTTCATATCCGTCGCTTAATCGACAGCTATATCTGTCGTTTTTGCGACGCCTTGTCATGCTATCTGTCGCAAATGCGACGACTCTTCTTCATATCCGTCGCTTAATCGACAGCTATATCTGTCGTTTTTGCGACGCCTTGTCATGCTATCCGTCGCTTAAGCGACAGCTATATCTGTCGTTTTTGCAACGCTTACTCTCTAAAGCAATGGTTTAAGCGACGGTTATACCTGTCACTTATCCGACGGTTGACATTTAACCGACGGTTAGTTAAGTGTCGCTTAACCGACGGTTATTTAAGTGTCGGATAACCGACGCCACGTTTCCGACGCTTAAGAAAAAATCAAAGTGTCGTACATGCGACAGGAAAGTGTCGAAAATCCGACATGACGGCCGTCGGATTTTGGGTCGAAATGTAGTAGTGTACGGATAGTCTTACAAGAGCTGCGAGAGCAATAGCTCTTTGCAAAGTTCAGCAAGTGTGATTTCTTTAAGGATGAAATCCAGTACTTAGGTCACGTAGTAACTAAGGAAGGGATTTCAGTGGATCCTGAAAATATCCGGGCAATCGAAGATTGGCCAGTA
The DNA here is from genome assembly GCA_001517045.1 of Pseudotsuga menziesii. Classification (NCBI taxonomy): domain Eukaryota; kingdom Viridiplantae; phylum Streptophyta; class Pinopsida; order Pinales; family Pinaceae; genus Pseudotsuga; species Pseudotsuga menziesii. Next base: position 1,254 of record LPNX010169504.1, read on the forward strand.
CCAAAAGACGTAACAGATGTTAGGTCCTTCATGGGAATTACCAGGTACTACCGAAGATTCATTGAAGGTTTTTCAAAAATAGCTAATCCAATCACTTCCTTGCAAAAGAAAGGAAAGAAATTTGATTGGAACTTAAAATGTGAAGAAATTTTTAAGAAATTAAAAACTCTGTTAACAACTGCGCCTATTATAAGAATAGTAGATCCTAATAAGGATTTTGTGGTATGCACCGATGCTTGTAATGATGGTCTAGGTGGAGTGCTAACTCAATATGGGCATGTCATTGCCTATGAGTCTAGGAAGTTAAAGATCCACAAAAGGAATTATGCCACTTATGATTTAGAACTTGCTGCTGTTATTCATGCCTTAAAGATGTGGTGGAACCACTTAATAGGCATAAGGTTTATTTTAATGACTGATAATAAAGGTTTGAAATACCTTTTAGATCAGCCTAACTTAAATGCAAGGCAAGCAAGATGGTTAGCCTTCTTAAGTGAATACGATTTCGAGATTCAGCACATAAAAGGAAAAGAAAATAAGGTGGTTGATTCTTTGAACAGAAATGCAAAGCTGAATTTTACAGCAGCAATCAGTACTTATGCTTCTGATTTAAATGAACAGCTGACTGAAGGGATCAAATTGGATGAAATTTATCAAAAATTACAAGTTATAGCTAAAGAAGAACCTACAGAAAGTTTAATAAAAGGTTATAGTCTAAATAAAGATGGATTTTTATTGTTTAAGGACAAATTGTATGTGCCTAATGTGCCTAAGGTTAAATTGCTGATTCTAGATGAAGTTCATAAAACCCCTTACTCAGGGCATCCAGGTTACCAGAAGACTGTCACTATGTTAAGAAAAGAATATTTCTGGCCTAATATGAAATCTGAAGTAGCTGAGTATATAGCTAGATGTTTGGACTGTCAACGAGTGAAAACAGAACACCAACATCCAGCTAGTTTATTGCAACCCTTGCCTATTCCTAGTTGGAAGTGGGAGATAATCAGCTTAGATTTCATTACTGGATTACCCAGAAATCAGAATTCGAATGATTCCATTATGGTGGTGGTGGACAAGTTAAGTAAAGCAGCACACTTCATTCCTGTCAAGACTACCTACAAGGCTGCCAATATAGCAGATATATTTCTAAAGCAGATTTTTAGGTTACATGGAGTACCTAAGGTTATTATTTCAGACAGGGATCCTAAATTCATAGGGAATTTCTGGAAATCTTTGTTTAAAGGTTTAAACACAACACTGAATTTCAGCACCTCTTTCCATACTCAGACAGATGGACAGACAGAAAGAGTGAATCAGGTGTTGGAAGATCTGTTAAGAATGTATGTTAAGGATCAGCCAGGTAAGTGGGAGGATTACTTGCATTTAGCAGAATTTGCTTACAATAATAACTATCAATCCTCATCCAAGTTCAGACCATTTGAAATTATGTATGGGCGTAAATGTAACACTCCTATCTCCTGGAATAATCCAGTAGATAGATTGGTGTTAGGGCCTAAATTATTGAAGGAAATGGAACAGATTGTGAAACAAGTGCAAGAAAACTTAAAGGTGGCACAGGATCGACAAAAGAGCCAAGCAGATTCGAAAAGAACTCCCAAAGAGTTCTAGGTGGGTGAGCACGTGTTCATAAAGGTAAGACCAAAGAAAAGCTCCCTAAGACTGGGGAGTTGTGCAAAACTAGCACCACGTTACTGTGGTCCATTTGAAATTCTATCCAGAATTGGTCAAGTTGCATATCAGTTAGTGTTACCACCTAATTTGAAAGTGCATAATTTTTTCCATATTTCTGTTCTGAAAAAGTATGTCCATGATGCTACTCATGTAATTGATTGGAATGTTGTACAGGTGGAACCAGAAGGAGAAGTTCTGGTGGAGCCGGACTGTATCCTCAGGAGGAGGGAAATTACTCTGCGGAACCGCACGATTGGACAGCTAAAGGTGAAATGGAAGCACCTTAGTCCTGAAGAAGCTACCTGGGAACTGGAAAGTAAGATGTGGGAAGCATACCTGAATCTGTTCCAGGAGGTTGCAGAGGATGAAGAATAAGTAACATCGAGGACGATGTTACATTTTAAGGGGGTGTGTATGTCACATACCGCAATTTTGTAAAATTATGTAAATTGTTTTAATTATATTCCTAAGACATTATATTAAATTTAATGCTAAGTAGGAGATTGATGACTCAACAGAGTCAACAGAATTGGAATGTAATTCAAAATATTTTTATTATTAATAAATAAATTGTGGAGACAACAGCATGGGAGAGCTGTTAAAAATAGGTTACTAGTCAAACTGGTGGATGGGACTAGGTGGAAGGAAAAATACAAGTGGTAGCATCCTCAAACACTTCCTAGGTTGCAGGTGGAAACTTCCCTACATTTGGGGTCATGATCCCCCAAGAAAGTGGGATCAGAGCAGGTGGCTCATTAAATGACAGTTAACCCAAAAAAAAGACCTAGGCAATCTTTTAAAAGTACTCAATGAAGAGAGCTGAGGCTGCTCAGATATTTTCCAGAGAGAATTCATTCAGGTGAATGTTATTCAGGAATTTCATTGAGAGGGAAAAACAGTAAGGAAGTGGTCTGAGAGGATTGCTGCAGTAACTTGTTTTATTACAGTTTTTTTTTTAGCTGGGAGAACTTACTGAGAAGTTCTGAGTTAATACTGAGTTTCAGGATTGGTATCTGAATTTGCTGCACCTAGTTTCCATCCAGGGAGACCAGAGCAAGCTCGAGGGTCCTGAGGAGTCACTGTCTGAGTGCTCTCCAGGAGTTGGTAGGGAGGAACGGCCTCCCATTGCTGTTGTTGTCTTAGTTCAAACAGGTTCTGTCACTTATCTATTTATGTTTTAATGAGTATGAATGATTGAATGATTAAGTCTGTAGTTTATGATATAAAATTTTAGTAGTTTAATGATGTAACTGTTTTAGTTTATCAGTGATTGAATCCATGATTGAAAAATAAAGACCTGCTGTGTTTTTCCACATCTGGATTTACCAGACCGTACTCCAGCACAGAGGTAGAAATTATAGAAAGATGTATGATGAGATTATAAATTAGACCTTTGCTTCTTTATATTTCATCAGAAAGAATGTTTGTTTACTGATAGCTGATCATGTTTACAGATAACACTAGTTTTTTTTACAGAAATCGTTTCAGTAGTTTTATTATCGAAGCAGATAGAGGAAGGTTACTTTAATTATTCTACTGTATTGAAAACATTACTATTTTCTTCCTTCTAGTTTAAGAATAATTTAACTGGTTATGTCCAAGTAACAGTACTAAATCTAGAAGTAAATAAATGTAATTTAAACTCTATAATCAAGCAAGCTATTCAGAACTGATGTATTTCATTTATGTTATCTTTCCTTTACTTTTCATTTTCTGGTTAAACCAATTTTCTAACATTATTTAGAATGGTAACCCTATCTTGTATGGGTTTTAAATGTATGCTACTATATATATATATATATAGTTACATAAGATAGATCATAAGAAGTATTATTCGATTTATTTTTATTCTCATAAGTAATATTCTACTTAATAGACAGATTAAATATTATCAAAACTCTTTAAGTATCTGCATATCAGTACAGGAAGAACAACAGCATAATGATATCTTCTTTATGTTATACATAAAACAAAGGTTATACATATAGAGTATCTAATACTCCAATAAAGAAAGGACTATTATTTGTTTTAGTAAGTATTATTATTATAATAATATTATACTTTTATATTATCCAACCTAAAGATATTATACTGTTAACTTAAGGAATGATTAATTATTTAAATTACAAACCTGAGTTTAAGATACTCTATTGTATAGGATAACATGACATTTCCAAGAAACTTTGTTAAAATAAATTAAAAGCAAAATATAAAAATCTATATAGCTTAAGGGTATAAACCCTATAAATATCACTTAACAAGATTACATAACAAGTAAATCCATGTATAACCCAGGTACATAACCCTTACAACAATTCTTATAAAAGAATTTATTTACAGTAAAATAACTCAGTTGCATAATTAAAAATAAAGGTAAATAACAGAACATTAGTCTGCTCACTTATCGAGCTTAATCAATAGGGTAATAATCAATTATTTACTCACAGATACAAACAGAATTAGTATTAATATACATAATACCAAATTAAGAAACTGTAATGATTTTAAAACTGTAAAACTAGGGTTTAACCCTATAAATTTCAGTTTATGCAAATAAAATAATAATTATAAGATAAGACAAATAAGTTACTTACGGACACATTATAAATCCACAGTATAAGGCTGTCACAAGCCTGCATTTTACTTTTTCTACATAAATCAAAATTTTAAACTGTATGCAATAATACAAACAAGAGCTACAGAAGAAGAAAAATAGTATATTATATTATATTGTAGACCGTAGGAAAAAACACCCAATGTTTCCAAAAGTATACAGTAAGACAAGAAGCCGGGGTATTAACCTCTTTACAAACAGACTACAGCCCAATTTTCTCTTTACAGCACTTAAATCGTAAAATATAACTAATATTTACAACCACGGCCTAAGCCGTAACGCCCTCACATCGCGTGAAGGGTTTCATCTTTTAATTCTTTTAACCCGCAGTCTTAAGACCAAAATAAAGCAGTAAGGGTTTCAGGCTTTTTAATCCAACCCTCGAAGGTTCCAATTGAAAACCATAAGGAGGACAAGCCATGGTGTAACCAGGCTTACTAGGATTGTAGCTTGTTGCCCAGTCTTCTTACCAAAGGCCATGCACTTGGAGTTTGTAAAACTTGCATGCATAAAGATTAAACCCTACATTAGAATGCTGTAACCTGTGTAAAGAAACTTACAAATTTAAGACAAACAATAAGCAAGGTTTTTAAGTTCTTATTCTTACCTTTTCTTTCGAGGAAGCACGACCGCTGACAACTGCGACCCAACTAACAGTGTAGGAATGTAATACTACGGCCAGGAGGTAAAAGGAGGATTAACTCTCAACCTTGCACAGAGTTCAAGGACAGTAGTTCAAACCATCGAAACCCCGGAGGGAGGCGTTAGCACTGGAGAGGGTTCGGTTCAGTATGGTAGAGAAGAATATAATGGAGGAACCAAGGACTGAACTTCACTATGCAACGTGTGGAACAAACCACTATCAGAGGCCAAGCCAGGGTTTACTCGCAGCAGAGAGGCCACGCAGAGGTGCACAGCACTGTCGCTGAGCAACCAGCGCCGAGGAAAATGGAAAAAATGAAAGGTAGGGTTAACACACAACTCTTTTATCCATGCAATGCATGGCTGGAATGTTGCCACAACAGCTGCTAAATTTATCAACATAGAGTGGGTTTTGTACATAGTCAACCAACAATTCGATGGGGGAATGATTTTCCAAATCATTTGTGATCAAAGTTTATCCAAATTCATGGCGCAAGATTCATCAACCTACGCTGCATGCAAATGATTGTATTCATTATTCTCCACTCTAATATGTTAATCCCTTGAAATCTTAAGTGATTTGCATAACGACATCATAGTAATTATAAGCTTGATGGTTAAAAGGTATTCGATTTGGAATATTAACCTTGTTATTATAGTATATACATTGGAGGGTAGTATAGTATGTTATAGTTTATGAAGAGAGACCTTGGCACAAAAGCTAGTATAAACTTTTCCCTTATATTATCAAGTGCCTTAAGTTCTTTAATAAATAAAAAGAATAATAGCATAAAGACCATAGAATATTAAATAGTGCAAACTATATAATCTTTGGGTCATATTATTGTGTTGCCATTAGCCTTGGAAACCATCCCTTGTTTTGAAGTAATAACTTTTTAATAGTCACCTTTGAAACGGATAGTCTTATATATAATTCCAGGCTCAAGGCTATGATAAATAAAATAGAACTATTCATTGATTTCTAGCTTTTATAAGCTAAATTTTCCTTTAATTGCTAGCATAGTTTAAAACGTTCATAAAATACTTTTGTATAAATTACAACTATAATTGAATAGAGAAGATGACTGATCAAAAGAGGAACAAAAGTTAGTAAATAGAAAGATCTATTCTATAACTAAACATAACCAACTGATAAATTCAATAGCAAGCTGTTAACACAGAACTAATTAATGTTAGTTAAACTACTTTACGTTAATGTTTTGCAATTTTAAAAAATTTAAAATTTTCAGAAAATTTGGGGTTTTGACAAAGAGGATCCTCTTCGGTAATTTTATGAGCTTCACTTTGGCTGTCCTCTAAGGCTTTCAACAATTTTTCCTTTTGACTAGGAATCTTAAGGACATCAGTTGCATAAACATGAATTTTAGCACTACTTATCCATTCTCCCATATCAATATTTGACTCAGGGACAATAGGAGGATCTGGGAGGGGAGGAGTGCTTACCTTTGGCTTGTAGTATTTGGATGGTGATTTCTTTTCTCTTCTTTGATACACAGCTCCCTTGAACCTGGCCTCCTTCATTTCCTTAATTTCCTCTGGAGGAGGCATTGTACCATAAAATTTAGACAGGAGATTCTTCTCAAAACCGTAATCTGTGGCCTGTTTCCAATGCTGGTTTGACAGAGGATAGGTTCGGCCTACCATGTACACATGATCAGACTCACCTGATGTTGTTTCCTGATTACTTACATCTGCCATCCCATGTTCTATAACCTGGTTTGCTATGTAGCAAGTATTTTCTGGGTGGAATTGCTCACAAGGTCTGCACCATGGAATTACTTCATATACCAAGTTAGTTGATTCTAACTGGTTTGGAATCCTAGGCTCTTGCTGAGGAAAATTTCTTTGATATACTTGATTATGTTTTGGTTGAAAATTCCTAGGTCCATTATTTCTCTCCAATGTAACTATTCTGTTCTAAATTTTATTTAATTGCTCAAATTGGTTTGTCATGAATTTTTCCAACAGGCTAGTTACCTTTTCCATGGGATCTTTAGAGGTTTCCTTTTCCTCTAAATCAATGGCCTTTCCCTTCTCTTTGTTGTACGAAGTGTTTCCCCTAGTCTAACCTGGAATGTTGGATTTGCCCGAAGATTGCATATTCCTTTCTATTTTCTCGGCAAGATCTTGAGCAGTTTTTAGATTGACCAGATCTTTATCCCTTAATTGGTATCTCAAATCACCAGTGAAAGATTCGATGTAGGATATCAAGATGGAGGCATCGCTTGGCTTGATGTCTCTAGGGAGGTCCGCAACCACATGCCCAAACTTAGTACTAAATTCATCCATGGTTTCGTTCTCCATCTTCTTTATATTATGAAGGGCAGCAAGCAAATGTCTTGGTTCTTTCTTTTCCCCCCATTTCTTCTTAAAACCTGCTAGGAATTCATTAAGGATTTTATATGAATCATCACCAAGGTTTTCATACCATTCCGCAACATCATCCTCTAAGGATAACACAAAGAGCTTCATTTTGATATCTTCATGGTTAGAGGCAACATTATCACAGTAACTGACTAGGTGCCTTTCAAACTTTCGGAGATGAGTCTTGGCAGTAGTAGCATTATTTCCCTCGAACCTGGGAAGCTTCTTGATAGCATCATTTGGAATGTTATGAGGAGCACCTGCTATCTGAGAAAAGTCAAGGGGTTTGTAAAAATCCATCATTTCTTGAGATTGGAAGGTATGACTCTCTACAAATATGTGATGGATATCTGAGAGGGATTGGTCTCCTAAATCTTCAAGGTTTCTACGAGAAGTCTGCATATTCAATCTTTCCCTAATAAACCTTTTGGGATTAGGGAGAGGATTGAATAATTGTCGGCGGTTTCTTTGGGTAGAAATTCTTGAAGGGATGTTAGACAGTGGAGTCGCCAGATGGATCGAGTTTTAATTTTTATGATTTTAAAGACTAGATCAATCAAAAGTTTTTATCTTTTTAGTTGTTTAGAAAAAAGTTAAGCTAAGTCGTACTCGGGAATAAAAAGATTTATCCCTGGCAATGGCGGTAAAAAGTGTTGCCGCCTTTCACACACCTGGGTCATGTGGAAGAAATATTCAAGCCACTCGGTGTGTCCTTGGGGGCAAGTCTCGAGTCAAGGCTGTCACCTTGTTCTTGACTCCTCCATTTAGGCTCAACTCCTAATGAAGCCAAGGGGGGTAGACCCTATTAAGTTACTAAGGATGATTTCTTAGTGTGATGATGTTAAACTGAATCAGTTACTTAGGAGTTTGAATATTTTAACTATAGACAATTGAAGATGACAAGATACGAAAATAAACACACGAAAGCACAAAGTTGATACACAATATATATATGAAGCAAAAATGACCAATGCCTTAAAATGGAGTCAAAAATATAATCAATATGCTTACATGTGCTTGGAGTGAAAGTTTTGCGATTGCATCTTGGTATGTTTTAAGTTAAAATTGAAGTATGAGTTGATTAAATTAGGCAAAAAGGGGGACTCCAGATATACCCGAGAGTACTTGGAGTATGTCCAAAACAAAACCTTTACGGCTACCTGCAAGGAATATGTGGGCTGAAATGGAGTCTCTGGGGCTATTTTTCATAACGCAACCATTAGGGTGTGACAGAGATCAGTGCCTCGAGGTCACTTTTTAGTAATTTCTTGCTTCCTTTGGGTATTTTTCCACCGTAGAGGTTCGATCGAGGTGTTGGATTTTCACCTGATGGTTTGTCAATTGGGGAGAGTGAGTCCTAATTATGCTAGTCACCCAAGTGCTTTTGATACAGCTTGACTGATTAGATGAACCACAGCCAAGTGCAGAGCATACACACTGGATTCTTGTAAATTTTAACAAGTTTTAAACTAGGTGTTCTTGTTTAAAAGAAAACCCTCCAAGAACCTCTTTTGATCCAAGTGGATCTCAATCGGGGAATCAAGGAGGGATTAATTTTATAATGGCTGATAAAAAAATGATAGAAAAAAGAAAAAAAATACAAAATTATCATTTCTTAATTAATCCTACCACGAATCTCTTTCCCCTTTCGGGTCAATCGGGAAATCGTGGGGTAAGTATTATGATTACTTCAAAATGTAAGATATGGAGTATGGAATTAATAATAAAATAATTTATCCTACCTTTCAGATTATATCAATACTAGTTTTAAAAAATAAATGAGGAAAAGCACAAAAAGGACACCGACGCAAATCCCCCCAGGGGGGATGGGGAATGGGCTCGAAAGAGCCTATCCAAAGAATAATTTTATTACAGGAGTTACAATATCAGAGACTGATAAATCAGAACTTTCTTAGTCCTTATACAGGTTGAAACCAAGTTTTTACAATTTTGCAAAAAAGAATTAAGATTTTTTGTGAAAAGGGAGACCCCTGGGGGGATTTGAATGCTCCTGAGACCACTTCGGACAGAAAATTCCTTTTATTTCTGTCAGACCTGATAAAATACAGTAAGAAAATTAGAATAACATATTCCCAAAATCACTTTAAGAGTACCTTTGGATCAGCCTACTTTATCTCAAAAAATAATGCGGTTAAACTAGCTAAACCGGCGAAAAAGGAACCAAGGAAAGCAAGCTTTCCTTGGGATATTGGCCTGCTGTTTGTGCATCCAATTAAATTGCACTGATATTTCAGAATATTAAACTTATCGTACAGCAAATGAAACTACCTTAACAGCAAGCTATGAATTTTCACTAAATTACTTGCAAAACTAAGGTAATTTTAGCTAGATCTCTTGAAATTGAACTTTATGTGCAAAACAAAACTAAGATATAGATTTTGGAAGGGACCTTAATAATTATATCTATGTGTATTTTTATTAATGAGATATATCAGAGTAATAAGGAACCTTTAGAGTAACCAATTTGAGGAAGATTTGATATTTTTTAAAGGAGAGAAAGGGGAAGAAAGGTGCTTGTTGTTGAAGCAGATCTGTAGAGAAAACTTGGTAGTGAAGCACCGAGGGGCACAATATTAGAAATATATGCTGGAAATCAATGGAATCAAACCTGAACCATAGATCTTCTATTCCCGTTAAACCTGTAAGCTACAACACAACTCCTGCAAACAGAACTATCAAATCTGAAGATACATATGAGAAGGGGATGATACAGCATGCAAATAATCTTATTTAACATACAGGTATTAACTCATTCAAACATATGCATAAAATAGAAGTAAGTAAGCTTACTTACAATGAACTATCCTTATGATCTCAATAACCATTCAGGCAGTCAATAGTTAAGTGCAAAAAATTGGAAAAATAGCAGTTTCACCTCGAATGCAGCATGACAATGACAATCCACACATGAAAGGTACTCCACAATTGAGCCTCCAAAGCTTCTATTTATTCAACAAATGAATATCAGTACACAGTTTACAATGGAAATCCCTTCAGTCCAGCTCTAACTAGCCCGGAAGAGGGAGCCTCAAGCAGGATTTATACAATTTGCAGGCCATCAAGCCCAGGGGGGGCACAATTCCTCATGGAATCAAGTGAAATCAACTGATGGAGAGTTCATCAATGCGAAACTGAGGCTGAACTGAGCCTACTTGTTAACTGGGGGCCTGATCTGGATGACACATCAACCCATACACTGACACATCGGCCCACAGAGCATCCAGGAGAGTCCACACGTGTGGAGGAGAGAGAGAGAGGGCACAATTCCCCATGAAAACAGTTGTAGATCAACTTCGGATCTGATTTGATCCCCTCCTTCAGTCAAAGATTTGTCATATCTAGTCAATCTGCTCCAGATCTCATTGATTTCAGTCAAATCGGTTGAGAATCCATTGATTTATTGATTTTGGATTTGCTCCATTATTCATCAATTTATTAATTAAAATAATCAATAATTGATTTTTGGGGCTTTCTGACCTGAGTGATGGAAGATCACTCAAAACTTAGGAAATAGTGGGTCCATGGGTTTACATGGTGCTCTTAGCTTGAAAATGAGCACCTACATGACTGAAACCAATTATTTGGCCCATTTTTATTACAGACTCAATTTTTTCAATTAAACTATTAAAAAATAGCCTAAGTTTTGGAAAAATTAAAATTTAATTAAAAACACTGAAAAAACTAAAAAATTGAAAAATTGAAAAACACCTAGGGGGACTTAGACATGCTCATATGACTCAAAAAATATGTCTAGCATGCTTATACATTGACACATAGACTCTAATAACCTCAATAGGCCCAAATGCCAAGCCGACCACCCAACTTTGGAGGTATGGAGTGAAAAACTCAGAAATTATCAGTCATTTATTCAACAACCAATAATAACCAAGGGAAAAAACACCCTGGGCTGATCAGATTGACAAATTAATTCTAAGAGAGCGAGTCTTTTACAGACACTATCATGCTAGAACATTTATTACAATTCCCCCATGGGGTATGAACATGTGATATGATACAACAAGCACTTCCCAGAAGTACTTCCAAAGGTCTTTTGAAGTCCGAACAAGTTAACCCTATCCGGTTCACCAGGCTCACTTGATAAAAAACCACTAAGTACAACTTAGGTGGTAACACACATCTTCTTCATTCATTAGAATTTGGTGATAACCTGATCTAAGGTCAATTTTGGAGAAGTATTTAGCTCCAAATAGCTCATCCATGAGATCATCAATCCTAGGAATAGGATACCTATTCTTGATGGTCTTCTTGTTCAAATCTCCAAAATCTATACACATCATCAAGGTTCCATATTTTTTCTTTACCAACACTACCGAAGAAGCATAAGGGTTAGAGCTTGGTCTAATGAGTCCTAACTCTAAGAGTTCTTGGATGGCCTTCTCAATCTCATCTATGAATTTCTTGGGATTTCTATAAGGAGGTATCTGAATGGGTGAAGTACCCTCCTACAAAACAATGTTGTGCTCAACCCCCCTACTAGGTTGTCTACCATGTGGAAGATCTCTAAAACATTTTTCATACTTTTTCAATAGTTTCTCTATCTCCTTTGGGTGTTCAAAAAAATTTATGTTTGTCTTGGGATATGTGATATGAAATTCAACAGCCCATTCAATGTCCCCATGCCTCAATATATATCTCATACTATTTCAAGTCACTACATGATTTGGGAAGTGTGCTTCCCTCTCACAACCCTTCATACCCATTTCGAATCTTGAAATTTAATCTCAAGAATTTGATAATTTACTATATTCTCCACTATATAATACATCCATTTCACTCCCAAAACCACATTAGTATTATAATAATCAACCACATAAAAACTATCAACAAAATTATAGTTACCTAATGTGACTTGCAGCTTTGGAACCCATGTTTTGCACTGCCTTGTGTTGTGACCGGGAATGACAACTATGAAGACATCGAATGGTTCAATAGGTATATTAATTTTTTCCACCATATATAAATCAATGAATTTATTTTTGGACCCTCCATATACCAAAACTTAAGCTCTTTGTCCAAGTACCACACCCTTGCATCGAATAGTGTGATAGTGAGGCACTACTGAAAGTACTACCATTCTTGCTTTGTCCAGTGAAGGATGATTTTCTTATTGTATTTATTATTCATATAATGTCTCATATTCCTCCTATTGATATTAATTTTGTACTTATTCATCCATACCCCCTTCATACTCATCATTATCAAAAAATACATCTATGTATTGATGTTTTCCCTTAGTGCATTTATGCCCCGATATCCATGGTTGAAAGCATGTGAAGCACAATTTTTTTCTTCAAAGTTCATCCCTGATTAGTCCTTCTTTATTATTATTTTTAATTGAATCTCTTTTCAAATTATTCTTATCAGGTTCATCTCTTTTCCAAGTTTTCTTTTCAAATTTGAAGTTAGGCTTGGGAGGAAATCTTGTTCTAGGAAGCACATTTTGGAGATCTCTAGTCAAGCTCATTGCATCTTTTAATGTAGTGGGCTTGTGTGCCTTGACCAAAAATTTTAAGGGTTCATCCAAAAATTTAGTGAACATCAATATTAACCTTCCCATAGACACATCAGACACATTGACTGATAATTTTTTAATTCCATCATATAATCAGTAGGGATCTCGACTTGCTTCAATTGGGATAGTTCTTTGAAAGACAATTCTAGGTCTTTTTTCTCAAATCCCTCTAGTACCCTGTCCATAAATTCTCCATATGTTTTAATTTTATCATGACCCAAGGTTTTCAGGCTAGGGAACCACCATTCATTGGCATCTCCTTCCAAGTGCAAGATGTCCATTTTTAAGGAATCTTCTTCCACCATTGGATTCAACTGAAAATACACATCTAATTTTTGCACCCAAGTGTTAGCAAAAATTTGAGAGGAACCATCAAAAGTAGGGAGTGCAAATTTACCAATGGCACAATTTAAGTATTTTTTTTGTATAGATACTTGTTATATTCCTTCTTTTTTAGTTTGTTTGCAGCAAGAAAGAACTGGTCAAATGGTACACTTTTCTTACAATCTTCATCCAATTTATCCCAGTATTTTTCCATTGTATCAAGTTCAAGTTGAATGTTAGTCTCTTATTTGGGTATAATAAATTTAGGTGTAGTTGGCCTTGTTGTGATCTAAAATTCATGGGGTATATTAGGGGGTCCTGTTCTTGAGAAAATATGCTCACCCATTGTCTTCTTTTCTTCTTATTGTGAACTACTGCTATCTCGTATTATTCCTTTGCTTCCAAATTGGATAATCAACAATTTGAATCCTTTCATAATATGTTGGTTCATGTTATTGGTTATGTAATTAAATATAGGTTTCATGATTTTAATATATTCCTCCTTATTCTTATCATCAGGGAGTCCATATCCCTTGTTAGTCATAGTTTCAACAAAATGTACCTCTTCTTCTTCTACTTCTTCAACAAAAACACCTTTAACTTCAGGTTCTGAGGGTGGTGGCTTATTGATTTGAAACCTTGTTAATAACATAATTTTCCAATACCATGCTCTGATACAACTTGTTATTTCCCTTTTTCAAATTTTATTAAATGACCAATTGTTTCACTTTTTTTCCCTGTTTCGACCCTTGACTAGTCTTGATGTCTAGGTCTCCAAATTGGTCCAAATGATACCAAATATTCATAGAAAGTATATGAATGATATTAAGGTTTTAATATGATTTTTAGGGAATATTTATGACCCTATAAAGTCTTTTACAAACTTGTTTAATATTCTGGTAGAGGTAGGAGTTGTGGCAGGTGATTTGGGGTTCTAATTTCCCCCACAATGAATACTAAAAATGGCTTCCCAAATGGACTCGATCCCACTCAAATTTATGAATGGAATAAGGGAAAATGTAAATGAAATCAATATGAAATCACCATTCAACTTTTAATATCTTATTTAACTCCCTTAAACCATATGCAAAAAAAAACTAGTTTCAACCTTGGTGGAAATGGCACTGTTTCTTCATTGTTTAACATTTATACATGAAATATTTTGGGTATTTCGACCTGAGAGTATTCTCAAATTTAAATACATAAATAAAATTCCATTCATCCATAAACCATTATTATTTTACTTATCCATTCGAATCCATCAACATCAAATTAGTTCATAACAAGATAGTGGGGAAATGGCACTATTTCTTCATTGATTAGCAATTTTACATGAAATCTTTCAGTATTTAGACCTGAGAGTCTTCTGAAATTGAAATAAATAGCATTTACATCCAAACATAAAATAATTGGGCATTATAATATCCCCCAAATAAATCAATATCTCTTCAAATATGCCTCAATCCATAGAGCAAGAATATGCTGAGAAACGCAGAATAGATGAAAGAACAAGCTGATATTGTAGTGTCCATGAGCTTCCCTATAGATTTAAACTATAAATTATTAATCCATTAAATCTCCATGAAATACCTGAGTGGCCTCTCTAATCACCAATTTGTATGGGAATATTTCACCCTCAAAATTGGCTAAGGTAAGAACTAGTCATCCACTAGCTCTCTCAATTCACAAATGAAAATTTATCAAATGATAAAAATCCCTTCTCTTGGTTTATTCCTGTATTTTGTAAACATACTTAGATTTCTAAGGTTACCAATCCATCCAAAAACTCAAGCCAATTCGAATTAGGGTGTGTTCTCATGATTTTCCATGTGTCCCCCCTTTCCTATCCTTCTATCTTCCCCAAATTCGAGTAGGATCCCATTGAGTTTCCCCAACTCACATGAGCACCCTCTTGGATGATATATTTTGAACTGAAATGTTAGGTATGTCAAATTTCATCCTTCATATATGAATTCTGTCATAGGTTTCATAGCATTTTTATCACTATGGTCATAGAGCTAGGGAATCTAGTCCAAGTGTCTCACTAGCTCCAAAATGACTCTTCCTCTCCCATGTAAGTTAAATTTCCTTCCAAATTCGACCTATGATGAATATTTCCAAGTGTATTATAATTCTAACTCATCCAAGAACATCCAAGCTTCCCATGGATTCGAAATTGCAAGAGGAGGATGCCATGTGGCACATAATTTCTAGCTTGTGTGGGCCCCATAGTCTCCATGTATTTCCATGCTCCATTGCCAATTCAATTTTCTCTTATATTTATTTAATAAGCTCCATTATTAAATATTTATTCCATTCTAATGTTTGAACATTATTTATTACCTCCCTTATTAAAATTCTGAATGTATCCATCCAACCTAGGGAACTAATAAAATTGATGGAATTGTCCTGCTATGCATTTATTTGAATGGGGACATGATAGTTTTGTGGAAGGATTTCACCAAAACGCTGAGAAACAAAGGAAAAAGGTATGGCATGATAGAAACATTAGGATAAATCATTTTGAATTTGGTGGCCTTGTTCTTATGTATGACTGTAAATTTTTCAAGCATCCAGGAAAGATGAAAACACATTGGTTAGGACCATATGTGGTCAAGGAAATTACTAACGGAGGAGCAGTGAAGTTAAAAAAGATAGATGGAACAGAGGTTAGAGGGATCATCAATGGGAGTTGGCTGAAACCATATTTTGATAGTTATCACTTGGTCACATAAAAAAAAAGAGAGAAATAGAGATGATCTAAAATGTATTGGTGTGGATTGCTAGTCTTCTGCAAAGAAAAGTAAGGTTGTGTATAATTGGCACATGGACAAGGTTAAAATTATGAAGAAAAGGAAAATGGTATGTCGCAATATGGGAACCCTTTTGGGAAGGGAAATGAAAGTCTCAAGGAGTGCGACCAGAAGTGTAAAGGAAAGGAAATGCAAGTCGCAGGGAGTGACATGAAAAAAAAACAAATGATGCGACATTAGCAAGAGAGTGAAGACACATGTGTAAAAGAATCGCTGACAGAACAATTATCAATCATTAAAATTATGGATAATGAGAGAATATGGAGGTCACCTTGGGTATAGATACAAGACATCATACCAAAAAGGGGCGGCTCAGTTGGCAGCGTCCATATGATGACCTAGAGAGGTGACCCACATGATGGGTTGTGTTTTCATTATTCCACTTAATGACTACACATGTGAAGAGTTCATAGGATGAGCTCCTACGCAAGTCTTCTAGTTACTTTTCTTTTAAATCAAGATAGACACAATGCAACAACGATTTTATTCCTACAACACCCAGAGCTGAAGTAAACTTGTCTGAGAAGTATGGTTACTATGAGATTTAGTGCCAGTGCCCTTAGGGATTCTGCAATGGAATTTGTGATAACTGTTTTGGTTGAAGAAATAGTTCCTAGATATGTTCCACTCAAAACTAAGTAGAAAACAAAAAAATGGGAAGAGAATCATCATAAAATCGACAAGGCAATAGCTTTGGCTTGTAAAAAATTTGTAAAAAATAGAATAACAGGGGAAATGGCACGAGATTCCAAAGTTTCTTGAATTTTTGAAATAGAATAATATCTACTAAGGAAGGTCACACAAATTGAAGAGCTTGTGCAACTAAACACACTCCTAGACGTGTTGGAAGAGAGAAGGAAAGTAGCAAGTGAAGTTCTGAAGAAAATAAAAGAAGAAGAAAGGATAGGTGCTAATGTTGTCAACCAAATTTCTCAAGCTTGGGAAGCATTAATGGACAATGAAGAATCAGAGAAACTTCCCAAAGAATTAACAACATTGGAAGGATATATTAATAATATAAGGAATGAAATGAAGTAGGAACCCTTAGCGTAGAAAATGGCTAAGGCAACAGAAATGAGAAAATTGCAGAAGCAAGTAAAAGTGTTACATAAAAAACAGTAGCACCGAGTAGAAAAAGTGGAATAGGTATAAGACAAAGTAGAAAATATTACAAGCATCATTCAGTTTGTACATCATAAGGTGTACGAAGCAGCAACATCGATAGGGAAGGTAATGTCGGAACATGTTAGTTCCTACCTTGTGGATCAAATCCAGAAGGTACAAGAATAAGTGTGACTGGAAGCAGAATGGGTGATGAAACTATTGGGATATTTTTGCGGTAAAGTCGGTACAAGTAACGAAGTGGAGGAATGACTTCGAGTGGCTCAGTATGAGCCAGAGTTGAGTATTGGGGGACACTTGGTCCTAAGGAAAGGAAAGCAGAATTCGTTCATAATTATTCCTAGGAATGGAAAATAACTAAAGAAGAAGAGAAAGGAGTTGCGATAGAGGAAGTGACAAGAAATAAGAAGAGAAAGGATCTGTGATGGAAGCAACACCAAAATAATTACGAGGAGTGAAAGAAGGGATAAAAACCAAAAGAAGGATGAAGAGAAAGAGAAGACAAAATATGTGTGACAGAAGAAGTAGCGTGACAAAAGGAAGGAATGTGATAAGGAGAGATGTGATGGAAGACCAATTCCAGAAGGCGTGCAAACGACATAATGGTTGGAAAATGACAGTAAGGAAAAATGGATAGAAAGGGACATGCCATAAAGATTGTGGGTACAATTTCAGCTAGATGCAGTGAAAGACACACGTATGAAGATATTGTTGTAAGTTAGGATATTAGCTACTATTATTAGGTGTCACTAGAATATGAAAGGAAACCTATTGGCTAAGTATAGGAAGTTGGCTGAGAAAGTGACAGTTAACAAGTCTCTAATGACTCTGTAAAAAATTTGTAAACACGTCTATAAAGAGAACAACCCAAGATGTATGCAAGTTAGACTCTTGATAGAATCTTGGGAGACTCTAGTTAGCTTATGAATTGTTAGTTCCTGATTGGTGTTAGTTGTTTGTGACCTTTGTATTTTATAGGTAGATGAATTCATTTTGAGTTAAATAATTTTTGGCTAAGTGCACAGAAGTCTAATGGGATGAAAAAACTACTCTTTCCGACATTTTCCAACTTTGCTTACCATTCAAGCTAATCTAGCCCCGTGAACTCAAGTAGGACCTTCAAATATACATGTTGGATAAAAATAAATGATATGGGTAGAATAGCTTAACCTTATTCACAAAACAATGTCATGGATTTTTCAATTTCATTTATGAACACCTAATATAGGTTTTCTCAAACAAACAATTTATTCATTTCATTACTTTCCAACAATTTCCCTAAAATTATATATGGGTCTCATTTATACCCCAAATTTTAAATTTCAAAACTATTGATTATTCCTCTAGTCTCTGTTGAGTTTCTTGCATAATTTATTGTTAGTTTAAAATGAAAAAATCATTATTGCACCAAATCACATAAAACTCTATAATCTATGCAAGATGATTTTTTTATTCATGTGACTTTGTATTAACACATATAATGTTTTTTACATTTTATGGTTAGAATCTAAACACAAGAAAAAATCAACTCCCATGAAGTATATCGATGAAAGAAGAATATTTGGTGGAATTAGATCATCTTACATAGTGGATTGGAGCTTGATATTCTAGAGGAAAATACCATAGATTATGAGGATGAAGGGGAAGCTAAGGTTGGAAGTCTTGTGCTCTCTAAGAATAATATTTTGTTAGTGAGTCATGCTGGAAGCACACATAAGTCTCTTGGGATATCAAGTACTATGCCATCACATGTGCATGATAATATGAAATTGCATACACAAAAATATGTGCCCAAGGAAATCCTAGAAGTAGGTGTACAAAGTAGGGGCATGCACAGATAGTTCAACAAAATGTTTTGTAAGGTTTTTTTCTTACAAATAAAGAGTCAGATGTGAAGGAAAAGGGAATGCATATTGAAAAATTAGGTAATGAAGGGTATTAAATGAGAGGAAATCATTCGCTTGCCATGGGATAGAGGGACATTTCGACCCAATTCACTGGTATATAGAGGAATTGCACCTCTATTGAAGGATGTTCTAGGTATCTATTCACTATTTCTAAAATATTTTAACAAACAGTTAATTGATGAAGCTACATTGATAATTAAAATTATATATTTATATCCACACCACTTCTATGTATTTCATGTATACATGTTTACCTTAAATTTGTACATTACCCCTTGTGGGACATCAATATCATTATTGGACTCTTTTAGTATCAATTCAATCTAATGCAGTTGACCCTTACCTTTTCAATTGTTTCTAGATTTCCAAAGTTGGTGACAGTCATAGAAAAACCCTTTCCTTGTAATTGTGCAAGTTCTGAGGATCTCTAGAATATCTTTTATTGGAGCTAGGGTCACCTTCCTTCTTTACATATTCCTCATAACTAAATTTTTCTTTGAGCTCATCAATGGAATATTGGGATAGAGGAGAATGTTTTCTATGTGACACTGCCTGATATACTAAAGATTGTTTGATAGTTGTATCAATGTCTATGGGTTAAGGGTTTTGATATACTCCCTAATTTTATTGTTTAATCAACCATAAAGAGTGAAAGGTCCTTCTTCTATTAATAATTTGCAGAACTCCATGACATGTTCTTTCACATCTCCCTACTGGCTTATATTTTTTAATTCGGGGAAGTAATCCTAAATAGTCTTATCATCAAATAGAAAGGGAAATTTTACCAATTTTTTAATCCAAGGAAGTAATCCTCCATAGTTTATCATCAAATAGAAAGATAAATTTTACCTTGAAAGTGTGAAAATCAATGATTGCATTTTATTATGTTGATTGTATAATGCAAAGTGGTTGAGTGTTGTGAATTGCAAGTAGGAGGTCATAAGGTCAATTCCCTATCCTATATGCCTTTGTGAATATTGTGGGCATCACTATATGTCCCCACTTTGTTAGGTTTCCAAAATTGCAACTGAGAGTGGTTCAACCTGAGTACCATGTTATAAATGAGGTGAAGTTCCTGGAGGGTTCGCCAACATGTGCATTTTGTTAAACAAAAATGCTTCACTAGATATTATTGCCTAAATTTCAGCAAGTTCTAAATATTAACAACTTCCATAAATTTTGTCAAACTGGAATTTTAATAAATTATTCTAATATCTAGTTAACTTGATTGTTACATCCTCTATGATCACATTTCAATTTCTCCTTTAACTGGAAGAAGACAAAGAGCATACAATGAATATCGGTAGGGAAGTGGACAGTCTATGGATATGTTCGTAGACTCAAGAAGCAGAAAGGCCTCATAGTACCAATGTGGTCTCTTCCTAGTAAGACCAAGAAGGAGTGAGAAGTGATCTCAAAGCAACAAATTAGAGTAGGCAAATAAGAATACCTCACATTTAGAGGCATAATCACTAAGTTGGAGGAAATATTTCTCTTGGGTTTCTAGGATGGAAACACATTTTGGAATTGTTGGAAATGTCCCAACACATGAGCATGTGTTCTTAAAACATATTGGCCCAAATAAATTGCATTTTCAACCCTCTTGACAAACTGAAATGCTCTCTTCAACAACAAGGGTTATTTCCAGTGAGAAGTCCAAAATTAGACCTCAGCATTTAGAATAATATAGATTCTTACATGACAACTATTTATGTGTTTCAAAGGTTATTTTAATTCCTACAATTGTAAATGCAAATGAATATGTGGTTCTACTCAATACACACAGTGTAAATCTATTCTAAATTTCATATCTAGGGGGAAGTAACTAAAATAAATAAAAATAGGACCAAATATGCTTCTACCGCTACCTCCAATAAGAGAGTTATTGAATGAATAAAAACATAAATACATATAACTAGACATGAAATTAAGAAAAGTACATGATTGAATAGCTAATTGCAGTTACATGTTCATAATTTAGACAAGAAGTTGAGAGAGAAACATAAATAAGAATGCATTCGTTACACATGGAAATTCTCTTCATTGTAAAAAACAATACGATTACAACTCCAACCCTTAGCAAGGAAATAGAATAAATTTAACACACTTGTTGAATGTTGTTTTTCTTGCAAGGTGCAATATCACCTCATATGAGTCTATCCTCTCAAGAAGCGTCCTCCAGGGGCTCCCCAATACATAGGTGATGTTGGGGATTCAACAAAGAATTCCTTGAATTAATATATTGTCTCCTCAGTTTGGTATATACAGAGGGTTAAGGAAGGTTATTCCGATTTTCCTACTAGCTAGAGGATTGCTTCCTCCTCTGGTCAATGTTGTTATGGTTATATCAGGTGTGGGTATCAGTAAGGATTTTCCTAAATATATCGAGGGTTCAATCCACATGGGTTTAAGAATCTATTTTGTTAATATGTAAATGGGCTTGAATCAATATTTAATATCATAAATCTAAACAAGATGCTTCATTACTTTACTATGTTGATCTATGACACTACATGGATATGGATCTAGAATAGTTGTTAGATATGGCTTGACCCACAATGCGTCCTTCATCTTCTACTGTATTAACTACACTTTGGGTGAGACCTTCTCCCCTATGCGAGGATTGATAGAGTTAAAATGCAAATTCAACATCCTAGTAGAAGACATAGAACTCAAAGACATTTATACATGATCTTGCATCTAAGTGTCCTTAAATAATGACAATTTCGTAGATGAGACATTTATTATACCCTATTTCAAACCTAACACCCCTACCACTATAGGGAATCCCATGTTATCCCTTTCAATGGTGTATTTTCCATGTTATCCCTTTTAATGGTTCACTTATTTAATCCATGCATGAATCAATTGATGCAAAAATTAACAACTAGGGAACTTACTCAAGTGGTGCACTCCTCTCATAGGTAAAAAATAACATGTGCATGGATTGAACTCAACCTAATTTAAGAAAAATTGTTGTAAATTTAATTGAACTAGAAATAACTCAAAGATAAGTCAATTGAAGTGAATTCAAACTACAATGAATTGAATTCATCTCGGGTAAACCATTGTTAGGTGGGGTGCACATCTCCATGAGTGGAAATTCGGACAAGTAACACTCAAAATGGAAGGAAAAATAATCATCTCGAATATCATGCTCTACCCCACTTGGTCAACACATAAACCTAGTTAGCATCACTGCCACATGTCAGTCTCAACCATAGCAAAATTCCCACTTGGTCAAAGCAACTTGGCATGGAATATCAAGAGAGACACACAATAGTTGGTCAAAATATTAACATGAAAATATGACATGGTAATCCTAGGGAAACCATTGCTTCGAGAAGGTGTAAAAACCTGAATTTGACCTAATCTTCAAGTTTCTCAGAAAACCTGAAATTTGACCCCCATGTTGGAAACTTGAATTCGACCTGATAATCAGGTTTCTCATAATGACATGAAATTGGAACCCCATATTTTTCACCATAATGCGTAGCTAAAAATTTTGTGAAATCTCAAAATTTCGAAACCCTAATTTTAGTGTAATCTTTTTATGATCCTGTTGTAGCTGCAACATTTTTTTCCCAAAATTCTAAAATTTTTAGGACCCTCCTCTACTTTGAATTAGTTTGGTTTTCTTCCTTTTTTTTGGTCTATGGACTTTTGGAACGTGTTCAGCACTTGGGTTTCTCTATCAATCGATCTGATTTTCTTCCTAATGCTTAAAGGAATCCCATGCATCATCAAGCTTATCCTTGTCTTTTGAATGCCTTCGAAGCCTTTTTTGAGTCGGGAGTTGGTTCATTTGATTTTCCCGCCATTGCGGGTGGTTATTGGTTCTCCGTTGGAAGGGATGACTATCTCCTTGTCCGAGGTTGCGGACGGCTTTTTGCTTCTGGCCTCCGCCGTTGTGGATCAATTTGATTTTGATTTTCTATTGCTTTCCGATTTACATTTGGGTTTTCTTTTGATTGTGTATTGAAAGTTTTTGACCATCGTTTTTCTTGCGCATGGCGGACGAGTTTGAACTTTAAAGTCCCGCCGTTACGGAGGGGAGAAGCGTTTGACTGCTGACGTATAGGATTTGGGTTTTCCGGCTTTATAGACGGTGTTAAATTTCCACCGTTCCGGAAGGGAGTTCATTTTGGCTTCCGATCTAGGTTCCCTCCACCATCCGATCACTTTCTTTACAAACCTCACTCACCGTTGCGGACAGGTTAATGTTGTGGTTTTTCGCCGTTGCGAAGGGTCCCGAGTTCTCACCTTCTGATCCAGATTTCTTTCGCACCCGATCCTTTGACTCTTCCCACGTGCGAACTTTTTATATATTGCGCGAGGGGCATTGGGATTTTTTTTATTGTTTTATGTTGCTCAAGCTATCGCGATATTCTTGCGCTGTCGCCTTCCCAAAGCTCTTGGATCACCGTACCTGTACTCGCATCCAGGTGGCATTTGAGGGAGCCCGACCGTTCTTGCCTAGTCAGTTACGTGTCACTGCCAGGTAGGCCATTCTTTCCATGACTTGTTCTATTCAAGGTTTTGATTGCTGCGGTTAGGTATTCTAGCAAGTTTGTTTCGCATGAGTATGGGGGTCTAGCCATGGTTAGGTTGCCGTAGTCGTTTCTTCTTGTCCGCCATGCATTTCGCGCCTATGTATCGGGGAGTCATTTATAGATTGATTGTTTGCGGTCGGGGGGGGGGGGGGGGGGGGGGGCATTTTTCTTTTTACCCGCGGAGTAATTAATTTTTTTTTTGGACCCCGACCTTTGTTTGCGAGCCTCGCACATAGTAGATGGAGGCTTGGTGCAGGCGGTCGTTATGCCGCCTACACCTGGCTGCCCCAAGTATGTTGATGAGAAGCTGCAGGAAGATTTGTAGTGGGTTTTGATGGCCTGTGGAGGTTTCCCTTTTGTTGAGTAAAAGTTTATTATTGTGCATCTGTTTGTCGTGTCGTCCTGTAACCCTGGATGGTTGTACGTGAGCACCATAGACATCACGTGTAGTTTTACCCCTTTTTCCCAGTGCAATAGAATGGCAGTTAACCCCAAAGAGAGCGTAATGTATAGTCGAGATAGTGTAATTATCTTTCTGCGAGCAGCAGTAATTGTCAATTGTATTCTTTTGCACCTTGCATTTGAGATATATGCATTTTCTTTGCGAGTTGCTATCATGGGAAAATGGCATATTGCATAATAATGTAGATTTAGTACTGTCTTAAATATGGTTGATAAGTTTAGTATTATTCCGTAGCAGTAGGTTGCTCACTTTATTGCACAGGACTGAGTTTGCTAGATATAGATGAGGTCGAGGAATGTTGCGCACTAGTTTCAGGAGCTCTGATAGTTAGGGCATTTTTGGTTGTGCACGCATGCATTTGTTTCTCTACTGGCTATCACATCAAAACACATGAAAATGGCACTTTGCATATCAATGTAGTTTGTTGTAGTTTAAAGATGGCTATGGAATGGTTCAATATCGTGCACTAATGCTGCATCTTATAGACAAGGACACTAACATGTGCATAATAAGCCTATTAGTTAGTTCAGTTAGGTTATGCAAGCTGGTATCTTAGTTTTATTGACTAATTGCTGTAAATACTACACACTGATATAGAAATGTCTGCAATTTTGATGCCTCAATATTATCATGTTACCTATGGCAGGAAGAAGTAAATTCTACCATGTCCAAAAGACAAAAGAAAAAGGCCCCAGTGGTGGAAGAAGTGCCACAAGCAGAAGCTGAAACAAAGACTGAATATATATATGGGGACACTCAATGTGTCTCTGGTGTCGAACCCGAATATTAGTGGGGGGATGTCTATAGACTCATCACCAGAAGAGAGGTTCCTGGTATGGGACTGGAAGAGGAACCCATCTACGCCACATCGAAATATCGACACTCATGAAGGTCGCCACTAGGCCAGAACTCTTCCCATGCCCGGAAGTCATAGGATGGATTCTGCCTCGGGCGGATGTCTCAACAATGATTCTGAAGGATGTTAATGATCAAGGTTATGCTACGTACAGCCCTGGTTATGTAGCCTTGGCCTACCATCTTCCCGAGCCCGAAGTGTTCGTGTCTGATGACTGGTTGAGTAACATTAAAATGGACCTGATAGGAACCATGAAAAGAATGATGCTAACAGGAAAAATTTTCAGGCCTAGAGCAACGAATGAGTATGATACAGCGAGTCTAAGGGCTCCATATAAATTCATAGCCTTGATGCTCAACAGAATATTTGGAAGAGCTCATGGCAGGTTGTTCAAGCTGGAATGGATACCTCTCATCTTTCACGTGGCCACCGATGGGACAATCTTCAACTGGCCCAGCCTGGTTTCAAACAGTCTATCTGCTTGCTTGGCCGCGGCCCAGGGGGGAGAGACCCGAAAAAATTCTAAGTTTTACATGAGCTCGATACTTATAGACTGCATATTGTGTAATAAGCCCTTCCTGGGTCTCAGATGCATCTGGGACAGGGAGAGAATGCCTATTTACGTGGCTTACAAACCTTTGTGGGCACATGTTTACCACGGCCACTATAGAGAAGTATGCGAACAGTTCATTATGCCATTGCACACCCTCATTTTTCTGAAGGAATGTGACTGCTTGTCGGAGGGGGCCATGAAATTAATAGAAGAATACGCAGACTATTACTTGACAAAAAATGGCATGTATTTCAGAATGTTTGGTGGCTCAAAAGCCCCTTCCCTGCTGCCAAAATACGCAACCGACTATATTGTCCATAAGGAAGCGGTCAGGCAAGTTTTCATCGATGGAATAGGCAAATTCATGTTTTAACACAAGAAGACCGCTTACCCCCCTTTGCCATTCAAATTAGGAAGCTGCAGATTTGCTAAAGTGAAACAGGCTAAGGAATTTGTAGCAGAATTAGAGAAATTCCATTTTGGCAGGATGCCATTCCAGAGGAGTGATTCCCAAGGTAAGGTTGTGGAGCATTGCAAAGAACATAACATTCACTTTGAGTATACTCATCACTTCGATAAGGAAGAATCTGTCTTCCGAAGTGCCCCAAACTTGACAGCTCTAAGAAAAAGATTCAAGCCAAAGATCACCACTAAAGGTGGAAAAGGGGCTGAGCGAGCCAAAGCTGAGCAAGCCAGAGCTGAGGAGAGGCCAAAAGGAGACAGGAGGAGGCTCAAAACCTAGCACAGGAAGCTGTAGGATGGCTTCATAGCGAAGAAGAAGAAAAAAGAAAAGCTGCCCAAGAAGTAGTTGAGAAGGCACAAGAAGTAGCCAAAGAGGCTGAAGAAGTAGCTAGGAAAGCAGCTGAAGAAGCGAAGAGAAAGCTAGATGAGGAAATGAGAAGGCAGGAAGCAGAAGGTCAAAAGATGAGAGAGACAGGACAATCAGCTACTGACGAGCAGACCCAAGAAATAGAAAATCCAGAGGTCCAGGATCCACAAGTGCCTGTTGCCAACACTCTTGTGTTCCCTTTGCTCAGAATAGTTCCTTTTGTCCAGGAAAAGGGCAAGGAAATCCCTGATTTCAATACTATGTATTATGATATGGATACCAAGAGAATAATGAAGAGGACAGAAAGAAAGGTAGAATCAGAAGGAATGGTTGGCACAATGGTAATAGATACTGCTGTTATGATAGGGACAGACGTGGATCCAAGACTTACCATAAGGGCCGGAACTGCAATACTACATGCTTCAGAGGATAACATAGACAAGGTGATGACTAAATTGGAGTCATATAAGAAATCTTCTGAGAAGCTGAAGGATACTCTGAAGAGAGAAAGAGAGGAGGGAAACAGACTAAAGCGCAAGTTTGAACACTTACAAAGGGAAATGAAGACCGCTGAAGCTGAACTGCAAGTTCTCCATGAAGAAATATAGGCCCAGGAGGCTACACAGGAACACCTAGAGCAAGTGCAAGTAGAAGATCAAGGGTTGAAGAAGGAGAAGGAACAGTTACTATCAAAGGTGATAGAGCTGGAAGAGCAGCAGAATATCATATATGAGGCCAATTGTTCATAGATCCAAGAACTGAAAGAGCAGCTAGTGTCTCTGACTGCTGACCTGGAGGCAGCCAAGGAACAGCAAGTCGATCTGCAGCCATTTAAAGACCATATCCTGGCTCAGAAGGCTAAAATGTTGCAGCTACAGACCAATCTGGAAGAAGAAAGGTGCAGAGTCCTTCAGATTGACAGCAAGCTAGAAGAGATCATGGAAACTTCCTCATACTTCATTGATCGATCTCAGGATATTCTTGAAGTCTTAAGTTCCAGAATGGCGAGGCGGAAAGATGATGTCGAGACTCCAGAAGGGCTACCAGTAAAATACCATCAAGCCCTCAAGAGACATCACAACCTAATAGAGTTTGCCATCAGTATTGCAGAAGACTTCAAGAAGGCTGTAAAAAGGACGTAGGGAGCTTGCTCAGAATATTTCAGAAGGCTCCTGAATACGTACAACCGATGTCAAACAGAGGCTGAGCATAGGCTTGAGGAGTTCCCAGACCATGAGGCCTTTGTGGAAATATTGGAGAAAATATATCAAGATGCAGAGGCCAGAACACAGCAGATTAAAGCCATTGATGACCTGGTGCTGAAGAACAAGGTAGGCCATGTAGCCCTTAGCTTGCAGTTCCTAGAAGATCAGCTTCGGTTGAGCCCAGTAAGAATCGAGGCCATCAGGAACCAAGTCGAGAATTTTGACATCAACATTCAGTTCCTGGAGCCATGCGCTTTTGAAGGCCTTGCTGATGAAGCAACAGCGTGGAAGAAGTTCCTAGAAAGTCAAGCGGGACCCTCCTCATAAAGGACCGGTCAACTTTGTAATAATTTAATAATTTTTTAAAAGCTCTTTGAGAAATGAAGCGTTGGGAAAGCAAAAGGTTGGGAAGCCCAAAGGTTACTTTGGGCAGCCCAACCATTTTACCTTTTTGTATAAAAGTAGGAAGCGTAGAGAGAAAAGGGGCTTCTTTCCCCAGTAAGACTAGTGATGACGTATTGTAAGAAGAACTATTTCCTTTTGCAATAAAAATTTACAGTTTGCCTGTTGAAAGAAGATCGATGGGATTTCGAATGCTTTGCCATGGATAGTTAAAAGATGAACTACTTTGTTTTTCAGCATTGTGTCCATGAATCATGAGATCATTCTAACTTTATGGCCTATGTCTTTGTTTAAATGATTTTTGATTTATTTGCGAAATAACCACCATGAGTAATGCAGGCTTATCATAAAACAATTAGCTATCTGGTTGTGGAAATATCTTTCATTGTTCATGCTTGTAAAAGTAAATGTGAGCTATCTATAATTTTTGTTATCATGCGTGCACATTCACATTACTCATATATATTAAATACAATTTGGCTCCCCGGGGATAGGTAGATAGAGATAGATAGATAGATAGATAGATAGATAGGTCATTGCATAGCTGCATGTGTGATTCAGGTGCTGGTGAGCCTAAGACGTGAGGTAAGAACCTGTGCATCACTTTGTGAATGCTCCTTGCATCCTTCACCATCCTGCATATTTAGGTAGATACTTGCATTTCATTCTTAAGTCAAAAATACAAATTTCGGTGGACCGGGCCGCAACCGGTAACCCCTTTTGTTACTTTGACCTACAGTGGCCAGACCGTAAACCGAACGGATTCCCTATACCAAAAATTCAATGGGCTAGTTGGGAACATTGATTGGGGAGAATCCCTTACTGTTGCCACCTGCGAATTTCCAGGCCTCAACAGTTTTGGCGCTAGAAGGAGGGCCGCCAGTAAGTGGCTGGCCGTGGAACTAAATTCCCCGAGACTATCCTACCAGCAGATGTTTTGAAGCTTTCAACCTAACCCAAGTATTTGCAGATTCCGGTACTATCCTTGAAGGACTATTTTTTCCAGTGGCTTATTCGTTTACCACCTGATCATGGCTGGTAATTAACCCAACCCTCTGCCGGCATGGAGGGCTAGGTCCCCTCTAAACTTAACACCTCCTTTGCACAATCTACCTTCAGCCTTTGACAAGCTCTTACCTAAGTTCTACCCTGAGGAAGGGATTGTTGTAGACGATCACCTTCAAAGCTTCTACCTAGCATTAGAAGGGCTAAGGGCTGGGGAGTATGAAGATGTGGTCTGTAGGCTGTTTCCGCACACTCTGAAAGGAGCAGCAGCATCCTGGTATTTCAGTCTGCTGCAAACTCCATTCATGATTGGAACACCTTTGAAAGAGTTTTCAGAAGTAAATACACAGCCCAAAAGACACATGCCTCATTAATGAAAGGTCTTGGTTGGTTAAGAAAAGAGAAGAATGAAAAGGTGCATAGTTTCACTCAGATATTTTCACTGTACCTAAAAAACTTTTCTGCAGTAGACAGACCCTTGGACAAGGTTTTAATTGAGTATTACATCTCAGCCCTAGGGCCTGAGCTGGCCATGTTTGCCAAGATGAAACTCAAGCCTACCCTAGTAGAAACTTATGAAGAGGCTGAAAGGGTAGAGGCTGAAAGTGAGAGTGTAGAAGATTATCCGGATCCACTTGAAGACAAGATTACTGCCAGAAGAATCTCACTACTGTCTAAACCTAGAGAAGATCAATCACATGATTATCAGGGAATGATGAAACTGCTCCAGAAATTATCCAACCGAATAATAGATCTGGAAAGGGAAAGGGACATTCAAAAATCCTATAAGCCTCACTACCCGAAAAGAGAAAACAATGACCAATGGCAAGTCCCTCCTCCCAATTCAGCATCAATAAACATAACAGAAGTAGGAGGGAGTGATTTCTGTACCTTTCACCAACAACCTCATTCTGAGAATAAGTGTCCTCAATGGTTACATTCAATGACATTGGTGATGAATAAGTTGTTGGATCCTAAATTGATTAAGGATAGTGGTGAGGACGAAAAGGAGAAACAGATCATAAGAAAACCGGAGGATGATACTATGTTCTCATGGATGGTATTTCACTTTTTGACATGAAAAATGACACTCCTAAATCTGAATGCACATCTACAACTATGAAGGACATGATATTCGTAGGCCAAGACAATGCAATGGTTTCTAAAATTAACAAGTGGCAGGAGAATGTTAAGAGAATGGACGAGGGAAAAATGCATAAGAACAATACTCTCAACCAGAGGACCGATCCGATCACTGAGACTGTCAAACTTGTAGAAGGATAGACAGGTGTTAGTGGGGAAAACTTTGATGAAACTCAAGAGCTAGCAAAGGATATACCTACTCAAAACCAACTAGGGGAAGAAGACCAAGAACCAGGTTGGAAAGAAAACCTTGACACCCCACCCTTTCTTTTGACTCTATAAATGTTGAATTACAATGTGCATAACTGCTTGGTGGACTCTAGAGCAGCAGTGAATGTGATGCCCCTTGAGATTTGTAAAAATATTAACGGACAGCTAGAGTCCACACTTCGTGAAGTAACGCAATTAGATCGCACAGGTGTCAAGGTGGTGGGAGAAATGAAGAATGTCCTCATTTGTTTGGCTGCAAACAACAAGATATGTCAATTTATTGATATTATGGTGGCTGACATACCAAGGGGATATGGGCTCATTCTCAACCGATATTGGGCTGCCAGGTTGAAAGGTTATTTTGCTTCAGATTGGTCTCACCTGTTGTTGCCTCTCAAGGGTACCCCAAATCCAATAAAAATTCTGAGAGAGCCATACATGAAGTACACTGTCACTAAGTTAGGAGAAGGAAATGAGTCTGCTGATTCTATCTTGGGAAACTACCTGACTGAGCTTAAGCTAAGACATCATTCCTCAAAAGGGGCCAGTTCTATGATGGACACTCAGCCTGAGCTCCTTCAACTTCCCCAGGCTGAAAGTGATGATTGCAGGATATTAGATATGGGTTCCATTTCAATAACAACACAGTTGGATCATGGTTAGATAACTCATGTCTAAAAACCCGGCTCATTCCTTAGCTCTCTAATTTTAAAATTTTTCAGGAATGGGCAAAGTCTTTGTTTTTCTTTTGTACATAAATAAATTGTTTGTTTTCGTAATACTAGATGTTGTTTTCATGCTTTATTGCTTTGATGTTTTTGCTTCTTTTGGCTATTTGCTTTGCTGCTATTTTCCTTTATTGCTTTGCTAGTTTTTGGTTGTAATAAAGAGGCAAACTTTTGGTTGCAATGGAAACATCAGGGTTCTTGATTAACTGGGATCTTGAGTGAGGTACTGTGCTCTAAAGTATGGAATATCCTCTAGTAGTTGTTTTCCTAACTGGCAATGCATTCAGTAAAGTCTTACTTAACCCTATAAATAGCTTAGAAGTAAAAAAAGTATGGACTACTATTTTGAGGCTCCATCCATTTCACATCTTAAGTATCCTAGGGGGTGACAGCAAAAGACCCATGGAAAGGAAGCAGGGTAAATGGTATATCATATATAAATGATCCCATGCCATAAATTCAGACAAGCGAAAAGCTATCAAGAGTCAAATCTCCTGAAAGAAATGAGACATACCAAAGCAAAGCTTGAAAAGCATGAAATACTAACTGGCCACGAGATCCTCTCCATCCATGAACTGAATTATGAAATACAATGTTCACACAAAAGGGCACTATGGGATAGAGGATCCTGAATTAAAATTCAGTAAGAAAAGGCCTGCAGGAGGACTCATATCAAAAGAACTAAAATTCAAACAACACAAAAGTGCAGTTGGCGTGGGAATAAAGAACAAAAGGATAATACTGTGACCCTCTGTTACAATCCTGTGGTGTCTTAGTTGTAACTAACTAAGGACAGGAAAAATAAACCTCACATATTTGGCCTCAAAAGAGTTATTCAGACTGGCAATATTTCTGTGTTGCCTTTTACCCAAAGAATAGACTAATTCTCAATGGTTTAAATGCTTAAATTGACCAGCCTGAGGATAAAGACATCTAGAAGATTTCAACTTTATTCAGACGGTCTTGCACTGAAAAAAGTTAATTCAGAAATCTGGGGTTCACCAGGTAGTCACCAATTGTTGCAGCTACAACATTTTTTTCCCAAAATTCTAAAATTTTTAGGACCCTCCTCTACTTTGAATTAGTTTGGTTTTCTTCCTTTTTTTCGGTCTATGGACTTTTGGAACGTGTTCAGCACTTGGGTTGCTCTATCAATCGATCTGATTTTCTTCCTAATGCTTAAAGGAATCCCATGCATCATCAAGCTTATCATTGTCTTTTGAATGCCTTCGAAGCCTTTTTTGAGTCGGGAGTTGGTTCATTTGATTTTCCCACCGTTGCGGGTGGTTGTTGGTTCTCCATCAGAAGGGATGACTATCTCCTTTTCCGACATTGCGGACGGCTTTTTGCTTTTGGCCTCCACCGTTGCGGATCAATTTGATTTTGATTTTCTATTGCTTTCTCATTTACATTTGGGTTTTCTTTTGATTGTGTATTGAAAGTTTTTGACCATCGTTTTTTTTGTGCATGGCGGAAGAGTTTGAACTTTCAATTCCCGCCATTGCGCAGGGGAGAAGCATTTGACTGCCAACGTATATTTTTTGGGTTTTCCGGCTTTACGGACGGAGTTAAATTTCCACCGTTTCGAAAGGGAGTTCATTTTGGCTTCCGATCCGGGTTCCCTCCACCGTCCTATCTCTTTCTTTACAAACCTCGCTCACCGTTGCGGACAGGTTAATGTTGTGGTTTTCCGCCATTGCAGAGGGTCCCGAGTTCTCACCTTCTGATCCAGATTTCTTTCGCGCCCAATCCTTTGACTCTTCCCACGTGCGAACTTTTTATATATTGCACGAGGGGCATTGGGATTTTTTTTATTGTTTTATGTTGCTCGAGCTGTCGCGATCTTCTTGCGCTGTCGCCCTCCTAAATCTCTTGGATCACCGTGCCTGTACTTGCATCCAGGTGGCATTTGAGGGAGCCCGACCGTTCTTTCCTCGTCAGCTACGCGTCGTCGCTAGGTAGGCCATTCTTTCCATGACTCGTTCTGTTCAAGGTTTTGATTACTGCGGTTAGGTATTCTAGCAAGTCTGTTTCGCATGAGTACGGGGGTCTACCCATGGTTAGGTTGCCGTAGTCATTTTTTCTTGTCCACCATGCATTTCGCGCCTATGTATCGGGGAGTCGTTTATAGATTGACTGTTTGCAGTCCCGGGGGGGGGGGCATTTTTCTTTTTACCCGAGGAGTAATTATTTTTTTTTTGGACCCCGACCTTTGTTTGTGAGCCTTGCACATAGTAGATGGAGGCTTGGTTCAGGTGGCTGTTACGCCGCCTGCACCTGGCTGCCCCAAGTATGTTGATGAGAAGCTGCAGGAAGATTTGTAGTGGGTTTTGATGGCCTGTGGAGGTTTCCTTTTTGTTGAGTAAAAGTTTATTATTGCGCATCTGTTTGTTGTGTCATCCTATAACCCTAGCTGGTTGGACGTGAGCACCATAGACATCGCGTGTAGTTTTACCCCTTTTGCCCAGTGCAGTAGAATGGCAGTTAACCCCAAAGAGAGCGTAATGTATAGTCGAGATAGTGTAATTATCTTTCCACGAGCAGCAGTCATTGTTCATTGTATTCTTTTGCACCTTGCATTTGAGATATATGCATTTGCTTTGCGAGTTGCTATCGTGGAAAAATGGCATATTGCATAATAATGTAGATTTAGTACTGGCTTAAATATGGTTGATAAGTTTAGTATTATGCCGCAGCAGTAGGTTGCTCACTTTATTGCACAGGACTGAGTTTGCTAGATATAGATGAGGTCGAGGAATGTTGCGCACTAGTTTCAGGAGCTCTGATAGTTAGGGAATTTTTGGTTGTGCACGCATGCATTTGTTTCTCTACTGGCTATCACATCAAAACACATGAAAATGGCACTTTGCATATCGATGTAGTTTGTTGCAGTTTAAAGATGGTTATGGAATGGTTCAATATCGTGCAGTAATGCTGCATCTTATAGACAAGGACACTAACATGTGCATAATAAGCCTATTAGTCAGTTCAGTTAGGTTATGCAAGCTGGTATCTTAGTTTTATTGACTAATTGCTGTAAATACTGCACAGTGATATAGAAATTTCTGCAATTTTGATGCCTCAATATTATCATGTTACCTATGGCAGGAAGAAGTCAATTCTACCATGTCCAAAAGACAAAAGAAAAAGGACCCAGTGGTGGAAGAAGTGCCACAAGAGGAAGCTGAAACAAAGACTGAATATATATATGGGGACACTCAATGTGTCTCTGGTGTCGAACCCGAATATCAGTGGGGGGATGGCTATAGACTCATCACCAGAAGAGAGGTTCCTGATATGGGACTGGAAGAGGAACCCATCTACACCAACATCGAAAGATCGGCACTCATGAAGGTCGCCACTAGGCTGAAACTCTTCACATGCCCAGAAGTCATAGGATGGATTCTGCGTCTGGCAGATGTCTCAACAATGATTCTGAAGGATGTTAATGATCAAGGTTATGCTGCGTACAACCCTGGTTATGTAGCCTTGGCCTACCATCTGCCGGAGCCCGAAGTGTTCGTGTCTGATGACTGGTTGAGTAACATTAAAATGGATCTGATAGAAACCATGAAAACAATGATGCTAACAGGGAAACTTTTCAGGCCCAGAGAAACGAATGAGTATGATACAGCGAGTCTAAGGGCTCCATATAGATTCATAGCCTTGATGCTCAACAGAATATTTCGAAGATCTCATGGCAGATTGTTCAAGCTGGAATGGATACCTCTCATCTTTCACATGGCCACCGATGGGACTTTCTTCAATTGGCCCAGCCTGGTTTCAAACAGTCTGTCTGCTTGCTTCATTGTAGCCCAGGGGGGAGAGACCCAAAAAAAGTCTGATTTTTACATGAGCTCGATACTTATAGACTGCATATTATGTCATAAGCCCTTCCCGGGTCTCAGATGCATCTGGGACAGGGAGAGAATGCCTATTTACGCGGCTTACAAAACTTTATGGTCACATGTTTACCACTGCCACTATAGAGAAGTATGCGAACAGTTCATTATGCCATTGCACACCCTCATTTTTCTGAAGGAATGTGACTGCTTGTCGGAGGGGGCCATGAAAGTAATAGAAGAATACAAAAACTATTACTTGACAGAAAATGGCATGTATTTCAGAATGTTCGGTGGCTCAAAAGCCCCTTCCCTACTGCCAAAATATGCAACCGACTATATTGTCCATAAGGAAGCGGTCAGGCAAGTTTTCATCGATGGAATAGGCAAATTCATGTTTGAACACAAGAAGACTGCTTACCCCCCTTTGAAATTCAAATTAGGAAGCTGCAGATTTGCTAAAGTAAAACAGGCTGAGGAATTTGTAGCAGAATTAAAGAAATTCCATTTTGGCAGGATGCCATTCCAGAGGAGTGATTCCCAAGGTAAGGTTGTGGAGCATTGCAAAGAACATAAGGTTCACTTTGAGTATACTCATCACTTCGATAAGGAAGAATCTGTCTTCCGAAGTGCCCCAAACTTGACAGCTCTAAGAAGAAGATTCAAGCCAAAGATCACCACTAAAGGTGGAAAAGGGGCTGAGCGAGCCAAAGCTAAGCAAGCCAAAACTGAGGACGAGGCCAAAAGGAGACAGGAGGAGGCTCAGAAGCTAGGATAGGAAGCTGTAGGATGGCTTCATAGTGAAGACGAAGAAAAAAGAAAAGCTACCCAAGAAGCAGCTGAGAAGGCACAAGAAGCAGCCAAAGAGGCTGAAGAAGTAGCTAGGAAAGCAGCTGAAGAAGAGAAGAGAAAGCTAGATGAGGAAATGAGAAGGCAGGAAGCAGAAGGTCAAAAGCTGACAGAGACAGGACAATCAGCTACTGAAGAGCAGACCCAAGAAACAGAAAATCCAGAGGTCCAGGATCCACAAGTGCCTGCTGACGACACTCTTGTGTTCCCTTTGCTCAGAATAGTTCCTTTTGTCCAGGAAAAGGGCAAGGAAATCCCTGATTTCAATACTGTGTATTATGATAGGGATACCAAGAGAATAATGAAGAGGACAGAAAGAAAGGTAGAATCAGAAGGAAAGGTTGGCACAATGGTAACAGATACTGTTGTTATGATAGGGACAGACGTGGATCCAAGACTTACCATAAGGGCCGGAACTGCAATACTACATGCTTCAGAGGATAACATAGAAAAGGTGATGACTAAACTGGATTCATACAAGAAATCTTCTGAGCAGCTGAAGGATACCCTGAAGAGAGAAAGAGAGGAGGGAAATAGACTAAAGCGCAAGTTTGAACACTTAAAAAGGGAAATGAAGACTGCTGAAGCTGAATTGTAGGTTCTCCATGAAGAAAGACAGGCCCAGGAGGCTACACAGGAACACCTGGAGCAAGTGCAAGCAGAAGATCAAGGGTTGAAGAAGGAGAAGGAGCAGTTACTGTCAAAGGTGATAGAGCTGGAAGAGAAGCAAAAGATCATCTATGAGGCCAATGATTCATAGATCCAAGAACTGAAAGAGCAGCTAGCGTCTCTGACTGCTAACCTGGAGGCATCCAAGGAACAGCAAGTCAATCTGCAGCCATTTAAATACCATATCCTGGATCAGAAGGATAAAATGTTGTAGCTGCGGACCAATCTGGAAGAAGAAAGGTGCAAAGTCCTTTAGATTGACAGCAAGCTAGAAGAGATCATGGAAACTTCCTCATACTTCATTGATCGATCTCAAGATGTTCTTGAATTCTTACGTGCCAAAATGGCGAGGCTGAAAGATGATGCCGAGACTCTAGAAGGGCTACCAGTAAAATACCATCAAGCCCTCAAGAGATATCACAACCTAATAGAGTTTTCCATCAGTACTACAGAAGGCTTCAAGAAGGATGTAAAAAGGATGTAGGGAGCTTTCTCAGAATATTTCAGAAGGCTCTTGAATACGTACAACCGATGTCAAACAGAGGCTGAGCATAGGATTGAGGAGTTCCCAGACCATGACGCCTTTGTGGAAATATTGCAGAAAAGATATCAAGATGCAGAGGCCAGAACATAGCAGATTAAAGCCATTGATGACCTGGTGCTGAAGAACGAGGTAGGCCACGCAGCCGTTAGCTTGCAGTTCCTAGAAGATCAGCTTCAGTTGAACCCAGCAAGAATCGAGGCCATTAGGAACCAATTCGATAAGTTTGACATCAACATTCAGTTCCTAGAGCCATGTGCTTTTGAAGGCATTCCTGCTAAAGCAGAAGCGTGGAAGAAGTTCCTAGAAAGTCAAGCAGGACCCTCCTCATAAAGGACCGGTCAACTTTGTAATAATTTAATAATTTTGTAAAATCTTTTTGAGAAATGAAGCATTGGGAAAGCAAAAGGTTGGGAAGCCCAAAGGTTACTTTGGGCATCCCAACCATTTACCTTTTTGTATAAAGGTAGGAAGCATAGAGAGAAAAGGGGCTTCTTTCCCCAGTAAGACTGGTGATGACGTATTGTAAGAAGATCTATTTCCTTTTGCAATAAAAATTTACAGTTTTCCTGTTGAAAGAAGATCGATGGGATTTCGAATGCTTTGCCATGGATAGTTGAAAGATGAACTACTTTGTTTTTCAGCATTGTGTCCATGAATCATGAGATCGTTCTAACTTTATGGCCTATGTCTTTGTTTAAATGATTTCTGATTTATTTGCGAAATAACCACCATGATTAATGTAGGCTTATCATAAAACAATTAGCTATCTGGTTGTGGAAATATCTTTCATTGTTCATGCTTGTAAAAGTAAATGTCAGCTATCTATAATTGCTGTTATCATGCGTGCACATTCACATTACTCATATATATTAAATACAATTTGGCTCCCCGGGGATAGGTAGATATAGATAGATAGATAGATAGATAGATAGGTCATTGCATAGCTGCATGTGTGATTCAGGTGCTAGTGAGCCTAAGACGAGAGGTAAGAACCTGCGCATCACTTTGTGATTGCTCCTTCCATCCTTCACCATCCTGCATATTTAGGTAGATACTTGCATTTCATTCTTAAGTCAAAAATACAAATTCTGGTGGACCGGCCCGCAACCGGTAACCCCTTTTGTTACTTTGACCTACGGTGGCCGGACCATAAACTGAATGGATTCCCTATACCAAACAGTCAATGGGCTAGTTGGGAACGTTGATTGGGGAGAATCCCTTACTGTTGCCGCCTGTGAATTTCTAGGCCTCAACAGATCCCAGATTACCCACCCAATTTGGCTCACATGTTGTACTCAATACTAGGTATCTGAAAATATAATTATCTCAAAAAGTGCAAAAATACTAGTTTTGACCTACTTTGACCAAAAGTTTAACATTTTCAAAACGCCACTAAAATGGAACTACAAACTCATCTCGACAAAGGGTATCTAAATATGTGATCAAATTTGATGAAATACAATATTCTAAAAATATAAATTTTAAATATTTCAAATCTTGAAAATCTAAAACAACTCTTTTGGAGCCTTCACCAGCCCATGCATAGAAAAATAATAAATGTACACTGTATGCATAATACTTACTCTGTATCAGCCATACTAGTTCCATGTCATGTAACAACAATACTTTTCATTTGGTTACAACTTCAAAATCAGATTTTTGGAGAGCATTTGAGAGTCAACTTGCAAATTTATTCTTCAACATGTTTGGTCGAGATATGTTATAAGAACCATATCAATAACTAAAATAGGATCACATACAAGTCAATAATATATAT
>LPNX010169504.1:40134-199347 GCA_001517045.1 Pseudotsuga menziesii
GGGGAGATAAGATAAGATAATTTTATGATTTTCCAACCAATGACTATTGGGTTATTATAAACCCGCTTCATGCTTAGGATAACAATATTTAATCATTTATGATTAATTTCATATTCACTAGACTAGATAGTAGCATCCACTTGCACCACTTGGTCAATACTTTCCATATATACCCAAGGATATCCTTTATCTTGATTCTGGTAGATCCTAACTAATTTATTGAATTCCCATATTATTAATTGTCCCTTCCTATAGATTATGTCTTTATACTTCTTTATTCCATCTTCTTAATGGATAAGGTAAAGCTAGTCAACTAGGAAGTTGCTATCTTTTGTGGAAAACCCATCCTCCATGATATTCTCTCCAAATTCCATGATTATCATTTTTTTCTATCACTCATGAAAAATCAATCATGCTTTATCCAATTCGTGAGCTCCTTAATTGGTTTGGAAAGTTCTTTAGTCTCCTATGGGGGTTTATCATATTTTAGTAAGTCTACTTTATGAGCTAGCATGAGTTGTATCCTAAGAAACTTGATTTTACCTATCAGGGATGTACTATTTGTGTACACTATCTTAATTAATAATACATGGAAATTTTTATGGATCATCCTCCACTTCTCTTGTATTCAATCTCATTATTCTTCTCTATATTTTCTTCCTTGTGCATGCTTGTGAGAAATATCTTGTAGATAGATATTTATCTTGTGTTTCCACATGGTATTAGATCCTCAATTTATATATGGTATCATAGATGAGTTTTCTCAACATATCAATATATACATTAGATATCTTAGGTTGTCAAGTTCTACATGGTTGAGGATCTATCAGTTCTCTACATTAGAGTGCATCTAGTCTCCTATCCCTCTTTGAAGAAGAGCTTGAATTAAGCTTAAAAAATTTCTCCTAGTTTTTATTTATGCGAGTTGAAGAGAGTATATTCAAGAGAACCTAAAATTATTAGCATGGATTCCTATTCATCTAACATCCTTGCTTCCTTACACTATCATGAATGGAAGGCCAACATTGGCATTCTGTTGTGCAGTAAGGGACTATACAAAGTTTCTTTGGCTTTAGAGAATGAGCCCAATTCTATTGTTGATAAAGCTAAGTGGCATAATAGGTTGGATGAATCCTATGGGCTGCTTTGTCTCTCTATTTCTCCTTATCTTTTTTTTCATCTAGAGGGTTTAACCACTCCAAACCAAGTATTGACCAAACTTGAGTCTCTCTTTGGAGTACAAGATGAGATAAGAGCACATCAATTGGAGAATGAGTTATTCTCATTGATTCCAAGTAGTTTTGATTCCATTGAAGGGTTATTCACCAAATTCAAGTCACTTGTGATATTACTCAAGAAATGTGGGATTAAGAATGAGGAATATCAATTTATCATTTCCATCCTATCAAAATTGGACAATACTAAGAGGGGGAGGTGAATCAATATTGATAATTTTTAATAATTTAAAGCACTTTTAACTTTTTTATCAACACACATAGTCAACAATATACACAGCATACAAATTTATCATGGAATCCAAATTAGAAAAACCACCAATACTTCCTATTACTGCAAAATTATATTCACAAATAGTTTATGCCTTCTTCTATAAACAAGGATGCTACAACACCCTATTTACCAGCAACTACTGGAAGGAGTCTACAACCCCCTAATTATATCAGTTTCTACTGAAAGTATGCTACCACACCCTAATTACCATCTACCACTAGAAGGAGGCTACAAACTGCTTGCAAGCATGTATCCTTCCCTAGAACCACCCTGCAACCCTAATATGTTTTTATCAAACTTCCATATCTTCTTATGTATTCAATTTTGTCACTGGTTTCTCATTACATCCTTGGTCACGGTATTCTTCTTCTATATAGATCTGGACTACAGAGAAACACTTTCTAAACTTGAATTATTGCTTATAAATACCTTTAACATTATTCATTTTTCTTTACAAACGTATCTCTTAATTATGGAGTTTAAAATTGAGCCCTTTCGATCTGGAGTTGTTCTTGTTCATCAAACAAATCACTTCATAAAATGTGCTTCTTCATCAAACATGTTTCCTTACTTCTTTGTTTAATTATTTTTAACTTTGTTTAAATTTATCTTTCATGACCTTCCACAATTGGCTTTCTGCAATGACCTTTCCACATATTTCTTTCCACAAAAATTATTTCTGCAATTAACCTTCTGCAATGAACTTTTCACAAAGTGGTGTCCTAAACACTCTTTTCCCCAATTACCTTTCCGCAATTAACCTTCCCCAATTATCCTTTCTGCATTTTGTCATTTCTCCAATTTGCAGGAACGCCTTCTTTCCGCAATTGTGGATTGTGGATCTTCTTTTCAACTTTTTCTTGAAATTTCTTTCACAATTCTTCTTCCGCAAAACTTCTTCTGCGATTTTGGTTTGTGTATTGCAGGTCTGCTTTTCATAAATTGTCAAACATGACTTCCGTAATAGTCTTCCCGTAGTTTTAACAAGATTTCACCTTAGTATTGCAAAAACTATTCTAGACCATTGATATTTATCTCTCTTATGATTTGGGTCATCTAAATCTTCACTCTAAGGAAACTTAGCATTGTAATGCTTCTGACTCCACTTGTCCAACTTGTGTTATTCTGGCTTAATCTTTTTGGACTATTTCATCAATGTTTCCTTATGATCTTATGTTGAAAACTATGTTTATTTAAT
Organism: Pseudotsuga menziesii; assembly: GCA_001517045.1. Taxonomy (NCBI): domain Eukaryota; kingdom Viridiplantae; phylum Streptophyta; class Pinopsida; order Pinales; family Pinaceae; genus Pseudotsuga; species Pseudotsuga menziesii. Next base: position 42,842 of record LPNX010169504.1, read on the forward strand.
TAACAGTATTTTTTTATTCCTTTGTCATTATTGAACTCCTTTGACATCAAGGAAAACCATATTCAACAATATCCCCCTTTGGCATTGATGGGAACAATTTCTTATTTTTCAATTTTCTCCCCCTTTGACATTAATGACAAAGGATTCCTTCTGAAAACTCCCCCTATCAACATACCCCCCCTAACATTCTTCTTTTTCTTCTTTTTGTTCACTGTAAGGATATTACTCCCAACTTATGTCTAAGATGCTTGAATGCTTCTTTGGGTAGTGGCTTAGTGAATGTATTAACAATTTGTTCTTTAGTATTAATATATTCCAATTTGACCACTTTTTGAGACACTTGATCTCTTAGAAAGTGATATTTTATTGGTATTTTCTTTCTTATGGAGTGCATGCCAAGATTTTTCGATATGTTTATGGAACTTATATTATAAAAATTTATTTCTATTGGATGTTCATACTTCACAAGTAAGTCTTCCAATGTCTTCTTCATCCAAATGACTTGAGTACAACATGATGAAACAACAATATATTCAACCTCTATTGTAGATAGTGTTATGGAGGATTGTTTCTTTCGTAACCATGATACCAAACAATTTCTCAAAAATAATGTTACTCCACTGGTACTCTTTCATTCATCAACACTTTTTGTCCAATATGCATTAATGAATGCTTTTAAAGTGAAGTCTTGACATTTTGGGTGCCATAAACCATAATCCACAGTGCCTTTTATATATCTAAGAATTATTTTTACTACAACCACATGTGTTTCTTTGGGAGTTTATTGAAATCTAGCAACCAATCCTACAGCTTGCATCATAGATGGTCTTGTAGCTTCCACATATAGTAGGTTTCCTATCATATATCTATAAATGGTATGATCCACTTCCAGAACTCTCCATTCTTTCTTATCTTACAACCACTGGTCATAGGAGTATTAATAGGCTTGGAGTCTTCCATCTCAAACTTATTAATCATGTATTTTATGTATATGGTTTGAGAAATGAAGATTCCTTTGTCTGATTGATAAACTTGTAATCCTAAGAAGAACGTTAATTCACCCAACATTGACATTTAAAAAAATTTCTTCATTTCAGAAGGAAATTTTACACTTAGTAATTGTATATTGCTTCCAAATATGAAATCATCCACATAAACAACAACAATGATCATATTATTATCTTCTATTTTTATGTAGATATTACTATCATTGGCTCCTCTTTTATATCCTTTTTTTTCCATGTAGTTATATTTCCTTAAAAACCATTCTCTTGGGGATTATTTGATACCATAGAGTTCCTTTTTTAGTTTGCAAACATAGTCTCCATTTTTTGACAAGAGAAAACCTCTAGGTCGTTCAATATAGAGTTCCTCTTCTAATTTCCCATTAAAAAATGCAAACTTGACATTCTTTTGATATATTTTGAGGTTTTTATAACATGAAAATGCCAAAAATATTCTGATTACTTCAAGCCTTCATACAGGTGCAAAGGTTTCTTCAAATTCAATACCCTCCACTTGAGCATATCCTTTACACACCAATATTTCTTTGTTTCTTATCACTTGTCCATCTTCATTGAACATGTTTTTGAAGACCCACTTGGTTCCCACAATATTCTTGTTTGCAGGTCTTGGAACTAGTTATCAAGTTTGGTTCTTCTCAATTGTATCCAACTCTTCATTCATGGATTTGATCCAATCATCATATTTGCTAGCTTCTGCAAAGTTATTAGGTTCTACCACCGATAGTAAGTATTGTTCAATAAATAGTAGTTTTCTTCTTGTACTAACTCTAGCATATTTGTCACCTATGATTTGTGTCTCGAGATGATTCTTTTGTATTCTTCTAGATGGAGATTTTTTATCAGGTCTTGGAGAGTCTTCATCTTTACTTTCTTTTGAATCTTATATTTTATCTTCTTCTTCTTCTTCTTCTTCATCATCATGATCACTTTCACCCTTTTTCAAGACTTCCTTCTCTCCTTCATCAACATCTTGGCCTTTTATTCTTCTTGATTTCATGTCATCTACCCTTACATATGCACTTTCTATGATTTTTTGTAGCCTTTTATTGTAACATCTATATGATTTCTTGGTGGAAGAATATCCCAAAAATATTCCTTCATCAATTCTAGAGTCAAATTTACCAAGGTAATATTCATTCCTTTTTATGTAGCACTTGCTGCCAAACACTCTAAAATATTTTACTGAGGCAGGTCTTCCATACCATAGTTGGTAAGGGGTCTTGTCATTATTAACTCTTATCTGTCTAATGTTTATTATATAAATAGATGTATATATTACTTCCCTCTAATACATATCAGGAAGTTTTTTCTTCATTTAGCATAGTTTTGGAAGCTTCTTCGACTGCCCTTTTTTTCTTTCCACAACACCATTTTGTTGAGGATTCTTGGGGGATGAAATTTGTCTTTTAATTCCAAGGGTTTCACAAAATTCATTAAATTAATTTGATGTGAATTCACCTCCATTATCTAACCTTAGACATTTGCTTTTTAAATTTGTTTCATTCTCAACTTTTGCTTTAAAAATTTTAAAATTCTCGAAGGCTTTTGATTTTTCTTTGAAAAATGTAACCCAAGTCATCCTTGTATAATCATCTATGAAAAAAATGGAAAAAGTGACTCTCCTTGCAAGCTTTTAGTTCTTGTTATTCCATAGATATCAGTGTGAACTATTTCCAATGGATGTGAGGTTGTATGTTCTTATTCTTTGAAGCTGGCTCGTGTCTACTTCCCATGTTGACAATGTTTACAAATTGATTTCATAGGTTTCACAATTTTTGGAAAGTCCCTTAAAGCTCCCTTCTTACTTACTTTCAGATTTTTTTCAAACTTTAAGTGCCCCATCCTTCTATGCCACAACCAACTTTCATCAATCATACTCATGTAGCATTGTTCTTCATTTTATAGGATGTATACATTACTTGAATTCCTTACAGTAGTCCCAACGAGTCTTCTTGATTCCCTTTTTCTGATGTCACATTTATCAGAGTCAAAAAAGCAAATGTTCCCTTGATCGCATGTTTTAATTACACTAAGGATATTAGGCTTTAGGTCTTCCACTAGCAACACATTTTTATCTTTTATCTTGTCGTTGATAGTAGTTGTACCTTTGCCAATTATTTTGGAAGACATATTATCTCCAAAAGTGACTTTTCCCTTATTAAATTTTTTTAGGCTTATGAACTTGTTTGGATATCCTATCATATGTTTTGAACACCCCCTATCAATATGCCATAGATTCTTCTTTTCTATCACACATAGAGCAATCATGGATATCTCCTCTTTCTTTTTATATCAGTCATTTCTATGTTTTTTTCTTGAAACTCTTTTGTAGAAGCCTTCTGTAGGAGTCATTATTTTGCATATCTTGCTATATGTCCATGGTTATTACATGTGTAACACTCTATGTCATGTCTTTGAAGAGGTGCAAAAAATTTATGGTTTCTTACTGTTGGTTTTTTAGTAGATGCAATCTTCTTGGAGTCATAAAACTTTCCATATTCTCTACAATTTAGGGATTTATGACCAACATTATTATAGGAGTAGCAATAACCAAAAAATATATTGGATATCTACTTTTCATTGGTCTTCTAGGCATCACATTAGTTCTATCTTTGTCATGAGAGGATATAGAAGATTTATTGATTTCTTCCTTTTGAATTGGACTCTTCAGTGCAACAACATAGCTTCTTTTATTTCTACCTTGGTTTGTGAGGGAGGAACATTCTGGATTCTTTTATTTGTCATATCCTAATCCATCTTTATCTCTTAATGATCTTTGTCTACTCAAGATGTCATCTATATTTTGAATTGTTTCCAAATCTTGTATTAATATATTATTCATCAAAATTATTTCTAAGGTGTATAATCTTTTCTTCAAGCCTTTCAAATTCTTGTATTCTCTTTTTGAGTTGCAAATCTAGGCATTCTTCAATATTATTGGCCTCTTGAAGTTGGGTTTTTAATTCACTAATGATTTGGTTTGAGTGTTTGTTTGTTTTTTCTGCATTTTACAAGTTATTTAGGAACACTAATGAGTTCATCTTTTAGGTATACTTCTCCTTCCTCATTTGATTCGCCGTCCTGAGCTTCAGTCAGGGATGATTTTAAGGAACCATACTTATTTAAAAGTGTATAAATCTTGGAGAATATTACCAATTCTCAAAACGACAACTATAAAACAATTAGCAATATTTTTCAAAAAATGTTTTAATTTCCAAGGATTTTATATCATTTAAATAATAATTTGGCAATTTTTAGGGTGAAAAAATTTTACCCCATCAAAATTGAGTGAAACAGGGCTTCAAAAAATGCAAAATGGCGAATCTTTTTTGGGAGAAAAACATGGGAAAATAGCCCACTGGGCTAAAATTCGCCCCTAAAATTATCCATGGCTTGAGTTTCTATTCCCATGAATAGAATTTATGTTTCCCCGCCTCAACTTGTGTTTTAATCTTCACTATCTTCCATGGTGTAAATGATCTTCTTCTTCTCATTAAACCTCTTCTTGTTTCCAACACAAGGATTTCACTAGAGAGGCAATATCATATCACGTCCACTCATATTAGGGGTTTGAATACTGCTAAAAACCTCAAAAATATATTGCCTCATATTAAGGGGTCAAGGGGGTTTTTTAAATTTGAAAAAATAATATAAATTTTGGGGGTTATTTTATTTGGGTAGGATGAGGAATAAAATTCAAATAGTGATATGAATCCATATATATTACTTCTTCTTCATAGATTTGGAGGCCATCCATAGAGACATGTATTCCCACCAATTCGTTCTATATCTCACACAAGGCTATTCCTTATCAAATTCATCATCAAAACCTCTCAGTGACCTATTCTTATACAAAAGTAGGAACTAGGAAATATTTCAGATAAGACCGATAATAGTCATGCTCCCCTAACACCGCTTACAGGTGTCAACTTGATCCTTGATTATTGCGGTATACTGGAGCCTAGATTACTATTTTTTTAAATATTATATTGTTTTATTTTATATTTATATATATGTATGTGTGTGTGTGTGTGTGTGTGTGTGTGTGTGTGTGTGTGTGTGTGTGAACTAGAATGTTTTTTATATTTGTTTTATGATATTGTTTTTAAAATATTTAATATTTATGTTGATTAGAGGTTTATGTAATGTTAAGTAAAGTCAAATGTAGAAAATGATTGTATACAATATGTTTAAATAAGGTCTAGGAAAGTTAGTACAATGTATAAGAAATATTTCATTCGGACTTAAATTTTTGTCAATGGATTGTTTCAAGTTTTTTAAACATGTTTAAATTTTTCTTAATACATTTTTTCCATGACATAATATTGTTTCTTAATACAATGAAACATAGGGAAATCCATCCATGAAAGGTTACCAAATTTGCATTTTTATGGATTTTAATTTATTAAGATTATAGAAAACATGATATCTCTATGGTTATGGTTGTATTTGCATGATATAAAATTGGTAGATTGGATAGTTGTGTGAAACATCTGCAATTCTCATCTTTTCTAAGCATTCCACTAAGTATTGAAATATCGGTCTTTTACATTCTTTGTTGCATTGACCTCTTGACTCGGTTTCCTTTTACACATTTTTCCTTACCCGTTACTATTTATTTGGGTATTCTAATATCCAATGCTAAAAATTGATCGGTTTCTCCTACAATCCTAGTGCAATCATTATTAGCATTATACTATTATTTTATTTAGCATCATGTTTTCTTATACTAAGATGCATTAGTGCACCTTTTTATTAAAATGGATACCTACAATATCGAGTGAAATTAGGGATTTTCTTAATTGGAAAGGTATATTGGGAGGGGGTTCAACAATACAATTTTAAGGGGTATTTTCCAATATTTAGTGAAATTAGGGATATTCTTTTATATCCAATGAATGATCATGCTATGTAACAAGTTCTCTGAGTGAACCCCCTTTGGTTTCTGGTCTTGTCCTTTTTGAGCTTCTTTGAGGCTTCTCTCTCATCAATATAATATTATTTAGGATAGGGACATTTTCAAGCAAAGTGTTTGATTCTTACACAATTAAAACACTTTATAGGTATCTTTCCATTATACTTGCCAGTAAATCTCTCAATTTTCTTAATGAACAAAGCTTCTTGATCATCTGAACTCTCTGAGTGATTCTTAGATGGGGTTTTAGACTTCTTTGGTTCTCTTGAGACCTTAAATGTTGCTTCTTTTCTTGAAGGTTCATTTTGTCTTATTCTCATCTCATATGCAGTCAAGATCCCACGTAGTTCATCTATTGTCATGATGTCAATACCATCTCATTATTCTAGAGTAGATACTTTTGATTCATACGTCATGGGAAGGGTTCTTAGTACTTTGTCAACAACTTCTCTTTCCTTTATTACTCCTCCAAGGCCTATGATAGCATTAATAACTTCATCCACTCTCAAAATATATTCTGCAATATTTTTTTCCTCTTTCATTTTTAGACTTTCAAACTATCCTTTATATGTCTGAATCTTTGGATTTTTTGACTTTGGATACTTCTTCATAGACACATTTTATTTTTTCCCATGCATGTTTGGTTGTATTTCATTGCATGACTTTTACAAACGCTGAATTTATTAACCCACTTTAAATTGCATTCAGGTCTTTTGCATTGGCCTCATACTAGTCTAGTTCATCTCTTTCTATAGGTAGGTCGTCTGGTACTTTATATTATTTTTCAACATACCTCCAAACTTTGTATCCAAGAGACATTAGATGGTACTTCATTCTTACACTCCAGTATGCATAATTATCTCCTCTAAATAATGAAGGTTTGTTGGTGGTTAACCCTTCTTGTTGATCGACAGTGGTTTTTAATAGGATATTCCTTCCAGTGATTTAAACTATAGTGAAGGATCCTACTATGATACCAATTTTTGGAATATTGGACAATACTAAGAGGGGGAGTGAATCAGTCTTGATAAATTTTAACAATTAAAAGCACTTTTAACTTACTTATTAACACACATGATCAACAAAATACACAGAACATAAATTTATCAGAAAATCCCAATTGGGAAAACCATCATTACTTCCTATTACTAAAAAATTATATTTACAAATATTTTATGCATGCTTCTACAAACAAGGATGCTACAACGCCTTATTTACCAGCAACTACTAGAAGGAGGATATGACCCCATAAATTTATCATCATCTTTTGAAAGGATTCTACCACGCCCTATTTACCATCTACCACTTGAAAGAGGATGTTAGAATAATCAACCCATAGTTACCCATATTTGACATTAATTATATCATTTTTGTCATATTCCTAGAATCCTAGATTCCCTCTCTATGCTAATTGACTTCTACATTTCCTAGAAGTCAATAATTGATAAATTGGGTCATGGAGCACTTTGGAATCATCATGGAAACATATTTAGCATTTCTTCTTTATTCCCCATTCCTTAAAGTGCATATCTTCTTTTTCTGAAAGCTGCCTTGCTTTACATCTGTTTTAAGGCATAAAGGAAAAGCTAGTTTAGGGAAACTTGCCTTGTTTTTTGACCACATAATCCTCCTTCATTTTCTCCATAAAAAAGCATGAATGAGTTTTATTTCCACCACATATTATATTTCCCACTTTATTTAGCTAATTCATGAGGATATTCATGGATTTGGAAAGTCCTTTTTGCACCTATGGGGGATTTGACTTGTTTTAGTAAGCGTTCTTTTTGACCAATTCAAATAGCAATCTAGTTATTTTTAATATTTCATTAAATTTTATATTTTATCAGCCTATTACTTCATATGGTTGGATAATGTACACTTATTCAATATAGGATTAAGTTATGCTCCAATTCCAGCCTCCTTTTGTGTGAATTTTGCATGTTTGATTAGCAATTTTGTGAGTGTAATTGATCTATCTCTTGGGTTAAATTTCCACATGGTATTAGAGACTTTTTGGATCAATTTATCTCCTTCCAAATTTTTATTTCAGTTTTGACATCACTGACTGGGAGCACATTCTGCTGACTGAAGGGAACAGGAGCTGAGATATGGACCAATCTCAAAAGATCATCTTGACTCCATTCAATTTATTCGAATGGAAATATCATATGGAGATATTATTGAGAGAAAAATTTATCTACAAGGTTACCATGTCTATTGAGGTAGAGCCCAATGTAGCTGCAGAGAAAATCAAATGGAACAACAAGAGGGATGAGGCCTATGGTCTTTTGTGTCTGAGTATTTCAAGAGGCCTCTTATTCCATATTGATTCATTGACATATCCTAATTAGGTATGGTAGAATATTGAAGAGATTTTTGTAAAGACAAATAACATGAGAGGACATCAAATCGAGAATGAATTGATCTCCTTGAATCCCAGTAGCTTCGAATAATTGTAACTCTATTTTACCAAGTTTAAGGCCCTTGTTTTTCAGTTAAAACAATGTGGGATTGAAAAGGAGGAGAAAATAGTTTTGATAATTATCTCAAATCTTGGTCCTAAATATTCAGTGTTTGTTTTGATCTTCTATTCCACTACATTGACACCTCAAACCTGGAAGATTCCTAAGCTTGTTGAGTTCATGGAATCCCTCACTCAAGAGCAAGATAAATTGGTGATGATGCGCACCATCAAACCTTCCAAAGACCAAGCCTTGGTTGCTAGGGATTTTAATTTGGATTCAAAAATAAAGATAAAAGATAAAAATCCACCTGAGCAAAAGAGAGACAAGGAAAAGTCTCAAGGGGAGTCCTTAGGCCCCAAGAAGAACCCCCAGAAGAAGAAGAACGAAGCAGAAATGAGTAAGTGCACATACTGCAGTAAGGGATATCATCCTGAGAGCTATTGTATGAAAAATCATATAGACATGTTGACCCAACTCCTGGAGAAGAACAACATCTCCCTTCTTGATTGCTCAAAGAAGAGGGAAGGAGGATCAAATTCGGAAGACAAGGAGAAAGCACATGCCTTGGTTGCTGGAACCTCAAACTCACCAAGTTTCATCATTGATTCTAGATCTTCCAGACATATGGTTTCAACAAAATATTTCTTCTCTTCTCTTGACATGTCGAAAGATCTACCAATAGTTTTCGAAGATAACTCTCTGACTGACAGTATGGGAAAGGGTAGGATTGATCTTGACCATGGTAATTTAAATAATGTGTTGCATGTTCCAGGTCTTGCCTTTAATCTCTTTTTAGTGTATTAGATTAATCACAATGGGTCTCCAAAGAAATTCATATTATCCCCCAATTAAGTTGAAATCACTGAGATTTCGAATGATAAATTCATAGCGAAAGGTGTTGTTGATCACACTTCGAAGGTATACAAGTTTTCCCATTTTCTACCCTACTCAAACCCCTCTGCTCTTATTACTCATGCTAATGAAGCAAGCAATATTTGGCATGAAATATTTGGCCATATTAACTACAAGTATATTTCTAATTTGAGGGAAAAATACATGTTCATAGGGTTACCAAAGATCAAGTTTTCTAAGGGAGTCTGACAAGGTTGTATCCTAGGAAAACACCCAAAGCACAAGTATGAGAGAACTAGTCATCAGAGAACCTATGCACCTCTTGAGTTGATCCAAAGTGAAATTTCTGGTCCATTCCCTCATATGTCCATGATTCTAGAAAAATATGCACTCACCTTCATAGATGACTTTTGCAGGTATTGTTTGGTTCACTTCCTAAAGCATAAGTCTGAAGTTTTTGACCTTTTCAAAGTCTTTAGAGCCTTGGTTGAAAACCAGTCTGGAAGGAAACTCAAGATCCTCAGATCTGACAATGGTGGTGAGTATGTCAATTCTAATTTCATCCAGTATTGCAATTATGCAGGTATCTAGATGCATCATTCTATCCCTTACACACCACATCAAAATGGTGTTGCTTTGAGAAAGAACAGATCACTAAAGGAGATGGCAACTTGTATTATGGAGGCTAAAAATTTGCCACCAAATTTTTGGGCCGAAGCTATAAATTGTGCATTCTATATCCATATTAGGGTGCCACATAAGCATCTTGATGGTATGACTCTTTTCAAATCTTGGAGTGGGCACAAGCCAAATGTCACCCATTTTAGGATTTTTGGCTCAGAGGATTGGGATAGAATTCCAACTGAAAAGAGGAAGTCTTTGCAACCCCAAATCCAAGAGTGCCTATTTTTTGGGTATTATGAAGATTAAAAATGGTACAATCTGATCAACATGAGCACTAACAAATATTTCATTGAAATAAGTGTTCAGTTCGAAGAAGAACCTTTAGCAGCAGTTGAAGTTGGAGAGTCCTCTTCACCACCACAGCCATTGATTATAAGTGAAGAGACTAATGAGTTTGCTGATTATGATATGTCTGATAATGATGAATTAATTGCATATCCTAACATCCCTGTAATACCAAAGTGGGCATAAAGTACAATTCATGTAGTTGGGGAGCTAGCTGGAAATCCGAATGACACTAGGAGGACTAGATCTCAATTTGAGAGTGCCCTTTTTGTGAAATATCCTCTCTTTGCTGAGAAGTTTTATTTGATGATAGATTCTGATTCAAAGACATATGAATATGTATAAAATGATACAATATGGAAAACATCCATGAAATAAGAATTCAGCTCGCTCCAGAAGAACAACACATGGGAACTGGTTGATCTTCCCCCGGGGAGAAAGCTAGTGAAGTGTAAGTGGGTCTTCAAAATTAAGTTTGATGATAATGGTTCACCTTTGAATATAATGAAATATTGTTAGCCAAGGGATACTCTCAAGTATATTTTATTGACTACAATGAGACCTTTGCACCAGTGGCAAAGATGGACTCCATAAGGCTTGCCCTAGCCATTGCAGCTTCGAAGCAGTGGGAGGTACATCACATGGATGTAAAGTGTTCTTTTCTAAATGGAGATATGAATGAATATATTTATATGAATAAACTAGAAGATTTTATATCTAATCCATCATTAGTGTGCAGGCTGAAGAAATCATTATATGGGCTCAAGCAAGCCCCCAGGGCTTGGTATGCCAAGATTGATGGCTTTCTGCTATCACTGAGTTTTGTTCAATGAAAGTATGATCCTAATGTCTATTTGAAGATGATTCATTGTTATTTAATAATTATTTTTCTCTATGTGAAAGAACTACTAATTATAGGAATCTCAAAGAAATAGATTTCCTCCTTGAAGGACGCAATGAACCATGTCTTTTCTATGACAGATTTGGGATTGTTGAGCCAATTCTTGGGTCTCGAAATTGCTCAATTCCAACATGGAATAAAGTTTCATCAGTAAAATTATGATTCATATTTTCTCACCAAGTTCATCATGAAATATTGCAAGCCAATAAAGACTCCATTCCTTTCAGGAGTTAAACTTCAAGAAGCAGGTTCTTCTCCTATGGTAAATAATACACTATATAGGAAGTTGATTGGTGGTTTTCTTTATCTTACACATACTCAACCTGAATCATCTTATCCAGTTAGTGTGGCTTCAATATACATGGATCAGCCTCATGAGATCCACTGGAGAGAATCCAAGAGGATCCTAAACTTTGTTCAGAGAACAAGGACTCATGGGATTTTCTACAAAGAAAAATCTGACTTAGAGCTAGTTGGATTTACTAATAGTGATTGGGCAGGTGACAACATAGATAAAATTCTACCTTGGGATTTATTTTCATGCTTGCAAAAGGACCAATCAACTGGTCAAGTAAGAAGCAGATTTCCATAGCACTCTCATCTATGGAGGCAGACTATAGAGGAGTTGTAAATGCAGCTACTCAATGTTTATGGTTGTAGGGGATACTTGGAGAATTTGGATTTGAATCATAGTTTTCAACAGTCATCTATTGTGACAATCAAAGAACCATTTGAATCTCCACTGATCCATTTCAAAGACAAATAACCAAGGACATTGAGATCCATATGCACTACATCAGGGAGCTTGTGCATGATGGTACCATTGCTCTACTCCAACGCGCATATTCAGAACAAGTAGCAGACATCTTCATAAAAGTATTATCTGAGAAGACTTTAAGTAATCTCAAATCAGTGTTGGGGATTTCTGATCATGTGGTGAATAATGATTGATGACAAAATTTCCAAAATTTTGTTTTCATGTCCATGTTTGAGGGAGGCTTTTCCCACTGGGTTTTTGCCTCTTTCCTTGGTTGTATGGACATGAAGTATGTAAAAGGGTGACTAATCCTTGTTGATAGGCCCTATAATTTTCTAATATTTACTCATAAAATTAGTCTTAAGGGGGGGTTTTAGAAGAATCAACCCATATTTACCCATATTTGACATTAATTAAATCATTTTTGTCTTATTCCTAGAATCCTAGATTCCCTCTTTATGCTAATTGACTTCTACATGTTCCTAGAAGTCAATACTTGCTAAAATGGGTCAAGGAGTGCTTTGGAATCATCCTAGAAACATATTTAGCATGTATGCTTTATTCCTGGTTCCTTAAAGCACGTATCTATTTTTTTTGAGAGGTGCCTTGCTTTACATCTGTTTTAAGGCATAAAGGAAAAGCTAGTCTAGGGGAACTTGCCTTATTTTTTTACCACGTCATCCTCCTTCCTTTTCTCCATACAAAAGCATGAATTAGTTTTCTTTCCACCACATATTATCTTTCCCACTTGATTTAGCTAATTCATGAGGATCTTCATGGATTTGGAAAGTACTTTTTGCACCTATGGGGGATTTGACTTGTTTTAGTAAGCCTGCTTTTTTACCAACTCAAATAGAAACCTATTGATTTCTAATATCTCATGTAATTATATATTTAAGAAGCCTATTACTTCATATGGTTGGCTAATGTACACTTATTCAATACAGGATTAAGTTATGCTCCAATTTCAGTCTCCTTTTGTGTGAATTTTGCATGTTTGATTAGCAATTTTGTGAGTGTAATTGATCTATATCTTGGGTTCAATTTCCATAGAGGCTACAACCCCCTTGCAAGCATGTCTCTTTTCATAGCACCACCATGCCACCATAATATTTTTTTATCAAACTTCCATATCTTCTTATGTCTTCAATTCTATGATCGGTTTCTCATGAATTCCTTGGTCACTATTTGTTGTTGCTATATAGATCTAGACTACAGAGACACACTTTATAAAATTCAAATATTGCTTATAAATACCTTTAACATCATTCATTTTTATTTACAAATGCGTCTCTTCATTTTGTAGTTTCACAACTACACCCTTTCAATCTGGAGTTGTGCATGTTCATCAAACACATCACTTCATAAAATGTGCCTCTTCATCAAACTTGTTTCCTTACTTCTATGTTTAATTATTTTTAACTCTATTTAAATTTATCATTCACAACCTTTCGCAATTTCCTTTCCACATTTTTCTTTATGCAAAGTGGTGTTTGCAATGCTCCTTTCCACAACTACCTTTCCACAGTTAACCTTCCACATTTTTTCCTTCCCTCAATCTACAGGAACTCCTTCTTTCTGCAATTACAGGTTGCAGATTGTGGAATTGCAGATTGTGGGCCTTCTTTTCATAAATTCTCAAACATGACTTCCACGATAGTATCCCCGTAGTTTTACCAAGCTTGCACGTTGGTATCGTGGAAACTATAATATACCATTGATATTTCTCTCTCTTATGATATGGTTCGTCCAAATCTTCACTCCAAGGAAACTTAGCGTTATAATGCTTCTGACTCCACTTGGCCAACTTGTGTTATTTGGGATTAATCTTTTTGGACTATTTCATCAATGTTTCCTTATGATCTTATGTTGACAACAATTTCCATTTAATCAACAGTAATTTTTTATTCCTTTGTCATTATTGAACTCCTTTGACATCAATGACAACCATATTAAACATTTATACTCCTTGATTCCATCTTTTTAGTGGATAAGGTAAAACTAGTCAACTAGGAAGTTACTATCTTTTGTGTCCAACCCATCCTCTATTATTTTCTCTCCAGATTCCATGATTATCATTTTTTTCCATCACTCATGATGACTCAATCATGCTTTAGCCAATTTGTGAGCCCCTTGATTGGTTTGGAAAGTGCTTTAGTCACCTATGGGGGTTAATCCTATTTTAGTAAGTCTACTTTATGAGCTAGCATGAGTTGTATCCTAAGAAAATTGATTTTATGTATCAGGGATGTACTATTTATGTACATTATCTTAATCAATAATACATGGAAATATTTATGGATCATCCTCCACTTATCTTGTACTTAGTCTCATTATTATTCTATCTATTTCTTCCTTGTGAATGCTTCTGAGAAGTCTCTTGTATCCATATATTTATCCTGTGTTCCACATGGTATTAAACCCTCAATTTCTACATGGTATCATCGACGAGGTTTCTCAATATATCAATATCTACATTAGATATCTTAGGAGCTATCAATTCACAACATTAGAGTGCATCCAGTCTCCTATCCCTCTCTAAAGAAGAGCTTGAATTAAGCTTAAAAATATTCTCCTAGTTTTTATTTATGCAGGTTACAGAGAGTAATATATTCAAGAGCACATAAAATTCTTAGAATGGATTCCTCTTCAGCTAATATCCTTAATTCCTTCAATTATCATGAATGGAAGGCCAACATTGGCATTTTGTTGCATAGTAAGGGACTATACAGAGTTTCTTTGGATTTAGAGAATGATCCCAATGTTATTGTTGAGAAAGCTAAGTGGTAGAATAGGTTCGATAAAGCCTATGGATTTCTTTTTATCTCTATTTATCCTTATGTTATTTTTCATCTAGATGGTTTTACCACTCCAAACCAGGTATGGACCAAACTTGAGTCCCTCTTTGGAGTACAAGATGAGATAAGAGCACATCAATTGGAGAATGAGTTACTCTCATTGAGTCCGACTAGTTTTGATTCCATTAAAGGGTTTTTCATTGAATTCAAGCCACTTGTTATATTCCTCGAGCAATGTTGGATTGAGAAGGAGTATTAATTTATCCTTTCCATCCTGTTAAATTTGGGTCCATAATATGCAGTTTTTGTGTCAACTTTTCATGTTACTAGGCTATCTATTTCGAATTGGAAAATTCCTTCTTTGAGTACATTCTTTGATTCACTGACAAAGGAGAAAGATAAATTGATCAAGATGGGTGCTCTTAGAATCTACTAGTGCAAGGATAATTCTCTTATAGTTCAAGGAAGTAAGAATGCAAATTCAAAAGAGAAGAAAATAGTGAAAGAGATGAAGTCAAAGTCAAATAATGAATATGAAAGTTCAAAGCCTATTGATGAAGGTTCAATGAAGAAAGTCAAGAAGAGACGTAGAAAATCCAAGTGTTCTTATTGCAGTAAGGGATTTCATACTAAGAATAAATGTTTCAAGAAGAAGTTCGACATCATGTCTCAGTTGCTTGAGAAGCATAACATCGATGTTCCTGATGAACTAGAGAATCTTGTTGAATCCT
This sequence comes from Pseudotsuga menziesii, assembly GCA_001517045.1. Classification (NCBI taxonomy): domain Eukaryota; kingdom Viridiplantae; phylum Streptophyta; class Pinopsida; order Pinales; family Pinaceae; genus Pseudotsuga; species Pseudotsuga menziesii. The sequence continues at coordinate 58,255 of LPNX010169504.1, forward strand.
CATAACACTGTCATAGTGCACAGGCCCAAGGTAATATGAACTATTCCTTGAGTTCCTGAGTTAAACACTTTCCTCACATATCTGATATAGATTAATTTTATGATATATCAAAATCAGAAATCTTAGTATCTTTTATGAATAATCCACCTGTAAGTCTACTAGATTCATCTCCCAATGATTTTGTTTTCTCGCTACATCATGACCTGTCTTTGTCCAACTCTTCCTCACTCCATTCAAATGATTATGAATATGATTTAGAATTTATTTTACAAGCTAATATGAAAGTTATGACATCATACATACCCCTGAATACTCATAAGGCTATACAAACCCCAAGTTCACTAGTTGATTCCTTATCCATCTCCTATGTAATGTTTGTTACACATACATCTCGTCACCATCATGTGTTGAGGCCCAAAACATCAAAAATTTCCCTTAATTCCCAAAACTATCAAGTTGGATATTGGCCTAGACTTGTAATTTCATATCTGATTCTGACACTGCCTTTGTCTTTAATAAAAAAAAGTGTTACCCTCTTCAGTAATGCCTATTTTCTCTTAACAATAAGCAGTGCCATCACCTTTACCCTTTGGTCAAAAATTGGTTCCACCTTGGTAATGCTTTGTCTACCTAGAGAAAAATCAGTGCTCAAGTTTTAAAGAGAAGAAGAGAAGATTCATGAAGCTTCTCGAAGGAATAATTCATGGCACTCTCATCCCTACTCTTGTGGACCACCTGGCCTCGATATTCCCCCTAGTAGGATCTCCCTTCCACCTCATCCACCATTTTCTCAATGATCTCTATCCTCCCAAGGCCTATACAACCTGACTCATCACCCATGGTTGAGAGGGAGAAAAGTTATGATGCTGCACTGAGGTTCTGGCCAAATCTAGGTTGAGCATAGAATAAGCAAGTTGGATCTTTTGAGGACAAGACATGGCATGTGAAGGAGCATCACAACTTTAAGGAAATGCTTGTAATATCTCTTCTTCATTTTAATGCAAATATGGTTCCTTTCCCATAAAATGTATTATGTTGCAATAATTCATTTTATTATTGGATTCCTTAGTCACTAATATAGAACTGTAGACCATTTTATAGTACCTTTGATCTTGCTTGTTTGTTTGATGTGTTTGTGCAGGTACCTCCGTGGAGATTCATCACCATACGAGACAACTACATTACATTACATAATAGCCAAAGGACTCATTCTATATATCTACAAGATCTAGGGGAAGTCTTCCATCCTTTCTATCACTCATTTGTTCTAGATCTGAACCATTCGGACCTAGAGAAACAACTCTTGTCTGCAAGAGGTGAGAATTTGTAGCAAGAAATCTATGACCATATTAGGTACAACATTCAACACATATGATATTCCTTGGTTTTCAAACTCTTGTCTCTAATCCAAACTCCAACCTTTTAGTGATCAGATCTACTAGCTTTCTAGTGAGATTTTGGTTTAGTTTAACTATATCTGTTTAGATCTGAAACACATCTACTTTCTATAATTTATTTTCCTATTATTTTCATGATTTGATGCCAGTATTTCAATACTTAACTTTCTCTTTTTCACCACTTTTTTGTTTTAACATCTATAGGAGTCACTGTGCATTCAGAGAGGACAATAGGAGGTTCCAATTTGCTTTCTTAGTAGACATTAAGTAGTGCCACTGCTCTGTCATAGTAGACAAAAGGTGGTTCCCAGGTGGAAACGCTATGTCACCAACCTTCTTCAAGTGGTGCCAGGTAGGGTTTTGAAACTCCTGTGATTTCAAATCTTAGTTAGATTTGATTTCTTCTCTTTGTGTTTTTTGGGCTTCACTTTTGAGATATGGACTGTTAAACTCAAAGTCTGAAAGTGGTAAAGGCTTATTTTGTTTTGGTTCAAAGAGCTAGATTGCTTCCATCTGTTTAGATGATTGTATGCTTGGGTTTGATTTTCAAAAGGAGTGCTTGGAAGTCAGTATAGTTAGATTTTTTTAAAGTCTGATCAACTAAAAAGGAAGCTCTAATTTTTTGTTTTTTCTTTTTCTCTTCGTGACTTTATGAAATACTTCTTTTTTTCTTTTGATTCAAAAAAAAAAATTTGAGATTTGATCATAGCTGTATTTAAAGACGAATCATTGGAGCCCTGATTAGCTTCACAAACTTTCAGGCATCTGTATTCTTCTTTTTCCTTTATATGTTCTTTTCTCGTCAAAAAAATGTATCATAGTTATAAGTTAGATCTTTTCATTTTTGGATAATGTGAAAAATCTCTTAGTGTGCCATTTAGTGCTAGTATGTTTCTTTTTGGGAAAAGAGATCTCACTTCATTCTTACTTTCAATATCAGTTTAAAAGTTTTGTTCCTTGTTATCATTTTTGAAAGATAAGTTCAATGTGACTATTTTGGAATTTTTTGTTTTGAAACAATATTAAATCACTCTCTCCTTCTTGTAAGTAGGGCATACTTCGAACGATAAAGTGAAAAATTTGCATGTCATGTTGAATGGTTTTACTTTTCTATACACACTTCATGCATTCACCTAATCATTCAATATAAAATTAATGGTATATATAGGTTTAAAAAAATTAGTAACTTGAGTGATAGGATAAAGACATGTTCCAGTGTCTTAAAACATAGAAGTTGTCGTTCTATTGCATGCAATGCATCATGGGAACTTTGTGGTTCTTCCATGTACCATCGATATATCAAAATTACTTTCACCTAACCTTGAGGCATATATAAAGGTACTTCGTGTACTCGATTGTATATCGGAAGGCCCATTTTGAACGGTTGTGCATTAGACAACACTAACACGGATTTGAGCTCCCATGTACCTTGTGTATATCAAGAGACCCTTCTAGGATTCCCTAAACCATCTGAGAAAAACATTTTGGTCGTCTTTTCATCAAAATACACCGAGAACAACACTCAAGGAGATACTACGCATGTACCATCAAGGTAATCGGGTATTCAAGCAAGGGTACATTCCCAATCCTCCTTTTCATGCTTTACTGTTGAACCCTATGATATATCGCGAGTTACAAATACTTGACAATCCTAGTGATGAACCGGCTTTTATCATCCCCTCTTATCACCTAAATTTTCTTGTGACCTTTAGCTTGTGTAGGAGAGTTTTTGTTTGTGTTTCTAGTTTCAAACCATAGGTTAGGTTTTTAGTAACCAACAATCTAGCTGAGTTTCCTTTGAGATGATCCAGAAGATTCCAAGTTGTACCACCTAACCTTCCTACTATTATAGGAGAAATCCCAATGGAATCCATAGACCAAGGTGCCATAGCTGATTCTCATGTGGAAGCGAATCCAGCTATGGAAGTGGGTGAAGAATTCACTACGTATTATAATCTCTTGGTTAAACAGCCTCCCATGGCTGATACTGCCTTTAATTTTCCAATGCAAGGTCATGTTGGTTCATCAAATTGGGTTATTGATCACCCATATAATTATACGGAGGGGACAAAATATGGCCCTAATGCTCTTTTTTGGAGAACTTCTGTGGGTCAAGCAATTTATGAATTTGGGACTACCAGATCGTCCTTTTTTAACCCTTTGTTGAATGAGGAAACATTAGAAGGATCCAGTCAACTATTGATTGTTTACGTAATTTCTAGGAGTACTTTTCGAACATCACTGCTTTGGAAACCCTCACTACCACCACCATCACTTGGAGTAAACCCTCACTACTACCACCACCACCTGCTTTGGAAACCCTCACCACCACCACCACCGCCTGGAGGAAACCCTCCTCCCAGACACCCACCTCCATATAGTGAATCTTTGGGAGGGTTGTCTATGAATCCAAATACCCAATGACTAGTGCATCAATCGACTATGGCCCTACTGGTATACATATGCCATATTAGTATTAACGGAATTTACAGCATAATCGACAACTTCCTTTTTTGGAAACTTTGGAATTTCCTGATCTTTCCAAGTTGATTAATGACCCCATCTAGCATAACCCTTCATGGTCTGCAATTCTAGTTAGTTTACCATTAGATATCCCAAAATTTGATGGGAAGCAGGGAGAATATCCCAAAAACTATGGTATGACATTCCATCTATGGTGTTCTTCCAACTCCTTGATGGATGATTCATTCTATTTCAGGCTCTTCCAGTGAACTTTGACCAGTACAGGTGCCAATTGGTACATTGAGCATCCACAAAATTTGTTTGTGGATTTCAATTCATTGGAAACATTTTTTCTTACTCATTTATAGCTTCCTATCTGTTACGAAACTAGCACAGATCTTTTGACATCACTTCATTAGAATACTTCCACACATATATCAGATCATATTCATGAGTGGAGGAGACGATGAAGGCTTATTAAAGATCCTATCCCAGACCAATTGTTGGATGATTAGTTCAAGAAATCCTTGTTTCCTCCCATTTCCCATGATGTGGATATGGGTGGTGCTTTTACTGAAGAGAATGCTATCAGTCATGCTCAATATATATACTTAGTTTATTCCTAGTCTGGGACTTTGTATTATCTAATCCCTCAGCTTCCTTGTCCCATCACAAACCCTACCAAGGAACTTATAGAAAAACCTATTGATGGGGTTGTCAGTTCAATCCAACCCTCGTTAGCAGCTAATCCTACCAAGAAACATAGTAATTCTACTACTACTCCTTCTTCTCCTACGGTTTCCGCCGAGGTGAACGCTATTCAAAGTACTCAGACACCTAGTAATAAGATGAAAGGAAAATGAAAAGGTAAAAATACTTGAAACCAACAGGAAAATACCAAGTATATGGCCCCAAAGAATGATAATAAAGGAAATAGGAAGGCTAAGTATCCATTCTTATGGTGTGTTGGTGACCACTTCATGAAGGAGTGCCCTTGTCATGAATAAATTAGTAAATGTTTGAAAAGTAACACTACGGGTCGGCGGTGCTTACTGACCCTTTTTTTGTCTCAACAACAATTGATAGATCATATGTATTCTCAATGAACCTATAATTATATGGAAGAAATCCAAATGATGTCCTCGGAAACTATTAGCTTGACTACTCGTATTCATTCATATGACAAACCTGCTGAGAAGAAGGACAAGAATCCTTCTTTAGAGAAAGCTCCTTCCACTAGTTCTTCTCCTTCTTCATCTACTGTCCCTCTTAAAATCAAGAAACCTAATATCGACTTGATTTTGCGTCCACCTAAGAGTACCCTCCGAAAATCTATTTTTAATCCAAATGCTTCAGATGCACAATTCTACAACGTTGTTGAAGATTTGGCTCAAGAACCTTACGCGATGTCTACCCTGGAGGTACTCCAAAGTTGTCCTACACAACGCAAAAACTTGTTGATAGCTTTAGGAGCCTTATACCCAGATAACACTAATTTAATTCATTTTAATGTGGATAATTACAAGTCTAAATTACCCCACCAGCTCTCGTTTCAAATCACGACTAGAGAAGTTGGGAGAAAGGTCCACAGGATTGTTTTAGATGAAGGATATTACACCTCAGTATTGTCTATGACTTTCTGGAGATCCATTAGTTCTCCTAAACTTACAAAGTCACCCAAAACCTTGAAATCTTTTGACGGATGAGGTTTCCAACCTTGTGGTCTATTACTGGCCCTTTTGGTTTGAGCTTGGGGGAAAGACTGTTTCCATTCAAGTTAAGGTAATCGATGCTCAGTTGGATTACAATCTACTATTGGGAAGAAACTGGTTCTATGCTATGATGTTTGTCACCTCAACCACTTTTGGGACTCTCAAATTCCCTCATTTAGGGAAGATTGTGACCATCGATCAACTCAATTTTTGTTCACTAGATTTTACTACCCCTGCTGCAAATAATATTCCTATGCTAGGTCAATACCCTCTTCCTTATCAATTAGTTGGGGTAGGTATGTTTAAGTATTCAACCCTCATGGGAGTGTTCTCCTCAACCCGTCCTAGTACGAAAGTGAAAACTGTGAACATGATTTCCACAAACAGCCACAGTACTAGAGGAAAATAAGTTGTTGAGTCATCCTCTCTAGTCCCTTACAAAGCACTCTATGATGTTGTTCAATATGCTTTAGATGTCCATTCTGATGATCTTCATCTAGTTGCTTCGGATCCTTACCACCTTCCCTATTGTATAGAACCCTCTCTCCCTATTGGAAAATTTGGGTTATAGTTTTCATTGATGTCAAAGGTGTTCACAAATGAAAAGGGAATAACCAGTGGATATGATGGCAGGACAAACTCAGTAAAATACTAAGGTAGTGATGGCATGGGACGATGATGAGGGAACATAGTTATCTACATGAGATCCAATGAATGAGGACCATGTTTTGTATAATCCGCAAAGACAGAATGTAGATACGCATTAGTTCTAGAATAGATGGTCAGGGAGTGACCCACACTAGATATGACTATGAAGATCAAGTTTATATAAGCTAGGTGGAAAATCCAAATTTTCACAAAATATCGAGATGGACGGTTAGGGGTAAACCCGCAAGGAAATCAACAGTCTAAGAAAATGTGGAAATAAAGTTGTGGAAAGAAATTGTGTAAGTCCAAAATAGGAAACTGTGATTCCGCATCCCACAATCTGCAATGTGGAAACAAAGTTGCGAAAAAAAAATTGCAGAAGTCCAAAATAGGAAAGTTTGATTCTGCGTCCCACAATCCGCAAGATCAACGATCAGTAAAGACTTCACAAAAGATCGACGATGCGGAATAAAAATTGCATATAGGAGCTTGCGGAAAAGATCTTATGGAAAGTTGAAATGTTACGTTTCCGCATATTGCATCCTGCATGTTGAAATCTAGAGAGATCGGATGGCTGAAGTTAGTTCCACTAAAATAGATCAATGGTGTGGAAGAAGCTTACGGAAAGGAGTTTGCAAAAAGGCAAAAGTGGATAGTCGACATCCCACATCCCCCATCCCACAATCTAGAGAAATCAAATGGCTGATGTTAGTTTCTCTAAAAGCAATCAATGATGTGGAAGAAGGCTTGTGGAAAGTAGTTTGCGGAAAGCAAAAAGAGAACAGTCGACATCCTGGATCCTGCATCTTGCAATCTGGATATCGATGGTGAAGAAAATGCCTAACAAAGATCAACTGTGGGAAATCGCTAAAACAGAATCTTGGTGCGGAAAGGCGATTTCAAGGTATAAATCGATTGTTAGATCGACGGTCCATATGGGCTTAGAGATAGGATCAATGATTTGGATTGGATCACAAAGTTGATCTTGCGGAAATAAATTTGGAAATTCAGAATCATGTGCAAATGTTGGACATGTTATATTTTTATCATTTAATCTATATGATCTTAGGATATTATCTGAGAGAATAACAAGCACAACAATCAATCACAATAGACAATGAACACAAATATTTTCCTCAGGGAAACCATAAAGGAGAAAACCCCGCAACTTCCTCAAAGATAGAATGAGCACAAAAAGTAAAACCCAAAGATACAAAGATGATCTCTCGACAGCAGTTGTCTCTCTCTCTATCTTGTCCCAACTTCTTCTCTCTCTTAGTTATGCCCTACAACTGAGTGTGTGTGACTATAATAAATAGAGAGGCTCACTCCCTATTTATATTATTTCATTCACTTAATATTTGACTCTGTTATGTAGGCTCGAGTAATCCTAATTCATTTATGTAGGCTCGAGTAACCACAACTAGGGTACTAATGACCTGAATTACAATGAAGGGGAATTCCTCATGACTTTTCGTAATTCTCCTGATAGGAACATCAGGGTACAAAGAAATACAAGTGATTCTCCTGATAGGGGCATCAGGTACCAATGAAATACAATATATACAAGTGACTACATTCTAAATTTACAAATACATCAACACTCCCTCTTATCTAGGTAGGTATTCTCTTGACACAATTAATCAACACAAGTCTTCTTCTCTGGATCATCATCAAAGCTGGATCATCACTGGATCATCACTTGATCATCATCATCATCATCACTACTTCATCTATCTCAATTAAATGGTGTTATCTCTTCATTCTACTCATCACAGGAAGTTCTACAAAGCCAACCCTTTTTCATGATAGTTGTATGCCTAGCCTCAAGGTAGGTCTTCATCTTCTTCAACACTTATATCTGACCTAGTCAGAAAGACCCGCCCAACACTTACATCTGACCATGGGATGAACACATCAACCGTGTCAAAAAGGCCCAACACTCACATGCGACCATGGGATGAACACATCAACCATGTCAAAAAGGATCAGCACTTATATATTACCATGGGATGAACACATCAACCCTGTAAGAAAGGCGCAGCACTTATATCTTACCATGGGATGAACACATCAACCATGTAACAAAGGCTCAACACTTATATCTTACCATGGGATGAACACATCAATCATGTAAGAAAGGCTTGGCACTCACATATGACCATGGGATGAACACATCAACCATGTCAGAAAGTCTCATGGACTCATCACTTCCCTTTGGAGGGAACCTCAATTTGGAGAACACCAAGCTTCTCCCTAAAGTACTCAAACTTCACTCTAGCTAATGGGTTGTTCAACACATCAGCTATATGCTCATTCGTTGCAACATACTGGAGATTCACTGGTCCTCTCTGCACCATATCCCTGATATAGTGATATTTTATCTTGATATGCTTCGACTTGTCATGGAACACTGGTTTCTCTGACAACTGCACACAACTCTGGTTGTCGTAATATATGCAAGTAGCATCCAATTGGAGATCAAACAAATTAGATAGAAGCTTCCTAAGCCACACTACCTCATAGTTAGCCAAACAATATGCAACATAATCTGCTTTGGTTGTACTCAGTTCCACATAGGATTTCTTCCTACTAAACCACGAGATCACGCCTGATCCCATACTGAAGCAACACCCTGAAGTGCTCTTCCTATCAATGGCACTGCCTACCCAATTTGAATCCACATAACCTTCTAGGTTAATCTTCTAATTCGCCTGATACTTGAGCCCATAATCAAATATACCCTTTAGGTGCCTCAGAATATGCTTTGCAGCAATCAAGTGAACATGTCTCGGATCTGTCAGGAACTAGCTCAATGTTTTCACAGCAAAGCAAAAATCTGGTCTCATATTCGTCAGGTACATGAAGGAGCCAAACATATGATGATACATCGTAGCATCAACCGTCTTTGATGAAGAATCACTGAATAGCTTTAGGTTTGATTCCATAGGTGTGGTCATGGCCTTGCAGTCTATCATCCTGAACCTATTTAGGATCTCTACTGCATACTGTTACCACCTAAGTTGTACTTAGTGGTTTTTTTAATCAAGTGAGCCTGGTGAACTGGACAAGGATAACTTATTCAGACTTCAGAGAACCTTCAGTCTTGCTTCTGGTAAGCTTTGTTGTACTATATCACATGTGCATACCCCATGGGGGAATTGTACTAAATGTTCTAGCATGATTGTGCCTGTAAAAGACTCGGTCTCTTAGACTTTATTTGTCAATCCGATCAGCCTAGGGTGTTTTTTCCCTTGGTTATTACTGGTTCTTGAATAAACGACTGATAATTTTTTAGTTTTTCACTCCATACCTCCAAAGTTGGGGTGGTTGGCTTAGCATTTAGGCCTATTGAGGTTATTATAGTCTATGTGTCAATGTATAAGAATGCTAGACATCATGGTCGAGTTATATGAACATGTCTAAGGAACCCTTGGTTTTTTCAATTTTTCAATTTTTTAGTTTTTTCAGTGTTTTTTAATAAAAATTTAATTTTTCCAAAACTTAGGCTATTTTTTAATAGTTTAATTGGAAAATTTGATTTTGTAATAAAAGTGGGCCAAATAATCAGTTTCAGTCATGTAGGTGCTCATTTTCAAGCTAAGAGCACCATGTAAACCCATGGACCCACTATTTCCTAGTTTTGAGTGATTTTCCATCACTCAGGTAAGAAAGCCCCAAAAATCAATTATTGATTATTTTAATTAATAAATTGATGAATAATGGAGCAAATACAAAATCATAAATTAGTGGATTCTTAGTCGATTTGATTGAAATCGGTCAGATCTGAAGCAGATTGACTGGATTTGACAAATCCTTGACTGAAGGAGGTGATCAAATTAGATCCAGAGTTGATCTTCAACATCCTTTATGGGGAATTTTGCCCTCCCTCTCTCCTCAACACGTTTTGGCTCATCTGGATGAGTTTTGGTGGATGCTTCAGTCAATAGGTTGAGGTGTCAGTCAGATCAGCTCTCCGATTGATAATTGCACTCAGTGAGACTTAGGTCTGGCTCAGTTAGACATAGATCAGGCATTGATGGACTCTCCATTAGCATATTTGGTCTATCTCCTTGGGATTTGCACCCCCCTTGGGCTGGATCTCCTGTTTTTTGTATATATCCAAGCACAGCATCCTCTTCCAAGCTAGTTAGAACTGGGATTGAGGTGCTGCTACTATTGTACTATTGTAATTCTTGATTTGAAATAAAGAAAAGCTTTGGAGGCTAGACGGTGTTGTACCATTACATGTGTGGATGATTATTGCCATTATTTTACTAAGGTAACCTGTATCTGTATTCATTTTTTGCTAATTGCTTGTAGATCCGTTGTCAAGATTGATAATAGGATTATTATAATCTCGATAGGAAAGGTGATTTTCAATAAGTTTATTGACCATATCCTTCCTTTCATCCATGTTTAGAGATCTAGATTCAACATGTCCTATAAGCTTATATGCATGTTATTTTGAATCTTTGTGTATGTACTAATCGGATCTCACAAGTTTCTTGGCAAGTTCTTTGATTTCAGCTGAGCTGTAGGTTCCTACATTGGAGAGGATGCTGATCTAGTTTGCTTCTTCACTCTATTCAAACCTTCCAAAGGCATATTCCCTCAAAATTCCACCTGAAAGCTCCACTGTGGATCTTCAAGGAAACCGGCATTTCTCTCCTCCTCTTCCTCCCTCAAGATCAACTCTTCACCCGATTACCTTTTCATAGCTTTGTTTTGGTTTATATCTATCATATTAAAATTAATTTCAACATAGATCTATCCTATCAAAGCTCATATTCTATATCTTAGTTTTTTTTTGCACATAAAGTTCAATTTTAAGAGATCTAGCTAAAATTACCATATTTTCGCAAGCATTTTAGTGAAAATTCGTAGCTTGTTGTTATGGTAGTTTCATTTGCTGTATGATAAAATTTAATATTCTGCAATATTAGTGCATATTTCATTGGCTGCACAAACAGCAAGCCAATATCCCAAGGAAAGCTTGCTTTCCTTGATTCCTTTGTCACCTGTTTAGCTAGTTTTAAGTTCATCTTTTTTGAGTTAAGTTAGGCTGATCCAAAGGTACTCTTAAAGTGATTTTAGGAATATTTCATTCTGATATTCTTGAAGGTTTTTAGCATTTTTGACATAAATAAAGGAAACTTCTGTTCAAAAGTGGCCTCGAAAGCGTTCAAATCCCCCCAGGGGTCTCCCATTTGACTAGAACCTTTGATTTTCGCACCTTGTAATCTCTTGATTTCAATCCATATCAGGATAAAGAGGGATTATATCAGTTCTCTGATATTGTAACTACTGTTAATAAAATTATTTTTGAATAGGCTCTTTCGAGCCCATTCCCCATCCCCCCTAGGGGGATTTGCGTCGGTGTCATTTTTGTTGCTTTTTGCTCATTTCTTTTCAAAATAGTATTGATCTAATCTGTAGGGTAGTATAATTTATTTTATTATTAATTTCATATTCCATACTTTATATTTCAAAGTAATCTTAATACTTACCCCACGACTTCCCGATTGACCCGAAAGGGGAAAGAGATTTGTGGTAGGACTAATTAGAAGAATAGAATTGTGTATCTATTTTCTTTTGATCATTTATTTTCAGCTATTATAAAATTAAACCCTCCTTGATTCCCTGATTGAGATCCACTTGGATCGAAAGAGGTTCCTGGAGGGTTTTCTTTTAAACAAGAACACCCAGTTTAAAACTTACTAAAATTGACAAGACTCCAGTGTGTATGCTCTGCACTTGGCTGCGGTTCGTCCGATCAGTCAAGCTGTATCAAAAGCACTTGATTGACTAGTATAATTATGACTCACTCTCCCAAATTAACAAACCAATAGGTGAAAATCCAACACCTAGATCGAACCATCATGGTGGCAAATACCCAAAGGAAGCGGGAACTTCTGAAAAGTGACCTCGGGGCGCCGATCTCTGTCACACCCTAACAGGTGCGTTATGAACAATAGCCCCAGAGACTCCATTTTAGCCCACATATTCCTTGCGGGTGGCCGTGAAGGTTTAGTTTTGGACATACTCCAAGTACTCTAGGGTATATCTGGAGTCCCCCCTTTGCCTAATTTTAATCAACTCACACTTCAATTTTAACTTAAAACATACCAAGAGGAAATCATGAAACACTCACTCCAAGCACGCGCAAGTACATTGTTTCTATTTTTTGAATCCATTCTAAGGCGCTTGTTATTTTCTTTCTTTATATATATATTGTGTCTCAGCATTGTGCTTTCATGTGTTCATCTTTTGTATCTTGCCATCTTTGATCATCTATAGTTAAATTGCAAACTCCTAAGTAACTCAATCATTTTAACATCACAACACTAAGTAATTATCCTTAGTAACTTAATAGGGTCTACCCCCCTTGGCTCCATTAGGAGTTGAGCCTAAACGGAGGATTCAAGAACAAGGTGACAGCCTTGACTTGAGACTTACCCCCAAGGACACACCACTTGAAGATTTCTGCCACATGACCCAGGTGTGTGAAAGGAGGCAACACATACTTCCCTTGTCTTAGGGAGATTTCATCCACATTCTACCACACCTCCATGGCTAGAAAGTAATGCATCATATCCAAGTCCTTCATATCGAACTCGAAAGCAAGTCTCCTTCTTGCAAATTTAATGGGTTCCTCTTTTCTGTCAGGAACAAGTCATCGACATATAATAGGAGCATCATTGGTCTTCCACCTTCGACCTTGAAGTAAAGGTTGGAAACCTCTTTACTCTCAATAAACCCTAGAGTCATCAGTAATCTCTCCATCCTATCATACCATGTCAAATCTCAAGATCTTCTGCAGTCACTCCCTATGAAGCGGAGCATCATTCTCCCTCTTCCTTCTGTGCTCTATGCATTGAAACATTCTGTACCGGAGTGACAAGTAGCTCCCTCTGCTACTAATATTCTATGTATCCATCTAGGGTCACTGGATACCAAGATCCTCTACCTTGAACCTTTTTTAAAAGTTCTTCTCGCACCCATATGTGAGCTTGTCATCCTCTATAGGATTTCATCTTCAACCTATAGAAAAGGTTAATATTTTCATCACTCTAGGTCATATTCAAGCTCCTCATGTATGTGTTATCCCATGGGTTCCTTCTGGGCTTGTACAATGCCTTCTTTAATTTGCACACATGAATCTTCCTGTCATGTTCCTTAACTTCGAGTGGCTGCAAATGTCTCTTCATAGTCTATACCTTCTTTCTATGAGAAGCCTCATGCTAGAAATATTTCCTTGTATCCCATATACTTCTCTTCAGGTCTCGATATTGCATCTCAAACATCATTCTTCTTGAACTGGTACTGTCCTTCCCTTTCTTCTTCGTTACTTATTCATAGTTGGAAGGCTCTACATAAATAATGTTGCTCAACAATGTCACATAACTGCACTGTGGCTGAGGCATATTGAAGTCTCATCATACTATTCTTCATTTTGGATTATTTGTTGAACTGTCATCACTTGTTCTTCAGAACAAGTCTCATCCTTATTTTGTAGGCGATTGTATGTGATCTTTCCTACAAGTCAAATGCATTAGTTGTATGGTTAGAAACATTTCATAAGGTATATTCATAATGAAAAAAATATTTTGCATCAAGATACTAATCATGCAACTATTTTAGCCAATACAACATTCATCCATATCTTACGGAAACTTTCTAGATGCCTTCCATCTCTACCATGACATCATTGAGATTGTGCACTAATACAATATGTCAGCAAAGAGGTTTCATTCTAGATAAGTAGCAATGGAGAGTTGTATGAGCTACTTACCCATCACATGCATATTAGTAGTATACTATCATTAATGCAAACATTCTATCATGCATAACACATCAACTGAATATAATCAAATTCATAACAAAACAATATCATGAAATGACAACTAAATACTTGTCTTTTATTTGTTTCATGGGTAGACTCCTTCTTGAGCCTTCTGCTTCATCATCTTCTTCATTCATCATTTATTATCCAAATGCTAAGATGGATAAGAGGTTCTTCAAGAATTGAGTCTTTCATATTTGTCATCGCTTGAGGGATCTTCTTTGATTCGTAAGAGCTATATCTTCAATTGCTCCCATCTTCTCTTCTCTTATTATGGGTCAAGCTTCATCTTGTGTGTGCTCTTCCCAGAGTTTGTTGAAAGTAATCACTTCCTTCTAGCACATATTCCTTGAATGAAGGAATCCCATGATCCTTGTAGGCCATTCAAGGTGGTTATCACAACTTCTGTATTCTCCATTTATTCTTCTACTGCTTCAAGTTGTTCTTTGATTTGAGAAACCCTTGTAAGGTATGACTATATGGTCTCTACATTCTGGATCTTCACACTCTTCAACTAGTTTCTCAAAGTAATATTCTAATTTATGTTCTTCCCTTCAAATAGCTTGGTCAAGGAATAAAACACCTCTTTAGGTGTATTTAGGGAAGATACTTTTGATATAAGGTGATCCTTGATTGAATCATCAATGATCTTCTTGGCCTTGAACAAGTTCTTCTTGTGTAAGGCTTTAGCCTCATCTCCCTCTGGAACTGGAACCTTTCCACTTATGTAGTTGTCCAATTTAATTTTCTTCAAGAACTAGTGAGATCCAATACTTCCATGCTTGGAAGTTGTCAATTTCACCAAGTTTGTCATCAAGCTACTGTGATTAGTCATTTTGAAACGAGAACCTCAAATGTAAATAGAAAAAGATTAGATCTTACTGATTTGAGGTGTCCGTCCTGGTTTCGAAGCTGGCTGATCTAGGGCTTGTTAGAGAAACCCTAATTTTAAAAACTTGGAATATTTCATATCTGATTGGATAGAAATATAGTCCTCTTCAAGGTGAGCTGTCCAATGTACTCCTTTTCTTAAAACAATGGAGGGAAGCTCCCAGAACAGGAAGCCCTAGTATTCCAATTTCTTTTGTAGAAATGCCTGATATTGTTTCTGTTGTATCTCTGAAAGTATTGCTACTCTATCTATGAAATTTTGTATTGAGGTAACCTCGTCTATCCTCGTTCCAACACCACATTTTTTACCAGAATTAGTTTCACCACTGGGGACTTATGATAGTTTTCCCAATGTGACTTATTTTAGGACTATTCATCATACCGAAATTGTATGGACTTCCACGTCTCACTGTTTCATCTGTGGGGTATGAAACTTTTACCATGAAAATTATAGTCCATGCCCTTTATGAAACAGCTTGCAAAATTTAATTTGGACCTTTGTATCCTGAGATACATCACTTCTCCATAGATGTCCTGTATAGGGATGAATCCTGGAAGACACTGGAACCCTAATTTGTAGGAATCATATCTCCCATAATATAGATAATATGAGGCTGAAATTTCTACAAAAAGTACATCAGGATTTTATCTTCATACTATCAAAATTTAGGCTCCCGTACCTTCTTCAATCTCATGATATAGCGAATGTACCAAAACTACCAGTTTTACTATTTTATGGTTTTTCAAGCCCAGGGTCAAATTAGGGTTTGACTTTCCCAGAGTTTTACCCAACCAAAAATTTCAAAATTGGTCTCTAAAATTAGATTTTGATGAGGATAGAAATCCTATGTTGGGCTCACTCAAAAATTCCAGTTCTGTGAAAAGCCCTAATTTCTCGCAGCAAAAACTGAAAATGCCCGGAATCAAATTCTGCTTCGACAGAAAGATGTGCCCTTCAATGGAGAGTTAGCCTAGCCTCCTTTTGCTGATGGATTGTGGAGAGAGAACCAAAAAGTAAGAATCCCTAGCTTCTACAGTTGCATATTGTCTTCATCTCAGGTTAGCTATGATACCATGTTATATTTTTATCATTTAAGCTATATGATCTTAGGATCTTATCTAAGAGAATAACTAGCACAACAATCAATCAAAATAGACAATGAACACAAATATTTTCCTCGAGGAAACCATAAAGGATAAAACCCCACAACTTCCTTAGAGATAGAATGAGCACCAAAATTAAAACCCAAATATACAAAGATGATCTCCTGATAGCAGTTGTCTCTCTCTCTCTTGTCCCAGCTTCTTCTCTCTCTCATTTATGTGCTACAACTCAGTGTGTGTGACTGTAATAAATAGAGAGGCTCACTCTCTATTTATATTATTTCGTTCACTTAATATTTGACTTTGTTATGTAGGCTCGATTAATCCTAACTTGGTTATGTAGGCTCGAGTAACCACAACTAAAGTAGTAATGACCCGACTTACAACGGAGGGGACTTCCTCGTGACTTTGAGTAATTCTCCCAATAGGAACATTGGGGTACAAAGAAATACAAGTTATTCTCCTGATAGGAGCATCGAGGACCAATGCAATACAATATATACAAGTGAATACATTCCAAAGTTACAAATACATCAATAGGATAGTGGTGCGGAAATGGTTTCCAAGCTGTGGAAATGATCTTTGAGGTGTAGGATCAATGGAAGAACGTGAAAGGATGTTCTGAAAGGTGTGATATTCATATCTGAAAGGGCACAATAGTGAAAGGTGTGTTTGTTTAGTTTGAAGAGGCTTGACTATTGAAAGAAGATTAAAAGCTGAGAAGTATTTAAGCAGGGGCCTGAGTAAGAAGGAAAATGTCTCTGCAATTCAAATTGCATGATCAAAATTAGAGACCAGTGGGTGTGACAGAATTCAGTGGGAGAGAAATCATGAGAAACATATTAGGGTGGAAGGGTGGCTCTAGGGAAGGAAACAAGCCTACATGGGGTTGTTTCCTCCTTTCAGTTGTAGCTGATAAACCAAGGGGTTGTAGCCTCCTTCCAATTGCCATTGGTAAATAGAGTGTTGTAGCATCCTTTCAAGCATAGCTGATATATCAAGGGGTCGTAGCCTCCTCCCAATTGGCATTGGTAAATAGGGTGTTGTAGCATCATTTCAATCATAGCTGATAAACTAGGGGGTTGTAGCCTCCTTCCAATTGGCATTGGTTAATAGCATGTTGTAGCATCCTTTCAATTGTAGCTGATAAACCAGAGGGTCATAGCCTACTTCCAATTGACATTTGTAAATAGGTTGTTGTAGCATCCTTTCAGTCATAGCTGATAAACCAGGGGGTCGTAGCCTCCTTCCAATTGTTATTGGTAAATAGGGTGTAATACCATCCTTGTCTATAGAAGCAAGAAAAATTATTTGTAAATAACAATTTTGCAGTAATAGGATGTATGGGTGGTTTACCCTATTGGGCTTCCATGTTAAAATTGTGTTCTATGTATTCTTGTTGTTATGTGTTTCTAATGATATATTTAAAAGTGGTTAAAATAGTTAAAATTTAACAATACTGATTCACCCCCCCCCCCCTCTCTCAGTATTGACCTATAAACCAACAATTGGTATAAGAGTAGGTTCCTTCAGCACATTTTAACCACTAGAAGGTAGATCATCTATGAAAACCACTATGGATCAGCAAGAAGGCATGGAAACTAATAGACCTCCACTATTTACAGGAGAAGACTATGCATATTGGAATGTCAGAATGAGATGCCATCTGATGTCCCTTGGATGGAAGGTTTGGGATGCAACTGAAAAGGAGGTTTCTATGGGAAACTAGTACCCTACAGACACAGTTGAACTAGGTGAATATGAAGGCAATGCCAAAGCCCTAAATGTGATCTTGAGTGGATTAACAAACATTGTGTTTATTAAGGTTATGCAATGCAAATCTTCCAAACAAGCCTAGGATAAGTTGAAGATTATCTATGAAGGAGCATCTAAGGTCAAAGAATCCAAACTGCAGACATATAAAGGTCAGTTTGAAAGCCTCAAAATGAGAGAAGAAGAGAATATTGGGGAATACCTTCTTCGTGTATATGAGGTGGTTAATGCTATTAGAGGTATTGGAGGAAAATTGAAAGAAAAAAAGGTGGTAAGCAAGATACTAAGAACATTACCAATGAGATATGACTCAAAGGTTTCCACCCTAGAGGAACAGGATGACCTTAAAAAGGTTATAGTACATGAGCTACATCTAATTCTCACTGCTTATGAGATGAGAACTAGACATGATAAAAATGCAAAGAAAGAAGCAGGATTTAAAGTCACTTCCAAAAATCAATCAGAAAATCGAGATGATGAGGAATCCCTCTCTGTAAGTAGACTTAATAAAGGCACTGGGAAATACAAAGGTAAACTACCTTTGAAATGTTTTAACTGTGGAAGGGTTGGACATTTTTCCCATAAGTGTTCCTACCCAAAACAAGAGGAGAGCAACCATGAAGAATCACGATTTCATAAGAGTAGAAAGAAATATAAAGAGAAAAAGAATAACTTATATTCCAAGGAAGAAAGTGAATATGAGGAAATGAGTGAAGATAATGAAATCCTAGTTTTAGGAACAACAAAGTCAGATGAGGAATCACAAGTGGACATAGAAGCTGAATACGTGGCTATTGTAGATGAAATTGAAAGATGTAGGAAAAGAAACAAATTTTTGAAAGGGAAACTGTCTAAATACCAAGAAGAGAAAAATAATATTAGTGACTGCTTTGAGAAACCAACTTCAAGAGGCCACAAAGAGTGAGAAATATCTAGTATTTCTTCTCATGAAGAGAATTCAAGATTCTAAAAAACTTGAGAAATAAATTGCTCGAATTAGAGAAGGATTTGATGAAAAATCCATTAAATCAAAGTTTGAGAACAACTCAAGGATTCTAGATGGTATTCTGAGTAGCCAAAGACCATCAAGTGATAGGTCCGGTTTGGGGTTCGTTAAAGAGAAGAATCCAGAGAGTTCCCCACTCACTAATTAGAGAGGAAGTACAAAGAGATATGTTGAATTATTGAAGAGTCCTATTAAAAAGGAAAAGTGCAAAGAACATGCTTTATCCTTTCATGACAAAGACATAACTCATGAGGAGCCCATGAGACAAGTAATAAATAGAAATCATAAAATATTTATGGGTCATTGTTATTCCTGTAAAAATTTTGGTCATCAAAACTTGAAATGCAAGGCTTATGAGAAAGTTCATGAGTACAAGAAGGATTCAATTAAAAATTCGAAGGTAAGGAATCATAACCAGTTTGGAATTCTCCAAAGGTTTGATATAGAGTGTTACAAATGTAATAAATTTGGACACTTGGATAGAAATTGTAAACTAAAATGTGATGCTCCAGTAGAATTTCAGAGACAGTGGAAAAAATTGGCAGTTAGAAAAAAGAGAGACAAAATACCTCTTGTGGATAACGAAAAATTTCATGGTTATTTTCATTGTTTTCATAAAATTGGTCACGAGGTGGATGACTGCATATTCAAAGGAGAAAATCAAAGGATGAAAAGGAAACAGGCTGAAACCAACTTTAAAGCATGGTAAAGGACAAGGAAATAGTACACTTCCTTAAAAGGTGTGAATGAAATAAATAGAAGCCTTGGAAGAATCACAACTTTCAGGCATTAATGAAGTCTCAGTAGTTGATGTTGAGAATAATGAGGTCATCGATAAAAAAAGACACTCATGATGAGGGAAAGCTAGTTAGTGATGTAGAAGAATACACCGATAAAGATGAAACTGATGAAGAAGGATGTAGTGATGACTATGGGATATTTTTTCTAAAAAGTTCTCTCGTGATTTAAAGAAAACCCTGAAAATGACATTAGAAGGGATCTTATACTCAGGGGGAGTTAAAGTCAGAAATTCCTGATTGGTATCTAAGAAAAATTCAATTGGTATCTAATGTTGAAGTATATTCAAAGCTATATTCTTCAAAGATGATGGGTGATCAAGGTTGGTGTATGGATGACATAAGAGAAAGCATAAAGTAACGTGAGAACAACAAAATGTGAGAGTCATGAATACCATGATATCTGCAATCAAATAGAAGATAAAGATTATTATGTTCACTTAGTATTTGAAGTCATGACACATAAAAATTGTTGACAGTAGAAGAAAACTCAAGTCTAAAAGAAATAAAAAATTCAATCTATTGATAAGGTAGCAGGATGAGTTCATCATTGACAAAGGAAAAGGTTGAGTTTATGAGTCTTTGTGTCTGAGATAGTGAGACCAGAGAAACTATGTAATAAACTAAAGTAATATCTATGTTGAGGATCTGAATTTATGGGTCTCTAGACAGCTGATAATATAGATATAAAATACAAAAGAATCCAGCAGTATATGCTAGGTTTTTATATGAAGATCTAAATGCACAGTCTTAAGGAATTCTAATAAAAGAAAAATCTGATTAACTTACAGGAAGAATAGAACATTAGATATGGCAGCAAGAACGAAGTTTAAAAAAAAGGAAACATGTATCCTAGAACAGAAAATGGAAGAGTGTTGAAAAAATGCTGAGTGTAGACTCTGTCACAAAAATGTTGACAAAGGAGAAGAAGTACAGTGACAGGGGGAGTCCATGGATCTATCAATTAAGATATCATCCAAGAACCTGTTGCAAGAAAGGAAGTGTTAAGATAAATGATAATACATTGATTAAATAACACATTTTAGTTAACAAGGGGAGATATGTTGATAGGGGGAGTTGTCAGAAAGTAGAAAAACAGGAAATCCTATATCAAAATAAGTACAACATTGGCATAGAAGTTTATCCTTTGTTATTGTTGTCAAAGGTGGAGAATGTTTAGAGGTTGCCATCAATGCCAAAGGGGGATATTGTTGGAAAATTTTGGTTATAGTTGTCATTGATGTCAAAGGTGTTCATGAATGACAAAGGAATAACCAGTGGATATGATGGCAGGACAGACTAGGTAAAATACTAAGGTAGTGATGACATGGCATGATGATGAGGCGGAATAGTTATCTGCATGAGATATAATGAATGAGGATCAGTTTTTGTATAATTCACATAGACAGAATGTAGATCCACCTTACTTCTAGAATGGACGGTCAAGAAGCGAACTGCAATAGATCTGACGATGAAGATCAAGTTTACATAAGTTCAGAGGAAAATCCAAAGTTTCACAAATTATCAAGATGGATGGTTAGGGGTAAACCCGCAAGGAAATCAAAGGTCCAGGAAAATACAGAAACAAAGTTGTGGAAGGAAATTGCGGAAGTCCAAAATAGAAAAGTGTGATTCCGCATCTTGTAATCCGTAATGTGGAAACAAAGTTGTGGAATTCCAAAATAGGAAAGTGTGAATCACATCCCACATCCCACAATACACAAGATCAAAGGTCAGGAAATACTCCACAAAAGATCAACGATGCGGAAGAAAAATTGCGGAAAGGAGCATGTAGAAAGTCGAAATGCTATGTTTCTGCATCCCGCATCCCATAATCTGGAGCGATCAAATGGCTGAAGTTAGTTCTGCTAAAACAGATCAACATTGTGGAATAATATTATGGAAAGGAGTTTGCGGAAAGGAAAAGGCAGACAGTAAAAATCCCATATCCCGCATCCCGCAATCTGGAGAGATCGAACGGCTGACATTAGTTCTGCTAAAACGTATCAACAGTGTGGAAGAAGGCTTGTGGAAAGGAGTTTGTGGAAAGGAAAAAGAAAATAGTCAACATCCTGCATCCTGCATGCTGCAATCTAGAGATCGACAACCAGGAAAACGCCTGACGAAGATCAACGATGGGAAATCACTGAAACAGAATATTGGTGCAGAAAGGCGATTTTAAGGAAGAAATCGATGGTTAGATCGATGGTCCATATTGACTTAGAGATAGGATCAATGAATCTGATTGGATCAGGAAGTTGATCCTGGTGAAAGAATTTTGGCAATGCGAAAGCACCTACAAATATTGAAAAGAGGTGCGGAAATGGTTTCCAAGCTACAGAAATGATCTCTAAGGTGTAGGATCAATGGAAGAATGTGAAAGGATGTTCTGAAAGGTGTGATCTTCAGATATGAAAGGGAGAAATAGTGAAAGGTCTGTTTGTTCAGTTTGAAGAGATGCGAATTTTGAAAGAAGCTTAAATGCTATGAAGTATTTAAGAAGGGGCCTGAGTAAGAAGGAAAATGTCTCTATAGTTTGAATTGCATGATCAGAATCAGAGACCAGTGGGTGTGACAGAATTTAGTGGGAGATAAATCATGAGAAACATATCAGGGTGGTAGGGCAGTTCTACGGTAGGAAACATGCCTGCAGGGGGTTGTTGGCTCCTTTTAGTTGTAGTTGATAAACAAGGGGGTTGTAGCCTCCTTCCAATTGGCATTAGTAAATAGGGTGTTGTAGCATCCTTTCATTCGTAGCTAATAAACTAGGGGGTCGTAGCCTCCTTCCGATTGGCATTGGTAAATAAGGTGTTGTAGCATCCTTTCAATTGTAGCTGATAAACTAGGGGGTTTTAGACTCCTTCCAATTGGAATTGGTAAATACGGTGTTGTAGCATCCTTTGAGTCTTACTTGATAAACCAAGGGGTTGTAGCTTCCTTCCAATTGGCATTGGTAAATAGGGTGTTATAGCATCCTTTTAGCCATAGATGATAAAATAGGGGGTTGTAACCTTCTTTCAATTGGTATTGGTAAACAGGGTGTAATACCATTATTTTCTGTAGAAGTAGGAAAAACTATTTGTAAATAACAATTTTTCAGTAATAGGATGTATTGGTGCTTTACCCTATTGGGATTCCATGTTAAAATTGTGTTCTGTGTATTCTTGTTGTTATGTGTTTCTAATGATAGATTTAAAAGTGGTTAAAATAGTAAAAAGTTAACAATACTGATTCACCCCCTCCCCCCCCCCGCTCTTGGTATTGACCAATAAACTAACACTCCCCACTCTAGACTATCTCTCACAGACTTTTTTGTCAGATGATTCCATTATGGAGATCATGAGTGCAAATGAACCTGTATGGAAAAATCATCACCATAGATCCTCCTTCCTTCCCAATGCTAGTTTGATAGACTTTGATTTTGTGTCTCTCATTAGTACTGATATTGTCAGCAATACTCAAATACATCTATTGTTGCAAGGATTTAGAGGGAAACTTTTGCAACATCAGTAAGACAAATCCTGTTGACATATCAATGAAGCCAAAAACTGTTGAGCATGTTCATATAGGACAGAACTGTTCAACAAAAGAAACTAAAAGTTATAGAGCTCTATTCAAAGAGTTTCGATATGTTTTTTCCTAGACGTACGAAGAAATGCGTGGGATTTATCTGTCCATCATTGTACACGAGATAGTTATCCCACAGCAAGGCCAATCCTAAAAAAACCACGTCAATTCCATCCTAGGAAGGCCACGGCTATTAAAGCTGAAGTGGAGAAACTTCTTAAAGAAGATTTTATTTATCTCGTACCACTAACAAAATGGGTGTCCAATATTGTCCCTGTAGCTAAGAAGTAGGGAACTATTAGGGTTTATATCGATTTTCAAGATTTAAATAAGGCTTGTCCCAAGGAAAATTTGCCTGCTCCACACATCGATCAAATCATTGATAAATGTGGTAGGAGCGTCATCTTCTCATTTATGGATGGATTTTCTGGCTACAATCAGATAGAATTTATGCCCACCAATCAACATAAAACAAAATTCATTTTGTCCATGGGGAACCTTTGCATATAGAAAGTTACCCTTTGGTTTAAAAAATGTTGGAGCTACATTCCAGTGCGCCATTTCCTATGGTTTTCATGATATTAAGCACATCATGGAGCCATATATAGATGATATCCTTTTGTCATTCTTGGTAGTGGGAGGACCACCCAGGGCATCTTAGGGACATTTTCCTTAGGTTTCATCATTATAATATTCGGCTTAATCCACACAAATGTGTCTTTTGTGTTGAGACTGGACGTCTTCTTGGCTTTGTGGTTTCCAAATATAGCATCTGGATAGATCCTTTGAAATCAGCTTCTATTTTGGCCTTACCCTCCCACACTAATATCACTGAACTCCAAAGTTTGCAGGGGAAGGAAAACTTTCTTCGTCGTTTTGTATGCAACTTAGAAGAAAAAATGCATGGCTACATGTGTATCCTGAAGGACACTCCATTCTTTTGGGATGACCAATCCCAATGAGCTTTTGATAATTTGAAACATTCTCTAACACATTCACCAGTGTTGCACCCCCCAAATTACCCAAAATAATTTTTGTTGTATGTTGTTGCCTCCACTACTACTATACGTATGGTTCTAGTACAAGAAAACCTTAACGGCCAAAAACACATGATTTATTACATAAGTAAGAGTCTTCTTGACTCTGAAACTCGTTACTCCCATGTGGAGAAGCTAGCTCTGGCTAAGGTCATTTTTGTGCAAAAATTTCATCACTACATCTTACCACGCACCACAATTGTTCTCGCGGATCAAAACCCCATGTATTACATTTTGACTCGTCAAGTACTAGGGGGGAATTATTCCCGTTGGAACATCATCTTATAGGAATTCGATCTCGAGTTTGCTAATCCTACTTCGAAGAAGTCCTTAGTTTTCATGGAGTTAATGTGTGACCTTCAATGTGCTCTAATGGGAGCTGATCCTAATGATTCATTTTCGAATGAATTTTTTTTCCTAATTAGCACAACCGGCCCTTGGTATGGATATTTGATAATCTATCTCCAGACCCAAATTTTTCAATCTGATATGTCCCATGACGATTGTCATTGCATCCATTACCACGTGAAGTATTACCTCATTTTAAATGATACGTTGGATTGACGTGGTATTGATTCCATTCTTTGATGATGTCTTACACACGAGGATGTTGAACAAGTTTTGAATGATTTCCACTCTATATCACATGGTGGTTATCTTTCTGGGATGGCGACAGCTCAGAAAATCCTTCGCGCTAGGTATTTTTGGCCCTCAATATTCAAAGATTTCCATGAGGTAGTTAAGAAATTCCCACCATGTCAACTCTTTTATCCTAAAAGGCACACCCACTCCGCTCCTTTACACCCCCTCATTGTTGTTGGCTGTTTCACCAAATGGGGAATTGATTTTATACATTGTAAGCCTACCTCAGCCAAGGGGCATGGTTACATCATCGTAGTCATCTATTATTTTACAAAATGGGCTGAGGAAATTCCTACATATGCATAGGATGACAAGATTGCCTCCATCTTTTTGGTTAATCATGTGATAGCTCAGTTTGGAGTTCCGCAAGACATAGTCACTGACCACAGATCCCATTTCTGCAATCAGATGATGGTTGAGTTGAGCGCTAAGTTGGGTTTTCCTCATGAAAATTCAACTCCGTATTATCTGCAGGCTAATGGTCAAGTTGAGGCCATTAACAAAGTTTTGAAAACTATGTTGCGTAGGATGGTTGGAGATCACAAATCCGACTGGAATTTGACTTTATTTTCCACATTATGGGATTATAGGACTTCAATTAAAACAACAACTAGTTTCACACCATTTCAGTTCGTTTATGGACTAGAAGTTGTCCTTCCTATCAAATGTGAAATCACATCACTCAAACTTGCAGTAGAACTTCTCTAGAACACTTCTTCCAAAGAAGAACGATTTTTGCACTTGACAAACCTTGATGAAAATAGAAGACATGCTTCCTTGCCTAATGAGGAACATAAAAAGCATGTTATGGCTCAGTACAGTAAGTCCGTTCAACCTGATTTCTTTAATGAAGGTGACATGGTTCTGACTTATTATTAGAGACATGACAAGCTAGGGAAGGGGAAGTTTGAATCCATGTGGGACGGTCCCTTTATTGTTAGTAAAGTTTTAGAAAAACCATCCTATGAGCTTGTAGACTATGATGGGATACCTTTCAGGAAACCTCGTAATGGGTTGTACCTGAAAAGGTACTATGATTGAATTCATTTATGTGTGGTACCTTGTATACATGTATATTGATTAACTTTTTGGTGTGTTTTTGGCATTTCAATATGGTTTTGAGTTTTTTGTCAATATTGTTTATACCATGTTTTGGTTATGTAGATCGGATGGATTTTTATGGTTTTGTTGATGGTTCTTGTCGTTATACCTTGAACCTCACTTCAGCTACTTGGGTTTTGTATTGCCTTTCACATGACTTAGTCAGTTTAGGAGCAGTTTGTATTGGTCCAGCTACCAATAACATCGCTAAGTATCAAGCAGTTGTATGTTTGTTGGCCGAGGCTGCATCTTAGGACATTAATGACTTGGTAGTATCCATGGACTCATAGCTAGTGGTTTTCCTTTTGAACCACATTTATGCCATCATAAATCCTACACTCCTTCATCTTTTTTGAAGAGTGAGTATGTTTGTTGGAGCAGGGTCCCGCAGCTACAGAAGAAGCTGCTAGTTTTGGCGGAAAGATATAGTTTTGGTGGAAAGAGGACAAGGCAGAGCTACGATGTCGTAGCACGTTTCCAGTTGGAGAGCAGAGCCGGAAACCATGACTTTTGGGATAGAAAAGTCAAGAAGGCAACGGTACCCAAGCGGCCGAGAGAAGAAAGCTCAACCACTGCATTGAAGGCAGCAGCGGAAGACAGGAGGGCTCAGCGACCCTCATAAAGAAGAAGGAGCAACGAGGCTCAAGCATTGAAGGCGGAGGACAGAAAGAGAAGTGGTGCATAGTACCCATGGTCAGTTCCGGGAAGCATGGAAGACTGCAGAGAGCTGTGGTGTGACGGGAAGCGGCTACCTCAAGGACAGAGAGGACCGACTGTCACTAATTAGGGTATGGGTTTACTGTTGGGACAGGCCCACAGTGTTGTAATGGTGAGACCTTCGAGCCGCCTATAAAATATTGCATTTTGTATTGTAAAGGGTTAGCTAATCAGTCAGTTAGCCAGTTGGTTGGCTCGTAGGATGAGTCGTTAGTTGGCCAGTAGAGTATTTTTTAGTAGACTCAGGAGTCAGTCAGACAGATTGTGTTGTAACGATCCAGACACCTAGCTTGTCTGTGAGTCATTTGAGTCTGTATGTAACCATCCTTAGAGAGGAAAGAGAGGGAAGGATCTATTGAAAGAAAGGCAATATAGAGATAGAGATAGGCCAGAGATCTAGAAGAGATCTCGTGCTCTAAGTTTGCCTCTATTGGAGACTACTGGAATGATGAAACAGTCGGCCACATTGCAGATCTGTTACATGACTATTAGGACCTATTTCCCACCAAGTTCACAGAGACGAAGGGAATAGTTGGAGACCTGGGAGTCATGAGGATACCATTAAAGGAAGATACAGATTTTCCTTGTGATAAAAGTTCTAACCCAGATAAAAAGGAAAGGATATCTGTGGAACACTTCTCAAACACTAGAGCGCTCATACAGAAGAAAGAGTGAAGAAAGAGAAACCTTGACTATGGGCAGAAAGGATAAGAGAGCCCAGCGAACTAAGTTACCGAAACTCCAGAAAGAACATGCTGAGGAGATGAAGAATGAAGTCGCAGGACTTCAAGGCAGGTTATAGTGCACTTCGCAGGAGGCGAAGGACAAGTTGCAGCAGGAGAATCCTGTTCCAGGTGGCTCAAGGGCGAGCCACAAGTAAGTGTTAGGGGACTGTTGGAGTAGGGTCCCGCAGCTACAGAAGAAGCTGCTAGTTTTGGCGGAAAGAGGACAAGGAAGAGCTACGACGCCGTAGCACGTTTCCAGCTGGAGAGCAGAGCCGGAAACCATGACTTTTGGGATAGAAAAGTCAAGAAGGCAACGGTACCTGAGCGGTCGAGAGAAGAAAGCTCAACCACTGCATTGAAGGCAGCAGCGGAAGACAGGAGGGCTCAGCGACCCTCATAAAGAAGAAGGAGCAACAAGGCTCAAGCATTGAAGGCGAAGGACAGAAAGAGAAGCGGTGCATAGTACCCATGGTCAGTGCTGGGAAGCATGGAAGACTGCAGAGAGATGTGGTGTGACGGGAAGCAGCTACCTCAAGGACAGAGAGGACCGACTGTCACTAATTAGGGTATGGGTTTACTGTTGGGACAGGCCCACAGTGTTGTAATGGCGAGACCTTCGGGCCGCCTATAAAATCTTGCATTTTGTATTGTAAAGGGTTAGCTAATCAGTCAGTTAGCCAGTTGGTTGGCTCGTAGGATGAGTCGTTAGTTGGCTAGTAGAGTATTTTTGAGTAGACTCAGGAGTCAGTCAGACAGACTGTGTTGTAACGATCCAGACACCTAGCTTGTCTGTGAGTCATTTGAGTCTGTATGTAACCATCCTCGGAGAGGAAAGAGAGGGAAGGATCTATTGAAAGAAAGGCAATATAGAGATAGAGATAGGCCAGAGATCTAGAAGAGATCTCGCACTGCATATGCAGTGCAACAGACTATGCTAACTTCCCTCAAGATTTATAATAGAAGCACAGTTTGGTGGACGTAACTCCAACAATGTTAGAAAGGTCATTTGAATCAATCACTTATAGGTACATTCCTATGTCTTAATAACATGGTTTTCGACTCATTGGAAAAATACATTTTGGACTGGTATATTTCCCATACATAACTTTTATAAATAAAACATGGTTCATTGTAAAATAAAATAAATGGTAAAAGACATAAGGAACTCATGTAAATATCATTTTCCATTTCAACTCACACAAACCGCCGTAAATAAGTCTATATATATATATATATATATATAAAGTGTTTTACAAAATATGGCCACGAGACCCCGACTGAAGCACTCTGGCTTTCAAATATACAAAAATGGAAAAAATATTGAAGCTAGATAGCCTTCAATGTATACATCATGTAGAACATCTAGTGGTGCTCATGATGGCACATGATAGCCCTTGATACCCTCCGTAGCAGGTGGCTGAATCGACCTGACACTCTAGTTTTGTGCCTCTGGTACCTCGTAGGGAGGTCGTCAATGGAAGCATCCAGAATGTCAATAGTTAACTGATTGAGGTTATCCTCCAACTTAGTTAACTCATCATCCCCTCTATGAATGAAGCAGGAACCTGCTTGTCTATCAATCAGGGAAGATCCCCTAGGTCGTGCATCTCCAACATCTGCATGAAAAAATTAATTCTCATTATCATTCATAAAAATTATAAAACACAAAAATGCAAAAAAAATCAATATCTTGAGTATTATTCTTACCAATATCGCCCCATTGGGAAAATTCCCATAAGGGTATATCAAGGTCCCCCTGAATTCAATGCCAACGTATGCATAGACCTCTATCATTAGAAGTTGGTCATCCAACCAACGGAAGAATGCGCTCCCATACTTGACCTTGGCTCCGCTGCCATCAATGTGGGCCATCATCTCTACCCATCGTAGCATGCGAGGGTCCCGTGCTATCAGCTTGGTAAAAGTCACCTGAGGTCTCAGAAGGGGTACCCTCTCAAAAAACAAGGTTTCCAATATGGTCCCATAGCCAAAATATTTTAACTCCCCCTGTAGACACTTAATTAGTTGATCCTTGAACACACTCAGTAAAGCCTCAACCCAGTTATAGACCGTGGGAGCCATAGCCTCCAAGAAGTAAAGCATATGGGATCAGGAATCCTAGTGATCCCCTTGGCTCCCTACAACCCACTGCATGGTAAAAAGCACCGTCTTGAGAGGCAAATCCATCACCTCCTTGATGAGAATATTTTTCCCATACATCTGAGTGCCTGGAAAACAATGGAGATCTATGAGTTATTGTGTCCTGACGTCTCCTCCCCAAGAACCCATCAGTGATATGTTCTCACCCCACATGGATAATCCTATAAGAAATTAGTTGTCCTCTACCTCCACTATAAGAATGTGAGCACCCACCTCAAAGTATTGTTTCTTGGGATTCCACATCCTCAATATGTACTCGAGTAGTCTCACATGAGACTTCATGCTTGAGACATAAAAAAACTTTAGGAACTCATAGCCCCATAAAGAAGCTATATAAGAAGCTTCTTCCCCAACTCTAGAATCATCATCCTCATGTTGTATTTCTTTCCCCACCACCATTTTGACTAAAATGACCTGCCAAAAACCAAAATTGAATTATTAAGACACATTATCAACCTTTAAAAATACTTTGAAATCGTTATTTTTGCTAGGTCATTCATCTTTTGGGAGCACTTTGCAGCACTGCTTCTGTCTCCTTGAGACAGAGCAATGCCACTACTGGTTTGGGCATGAATGGCATGGTTTTGCTCGGGAACTACCTTCCCCGCAAAGGGGAAGCACGTTACCTTGAGTGCAATTTTTTCCCTTGGGTAAAAACCCCAAAAACTGTGCTTCGAAAGGAAAAATTTGACCATCAAAATGTTAAGGATGGTTTTATCTCTTACCTGGAATAGACAGATAAAAAATTGGACGGGTAATGGCTCTAAAACCCACGCCAAAAATCTCACACGTAATTGCTCCAAGTAGCTCTCCAAACCTGGTAAATAGTAAAATGATATGTTTTTACTATTCCTCTAGCTTTTGTATGAGATATTTTAGGGTTTTATGGCATTATTTTAATTATTTCATTAAAAATGCCATTTTCTATAGTCATTAAAAGTTGATTTTAAATATTTTTAGGAGATCTAATAGTCTTTCAAAAGGTTTTGTGCAAGGATGGAAGTAAAATTTTTTGATTATGGGTAAGTTTATTTTTTATTTTTTCATACTTACATAAAATGGAAAAAGTCGTCGAGCGTTAATTTCAACATTTTGGCCGTGCTCTTTAAACCTCGGGACCAAAGTTTTGAATCAAATTTTGCTTCTTTTCGGGCTCATTAAACCCACTCATCATGAAAAGAAACCCTAATGGATTCTTCTTTAAACTCTTTTCGGACTCCTTAAATGTGAAAAGATTGTCGAGTGAACTTTTCTTCTTCACGCTCGTAAAAGTACTTGAAGATTCGTCTTTCCGATGGTAGTTTACCCCTTTTTTTTCGGTTTGGATTGACTAAATATGAAAAAGGAATTATCCATCCAATCATGACTGGAAGAGTTCTCTCGAGCATTATTTTATACTTTTTCTAGCCCTAGAGACTAAATCATACAAAAAAGGACCCTTTGGCATCTTCTTCTATTTTCATTCAGACTCTCTAAACATGAATGATACCAAGTTAACTTTCAATGGAATCGTTAAACTAAAAACTGAGAGACCCTCTTTTGGGAATGAACCCCTCCTTTCTCATATTAGTGAAATATATGAGAATGAAATTATCTCATCATAAGCTACAATGAGTGTTTGTTACCCTATTTGGACTCGTAAAAACGATAAAGAGGTGCTCATCAATCATGATGGAGAAATTAAGGGAAGGGAACTATTTCATTTTGCAAATAAATGGCAGTTAGTAGTCACCTTTGAACATGGCACTTGTGTGCATTTCATTCAGTTAATTAGCTATTCATCTTGCTTCCAAATCGATCCAATTTCATGATTCAAGTCATTTCTTTGATTCTCTCAAAGAATGCATCGTTTACTGTCGCATTATGTCTTGGTATCCTCCTGGTCTAGTCAATGCTTCCAAGTCTTTGGTCGTGCCTCCCGGTCTTCAAAGGAAAATTGAGAGTTTACCTTTGCAGTCAAAACATCCTTTGTGTCAATACTTTTTGAGTCAGTCCTATGGTTACATCATACTCAAAATTACATAACTTTGTTCTGAGTTTCACATCATCGATGTGGGATTCATCATGGCCCTCCTTCGACAAGACTATTCCTATCAATTTCAACTCATAATCCAGGAATTAGTCTTAGAAAAAAATTAGTACCTTGACCTTTGTATGCATTAATGACAGACTCTCTTTCTCTCGACATAGGTTCACATCATGGACCTTTGATCGAAAGATTCAACTGAGTGTTCGAAATCAAATCATCTATTCACACTCAAGAGATTGTACTAGGGTACCTTGGGAATCATTGAAATCAATGGTGATTTCCCTTGCACTTGGTAATGGTTCTTATCATTGATTGGAAATCAATTGGTTTCTACCATGTTTGACATCAAAACAATGTAATCACATGGATAGAATCATACTTTGTGGAAGACAAGACGAAGACCCTATGTACTTGTTAAGCACTCATTGCTTTCCACAGGTTGCGATGGAGTATTTTGTATAAGCCCTAGCATGGATCCACATTTGTATGGTCTTGGTTGTGCTCAAATTTGCATCCATTTGACATAGATCTACAGTGTATGTTAGGTAGCTATGTCCAAGTTTGATTCTTCTTCACATGAATCTAATTTGTATTCTAGTAGCCATGTTTATTCATTTCCCTCATGGATCTTCCTTGTATTGGTCTGCGTCCATGATATGAGTCAAAAGTATTGATGTATTGCATAATCCTGGTTGATGATGATCTCCGATCAAGCAATTTCTTTCCTCGAAGTGCTAACTTTCTCTTTCAAATATCTCACCTATGGTATCCCTCTAGCCTCATGCTCGGGGGGATTCTATTACACATAAAATCTCATCACCATCATGTGTTGAGGCCCAAAACATCATAACTTTCCCTCAATTCCCAAAACCGTGAAGTTGTATATTGGCCTAGACTCATAATTTCCTATATGATTCCACCACCACCTTTGTCTTTAATGCAAAACATGTTACCATCTTCAGTAACGCCTATTGTCTCTTAACAATAAGTGGTTCCTTAGCCTTTACCCTTTGGTCGAAAAGAGGTTCCACCTTGGTAGCACTCTATATACATAGAGGAAAATCGGTGCTCAATTTTTAAAGAGAAAAAGAGAAGATTCACAAAGCTTCTTGAAGGATTACTTCGTGGCACCATCATCCCTATTCTTGTGAACCACCTGGACTCAAGATCCCCCCTAGTAGGATCTCCCTTCCACCTCATCCACCATTTTTTCAACCATCCCTATCCTCCAAAGGCCTATAAAACTTGGCTCATCCCCCATGGTTGAGAGGGAGAAAAGTTATGTTACTGCACTGAGGTTTTGGCCAAATCTAGGATGAACATAGAAGAAGCAAGTTGGAGATTTTGAGGACAAGACATGGCATGTGAAGGAGCATTACAACACTAAGGAAATGGTTGTAATCTCTCTTCTTCATTTTAATGCAAAGATGGTTCATTTCCCATAAAATGTATTATGTTGTAATCATTCATTTTTATTATTGGATTCCTTAGTCACTAATATAGAACTATAAACCATTTTCTGGTACCTTTGATCTTACGTGTTTGTTTGATGTGCTTGTGAAGGTACATCCATGGAGATTCATCACCATAGGAGACAACTACATCACATTACAAAATAGCCAAAGGACTCATTCTAGATATCTACAAGCTCTAGGGAAAGTCTTCCATCCTTGTTATCACTCATTTTTTCTAGATTTGAACCATTCAGACCTAGAGAAACAACTCTTGTCAGCAAGAGGTGTGAATTTCTAGCAACATTGTTACTTATATCAAATGATTTCAAGTATTTTCTATTTTTTAGTGGTTAGTTATCCATGACATTAGTCATATTTGGACTTATATTTCACTTGTTTGGATCTGATATAAGAATATATGGTTCAGATCTCATGTCCATCCATCATTCATATTTTTACACCTGTTAGTTTTCCCCAATTTCTCATCATTTTTCTACTGTAACCCTATACTCTCATGGAGACACTATAAATTTGGTCTTTGTTGCTCCATATGATAATATTTCTGATATTTTAGAGTCATTTCAGCCTAATTTCTGAATTGAGAAGGTGCTACAATAGTTTGAAAAGAAGACACATGGGGCATCTCACCATTTTGCAGCTATGCAAGGAACTAATTGTGCTTTTGATTGTGTTAATTTTTCTACTCTTTGGGAAGGAGTATACACATATCTCTTTTTCTTTTTAGATTGCGTTTGCATATCAGAGTATGATAGAATCAAGAAGCATTCAATAAATTCTCCTCCTTCATCAGATGATGGGCTACAAAGAATCGCCCCTCTTCCTTCTTGCATATACTACACTCTAGCACATGATCATGGAGCTCACAACTTATTCATAAAATTCCTCTATCAAAACAAGTTCAGCCAACTCATTAAAGTGATGAAGAAGACATAATGAAGACATGTTGTTCAATTTTGTGCCTTGTTCTTTCTTGAGGGATTGTATTCCCCATGTGGTTTTGCCTCTTTCCTCACTTTTCTAGACATGAATAATTGTTAAGGGTGACCATAGCCTTGTTTCTAGGACCTATATGCATCTATGTTTCTGATTATTTTAGATAACTCCATCATAAATTCTTACTTAAAGGGGGGTGTTGAAATATTATAAACCCACTCCATACTTAGGATAACAATATTTAATAGTTTATGATTAATTTCTTATCCACTAGCCTAGATAGTTGACATCCACTTGCACCACTTGGTCAATACTTTCCATATATACCCAGGAACACCTTTATCCTGATTCTGGATAGATCATACCTACTCTATTGACTTCCCAGATTAGTAACTATTCCTTCTTGCAGATTCTGCCTTTACACTACTTTATTCCATCTTTTCAGTGGATAACGTAAATCCTGAGTAGACTAGGAAACTGGTATCTTTTGTGTCCAACCCATCCTCCATGATTTTCTCTCTAGATTCCATTATTAACATGTTTTTCCATCACTCATTCTTTAGCCAATTCTTGAGCTCCTTAACTGGTTTGCAAATTGCTTTAGTCACCTATTGGGGTTTATAATATTTTAGTAAGTCTACTTTATGAGCTAGCATGAGTTGTCTCCTAAGAAACTCGATTTTACCTATCATGGATATATTATTTATTTACACTATGTTGATAAATAATACATGGAGATATTTATGGATCATTCTCCACTTCTCTTGTATTAATTCTCATTATTCTTCTCTCTATTATCTTCCTTGTGCACGTTTGTGAGAAATTTCTTGTAGCTAGATCTTTATCTGGTGTTTCCACGTGGTATTAGAGCCTCAATTTATACAATGACCACAATAGTAGGTCATTGGGACTCACAAGTACAATTCACTGAAAGTATAAAGTGGGAGTGTAAGGTTATTCGTATTACTAATTTTTTTTAAAAAATGAAGGGATAAACCCTGACAATGAAACAAAAATGGTTAGCCATTCCAAGGTAAACAATCAGAATAAAAAATGACATTTTTTTTTGTAACTAGGGGAATCGAAAACTGGAGCTAGGCTGGTACTCACGTGACACGAGGTCCAGGGATCCATTCTTGCTACCACTATACCCCTAGGTGCCCCACACACGCCGCAAGACATGGGTCACAGATAAACTCGGGTGTGATTTAATCTCGTGACCTCCAATTTACAACAAGTGACTTCATAACAATTGAACCGCCAATGAGCCACACTCGTACAGGAAGAATAACAAAGAATCTTTGGTTTCCAATAAAAAACAATAAAATGGGTAAGTGATCAATTTCAACCAATTCATCCAAATTAGATAAAGATAAAGTGAAAAATGTGCAAAAGTAAAAAATAGAAAAGTACAAATATAATACATGTTCTCACCCTTGTCAGCTACAACAAGTGTCATCAAGAGAATTTTGTAGGCTAGGCCATTAAGTGAGGGTGTTAAGAATTATTTTATTATAATGGTCACTATCTTGTGTTAGTCATTTAATAGTCGTTAAATACAATTATTGACTTAATTAAGTCACGTCATAATTATTATTAAGTAATAAGTTGGTTAGTCACGTCTTAGTGTAGAAGACATGTGCTAAAGGGCTTGTATTTCTCAAAATTTGGCATTATATATATTGATATTTACACTTACGAATAATCATCAAGTAAAATCCTTCTCATTTTCTCTTTACTCTCTCCGTGCAAGTATTTTGTTATTGTGTATGTGCATTATCTAAAAGGGGTTTGGAACCAGTTTTTCAAGTATGGTTTGCACTCTTTCCTCACAAGGCTCAAGTTTGGTTTCAATAAACAGTACAGTATCAAACGCCATTATTCTTCGTAATTTCATTATTCAAGGTTTCCCCTTGGCCTCTTATGTGTATGTGTTGGAAGTTGATGCACTTGATATTTATTTCAAGAGACTTTATAATGCTGACAAATGTCCCTTAACTCTTATAAGTTTAGGATATGAAAGTGAATCTGATCAAGGAAAAAAAAGGTTAACTCAAAAAAGAGTACTATAATAGAGGTCAATAATATTGAATATAGAAATCCTCCATCTGTTGAAAAGTCTCTCATATCTGGCAAAGTGAAGACTGTTAGGAGAAATACCAATGATGATATAAAACAAGACTTGAGAAGTTTAAAATTTGAAAAGGAATCTGATGAGATAAAATTTGATGATAAAAATAATCCATTAGTTGAAAATTCCTTCGTATTTGGTAAAGTGAACACTGTCACGAGCAAGACCTTTGATGATATAAAACAATAGTTGAGAAGTTTAAAATTTGAAAGGGAATCTAATCAAATAAAAAAGTTTAAGACTAAAAATAACATAGTGAGAGACGTCAATAATATTGATGATAAATATCCTCCATTAGTTGAAAAGTCCTATGTATTTGATAAAGTGAAGATGACCAATAGCAAGAAAAATGACAATAGAAAACGAAATTTGATAAATAAATAGGCTTTTCCATTTGCTGGAAATAACTTTTATGCATTTAATCTATCTGATACCCTACTTAAAAGGTTGAAAGATGAAGGAATAGACATTCCAACTAATGTGCAGGTCTCATCAATCCCAACTATATTTGAAGGACATGATGTTGCTATCTAGGTCTTATACGGGCTCAAGAAAGACTCTTGCTTATTTTCTTCCAATACTTTCAAAAGTAGGACCTCTAAAAGATGTTGATGAAAACTTAACAGGAGATGGAAAGACTGGGATAGAGGTTGTTATTGTTTCTCCTTAGAGGGAGTTAGTAATGCAGATTTTGAGGGAGACAATGAAAATATTGGAACCAGAACATGAGAGAGCAATGCAACAACTCGTAGGAGGTGAAAACATGTCAAGATAGGAGGAAGCACTTAAGAATAATAGGCCTTTAATTGTAGTGGGAACTCCTAGGAATATTTCAGAAATAAGTTTGGCTAAGAAGCTACATTCATATGGATTATGTGTTCTTGTTCTTGATGAGATTGATGAAATTTTATCATTCAACTTCATATAGCACATGCACAGGATTTTAGAACATGTTGGGAAACAAATATATGCCATTGAGATCTTCCTTCGAGAAGATCTTATGCAAAAAGGAGAAAATCCTCTTCTTTTCCCTGAGGGAACACAAATGGTCTACCAATAATCTAAATGGAGGGAAGGCGTAGATTCCAACCCAAACCAATCTCTCTCTAAGATGATGTCAAGGAGGTATAGTGTTTCCCAAAGAAAAGAAGTGAAATTCTGCATGGGGTTTGGATGTAGTGTTGAGGATGCAAGGCTCACCTTCAAATTGAATTATTTCATTGTCCTTGTGCACTGTTGTTTACGGTTGTTTGCATCACCTTCTCGACAATGATAATAGGGGTTTGTTTGTAAATT
Organism: Pseudotsuga menziesii; assembly: GCA_001517045.1. Lineage (NCBI taxonomy): Eukaryota > Viridiplantae > Streptophyta > Pinopsida > Pinales > Pinaceae > Pseudotsuga > Pseudotsuga menziesii. The sequence continues at coordinate 95,705 of LPNX010169504.1, forward strand.
CATAGAACTACATGCATCCCATATTTTATTTGAATCTCAGTTTCCTTTTTGAAGGACACTTGTTGGGACCAAAACTGAAAATGTTTACTCTTGAGATCCATAAATTCACGTGCAAGAAATCACTAGGTGGTTGGTGAAAATAATGATTTTTGGAATCCAAGAGTTGTTTGTTAATACAGTTCTCAAATTCTAACTCTGAAAACCGATGAGTAAGGATAATAACTTAATCCTACAAATGGTAAATTCTCGTGATCAAAATCTATATTTGGCCAACCTAAAGCTGCTTGAATTAAACCTGTGACCTGATCCTCCCACCCTAATAAGTGAAATTCTTGTATTGTCCTCTGTATCCTTTTATGATGTCATAATTATGTGGTGCCACATGGTAGGTGAGGGATGATGTCCCAATCTACCATGATTCCACACATCATTTGTAAGTCAATTTGGTCATATAGTAATGTGTAAAAGGTTCCATGTGTAAGTGAAGGTCATGTGGCTTGTTGAGGTGGAAATAACATGGAATCTACACAAGGTCCCATATAGGAGGAGAAACACCCTTGGTGGTATTGTCTTTGAGTTTGAGTGCAAGAAGCTTCATTTATTCAAGGAAAGAAGTGACACATGGCATGCAATGGGGTTTGGGATACTCTAAAAGGATGGAGCTCAAAGAGGTACAACCACCTATCCTACATGCACAATGAAGAAACCAAGTTAGAACATATAGCAACATTGGTGATGGTGGTGACTAAAGTTTATTACATGGGTGGAGGCACCTAGGTAATAATGACAACTAAAAGAGGAGGGGATTGTGTAAGTTTTCTACACCCACAAGGAATACAATGCTCCCATAAATAAGACACCAAATAAGTGTCCAAAATATCAGAGCATGTGTCAAAAAACATAGAGCCAACAACTAAAATGAGCATGTAGCCAAAGCTAAGGAGCACAAGGTTGGGGAATTAGAGATCATGTAAAAAATATGGACCACTACAAAAACACTGAAAAGAGGAGGGGCTATGAGGACAAAATCCTTTAAAATGGGCCCAAGATGAGTCAAAACATTTCAAAAGAAAAACAAAAATGTCTTTGTTAGTAACCACAAGATGGTACCCAAAAAAACAAGAGTTGACCTCCAATCTCACATAACCACTGCACATAATGACATCAAGAAGGCGCCACAAAGTTTCATCAAACAACAAAATGATGGCCCAAAAAACAAAATAGAGTATATAATTTGAAAGTAGAATTTATCAACAATGTTCATTTATGCATTTTAAAGGGAGTACCACAACATAAACCTTTAGATCTGATGCAAATGAAATCATATTTCAACCAAATGAATGGGAAATCACAATGTAACCAACATTTTAAATGCCATGGAATGTTGGTTTTTCTCCAATGCATGAATATTGTTGAAATTGAACAAGAGACTCAGATATTCAAAGGTTAATAACAAGAGCTCCAAGATCTGAGTCCATAACCAAAACAAGGGTTCTATAAAGCTCTTCAAACGATCAAGATCTCTACTATGGTCTTCCATACAAAAAAATAGAAAACTTATGCACGTAATTTAAAACTCCTCCATAGTTTCCATAGGCTACCCAGCCTTTGAACAAAAGAGATAAGTTCATAGTGCTCTAACACCATAACACCATGTTTAAATCATGAGTGGGCTACCAAGGAGTGGACCATGAAGAATAATTCACACAACAATGATTGAGAAAATGAAATGTACATACAATTTGCAGATTAATGCTATATTAGAAAAACAAAGGTTGCTTCAGATGAAGAAAACACTAATTTCAAATTACATGCAAATGGAATGATAATGATATAGTACCTTATTTTCCTTATCATCGTTAGTAAAAGGATTCCAGTCCAAAAATTTAGGGTATGTAACTTGTTTGTTTACTTTACTCCCAATAATCCCAATATTGATGAAACGTTTAAGCTATATTGAAAGAACCTCGGGTGCACTATCAATCGTATGCTTTTTTGAAAGAGAGCTTCCATGTTTGCAATTCTCACATTCATACTTGGCAAAACATTCTAAGGTTTCTAGTGTTATGCCTAGAAACGATGGATATCCTTGTTGAAAGTAGAATTAGATGTATGCATGTTGCTTTGACCATTGTTACCTAGAAGAAGCCAAACAGAGAACAACATCAGCATCTAAGTATATTAAAGAAAAATATGTATAAATACACACGGATTTTCTTAATTAACAAGCCTGGTTGGTCATGGGTTCAGCATTAATTGCATTGTAACCATAAAAGAGGAATCCAAGAATCCTCTAATATTTCACTTATCTCATCCAACTTAAGAATAGATAGAAAAAAATGATATACACAATAACTAACTAGAAGATGAAATTAAGGCCCCTAAAATCTTGAAAATAAGGTTGAATAATTTATTAGGGGTGTTTCAAAGGAAAAGAGACGCTCTTAAATTAAAGAATAAAAAAAATCATAAATTTGATGTGGCTTACTAATGTTTCAAGCCTTAACCAACCATGTAAGGAAATGGATGTTATTGCTGGTAAGTCTATTCAAGAGCCATCAACGTAGATGACACTAAGCATTCTGCCAGAAAAAACAATTTTTTAGTAAGGAATACTTCTTGTCTTCAATGTGAAAAGAGGCTTGTTGGGATGACTTCACACATCACAATATTGATGTTTCATTGTAGTTTGATAGAAAAATCTCGACGCTTTTTGTATTATTCACCAGAAACAATCCTGTGCATGGAAAACATATTGGAACTAATGATTCAGTAAAAGATGTGGAAAATATGGATGCTTGGCACAATACAATGGTTAAGAAGGATTACTATAATTGTAAAACATCCTAAAAAACTCCCAGAGTTTCTGAAATTCGACCTCCATTGTATAGTAGGAAAGGAAACTACTTTTTGCAGTACGAGATAAACAGTCTATACAACATGTTCACTGTTAACTTTGCAAACTTCCATGAAGTGAATATGAACCTTATGTCTTGAAGGTTTCACAAGGGAAAACATAGTCAAGTGAATCTTGTTGCATCTCCTATTATAGTGAACCCTGTGAAACTTTTGTTGTTGTTGTCAGTGTAGACTAGGTTTTGGAGGCGGTTTTAACAAGACGTAGTAATCCAAAACCACCCTAAAAGGGTGATTTGTTGTATTGTTTGTCTCAATGAACTATTGAGAATTCCTCTCATTACTTATCTAATAATAAAGAAAGAGATACATGTTCTCAGCCTCTGGGATTACTTATCTAATAATAAAGAAAGAGATACAGGTTCTCAGCCTCTGGGAGTTAAACCTCAAGGAAAACCTTGAGGTTTTCCTTAGAATGGCCCCCTCATTCCACCAAGCACGGTAGAGAACATGAGATTTTAGATACCAAATGACTTTTCACAACATTATGGCCTCAAGGTTTTCCTTAGAGTGGCCCCCTCGTTCCATCAAGCACGGTAGAGAACATGGGATTTTAAATACCAAATGACTTTTCACAATATTATGGGTGTTCATTTACATGGAACAACCAATAAAGTAATATAGAGGAAAATCAATACAATGCTACAGGTAACACTATAAGCTTGGAGGAATTTCAAACACACAGCACAACCAACAAATTAGTGTTGGAGGAAATAGGGAAGCTTTGTAAATCCTGTGGATCCACAGTCTTCCTTCCTGACTGTCAATGGATCTGTGGGTCGATCATTCATCATAATCATTTTGAATGGAAACCCCTAGGTGCATGGAATGCATTTGTGTGGACATGTGATAATTGCGAGGGTGGTTTGATCCAAGACAAAGGATTTTCCCAATAAAAGTCGCGTGAAAGTCACACTGTTATCAAACGGTTTCTATGTTTGAGATCTGACAGGAAAATATTTGGTCACCATCAATTCAACTAAGAAGGGATGAACTTCATCAACACCATGCACATTATCATAAATATATGGAGAAGAGTTGAAGTAAGTTGGTTCTTTATATTCTGTAGAGTATTGGTTCTTTAGATTCTATAGAAGAAGTTTGTGATTTTAGAAATAAAATACAGAGACCTTATAACTCTGTTATGCAATTTTTGGAATGCCCATTGTAAGTTTATTTATATTCTAATTTAAATTTTAATAGAGCTGTAGAATATCCCAGCATGCATATTTCTAGATGAAGCCTTCAATACTGTCATTTGGACTATCTCAAGCACCACTTCATGTTCAGCAATCGTGGAATTAACTTGGTTTCATTCATTTAGTTACTTATCTTTCATATCATAGATAAGATGCAATAAGATATTATGGCTTTTCATTCTTCACTAAGAATGGATGGTATGGAGGATCAATTCTTACTTGGGTATGAGAAGATTGACATCTGGGTAACTTAAGCATGCACTTCGTGTATATTATGGGTAGAAGACAACTTTGTAGCAAGGCCAGCAAAACATCATAAACAATATAACTTTGAAATCAAGTTATCATTGCAAGTCACTTCCATTGTTTCACTATGCAAAAGACATGACGTCCAATTCAAGCTCTCATATTTCCATACACAGATTCGGTTCCATCTTGAAAAAGTTCCATTGCTCATTGCAAGTCATTTCCATTGTTTCACTGTGCTAAAGACATGACATCCAATTCAAGCTCTCATATTTCCATACACAGATTCGGTTCCATCTTGAAAAAGTTCCATTGTTTCCACAAACTATGTTTTACTACAACTTAAACATTACTTTCTGATTTGTAATAAAGATGAAGACTTCACATTGCATAAGGAAGCGATTCCTTCCAAACAAGTGCTACAAAATTCATCCCATTTATTAGGAAATCAAGCACAGGTCTACTACAATATTCATCTTCTAGTTACCTCTTACAGAATTTACTGTGAAGCAAATGTATCACATGCATAGCCATACTACAGTCTGATGGACACAGGAGAGTGGCAACTTTATCAAATACACACTTATATTTTCCAGTCATGACTCAACAATTCAAATTTTCTGCTGAGGAACAATATAATTAACATAATCATCTCCAAGGACTCACAATACTCCACTCATTTCAGCATGATGATTTTATTTTGTGAATTGGTCCAACTTCCAAGTCTTGATTCTCTTTTTCATTTGATCCTTGTCACAAGACTGGTATCAAGTCTCGAGATCAACTTTTGGATGAGGAATTTGGGTAATTTCTATGCTTTTGGCTAAATTATGTATATAAAGTCATCGATTTTTTAAGAAATCCACATGTTTCATCAATACTATGTTTTTAAACAAATCAAATTACCACATCTATTAATCCTAATTATCACTTTGATACAACCTTTCTGTTGCATTTGGTCTTAAGTTCATAACTTGACTCACCATATATATCCAAGTTTACTTATGCACTACCCATATCCAAGTTTACTTTGCATGATTACCCATACCTCAACCATTGGCTGAAGTAATCAGTCATATATTAGTTTGAGGGCATACACAATAATCATATAAATGCATGACCATGAAAAGAATTTGGATCAGTGTGTATTACACTCATGCTACCAAATGCATGCCTACTCACACATACCTTATATACTATCCTTCCATGATTGTTGAATGATGCCCATTTGTTACATCTGTACATAGAATCCAGATGTGGATCAGTAGTTCCATTAAGGGAGTTCCATTTTTGCGTAAACTGTAACTAAGTCTGCATAGCAAATTCTGATTAGATTGGAATAACATTGAGGGGGAGATACCCATAATTTCACAGCTATGGGAAAAACTGTCATAATACTGAACTGCTTTTGAAATATCCCAAGGCGGTGGCAATTTTCATGCATGTTGGATGGTTGGAGTTTCTTGAACGTTCTAAGGGAGGCTACTCTTCCATGGCCAAAGAATTTGCACAATCCTTTGACGGGAAAATAGCTACTGTAATAGGATTGACATATTACATTAATGAAGACATAATTAACCAAACAACATAATTCTAGTCTTCAAGAGAACAATGGTTTAAGCATCTAAAACTTCCTGCCAATAGTTAGTCCCAGTTCTTAAAAAAAAAGCATCTGCAATGCTTGATGAGAGAAGGACTCGTCGACGTCACCTTGGGATGAGCCATCACTTTTCCAAAGCTCTCACCAGAATAGGAAATGCATACCCAAAACAAGTTAAAGTCTAATACTGGTATCTTTCACCAAGATCCAATGGAGATGGTGTGACATAATGCATTGGAGAAATTAAATATCAGTTGGGATAGTCCACCATGAACCCACATGCAACATTATAGTTGATGTCAATCGGAGCATGAACATGAGAAGGCATCCAAGATTACGAATTCTAACCTTGTCCCACAATCGATATATGTCTTTGTTTCTTCATTCCATGGAAGTGAAAGGCCACAAATTTTGGATCCATCATCCATAGTCCACGAATTGGATCATATTGAAGATAATATTGCATAGGGAACTCCAGTCAAAGGAGAACACAAAAGGAAACACAAAGACAGAGAAAGGAACTTCAAGAGTGTAAGATACAAACATCAAATAAATATCCTACGGATACATTATTATAGGCCATCGAATCAGCTGAGCCATCGATTCAGTCCCTTGGCACACAAACCAAGGATTGTACATTTGATACAAAGCAAATGGTTATTGTGATTCTCGGAAATACATATGCATTCATTCAAGTTAAATCCTGATGAGCCTCATGGGCACAATCCAGACGAGTTATTTGATTTGGGGATTATTTATAAAGAAAGCCACTAGCAAGATGTCTCCAAACTCAAGGAAAAATGGTTTGGTTTATACATTACAGAGGAAAGAAAATGAAAACAAATAATTTTCCTTTATAAGGATGAGTCGGCTTCTATAATACAAATGAATTTGGAAACCCTACCTTCAACTCGTTATCCACACATTTGATTGTTCCTGAGTTACAGTTGTTAAATTTTCATATGCTAAGCTAGATCATTACTATTTCATTTCGATTCCATAACAAAAGCATATAAACAGGATCATTGAAAGATAGACAAGCACAACCATACAAAAGGAACATAAAGATTTATCCTGGGAAAACCCTAAAGGAAAAAACCCAGCAAAAGCTTCCTCAATATAGATGCCCCAAAAAGGTAAAAAGGTAAAACCAACAAGGAGATCAAAAACCTGATCCTCCTCCTTCTCCAGCTACTTCTCTCCTCCACAAGTGCGCTACACAAGTGAGTGTGTGTGTCACAAATGAGGAGAGCTACACCTCTATTTATATTCATCCGTTCACTTCAATTAGCTCACCTGACATGTAGGCTCGAGTTAATCATGTAGGCTCGAGTTACACATGTAGACTCAAATAACCACACTGGGGTGCTAATGACCCACCTTTACAATTAGAGGGGACTACCTCATGACTCTTATTAGTTCTTCCGATTAGAAGCATCAGGGTACAAAGTAATACAAGTGGTTCTTCTGATAGGACCCTTGGGGACCACAAAAGATACATATAGAATATTCTTCGAAGTTACAATATTTCAACACTCCCCCTTAACGAGAAGGGTATTCTACAACAACATCAACAACAACAATAATAGGAGAGAGAAAGATAGGACATCATCAACATCATCAGGGTAACACATCTATAAATCATTGGAAGCTTTTCAACATCATATAGTCTTCGTCTTCAATATTCAACGACAGCAACTCTTTGATCAGCATCAACATCTTTTGACCTTTTGATCAGCAACATCTTCAACACTTTGACCTTTCGATCAGCAACATTTTCAGCAACATCTTCAGCACTTTGACCTTTCGATCAGCAACATCTTCAGCACTTAGACCTTTCAATCAGCAGCAACATCTTCAGCACTTTGACCTTTCGATCAGCAACATCTTCAGCATTTTGACCTTTCGATCAGCAACAATATCTTCAGCATTAACAACATCTTCAACATTTCGATCAGCAACATCTTCAGCACTTTGATCTTTCGATCAGCAACAACATCTTCAACATTTCGATCAACAACATCTTCAGTACTTTGATCTTTCGATCAGCAACAATTTCTTCATCATTTTGTTATTTCGATCAGCAACATCATCATATCCTGATCAGTAACATCGTGATCAGCACCATCATCATACTTCAATTCTCAAACAGCAGCATCATCATCATATTCTGATCTTTTGATCAGTACATCGTCATCATCACATATTGATCAGTACGTCACCATCATCATACTCTGATCTTTCGATCAGTGCATCATCATCGTCATACTCTGATCTTTCGATTAGTACATCATCATCATCACGCTCTGATCTTTTGATCAGTACATCGTAATCATCATCATACTTTGATCTTTCGATCAGTACATCATCATCATCATACAAACATCAACATCATCAAAGCATCAACATGATCCTTCCTTTTGGAATTACAGGATTTAGGTCTTTATGGAGTTACCAATGATCCTTCCTTTCGGAATTACGGGATTTAGGTCTTTACGGAGTTACTAATGATCCTTCCTTTCGGAATTACGGTATTTAGGTCTTTACGGAGTTACTAACAATCCTTCCTTTCGGAATTACGGGATCAACACATTTGTGGAACTCAGACCATCCTTCCTATTGGAATTACGGGATCAACACATCTGTGGAACTCAAACAATCCTTCATATTGGAATTACGGGATCAATTCAATGATCATTCCTTTCGGAATTACGGGATTTAGGTCTTTACGGAGTTACTAACGATCCTTCCTTTCGGAATTACAGGATCAACACAGATGTGGAACTCAGACAATCCTTTCTATTGGAATTACGGGACCAACACATCTGTGGAACTCAGACAATCCTTCCTATTGGAATTACGGGATCAATTCAATGATCCTTCCTTTCGGAATTACAGGATTTAGGTCTTTATGGAGTTACTAACAATCCTTCCTTTCGGAATTACGGGATCAACATAGATGTGGAACTCAGACAATCCTTCCTCTAGGAATTACAGGATCAACACACGTTCACGAGTACCGAAGTCACCGGATCAGTTCTGAACCAAAGTTCAAGGATGATACAATCCTACCACATTCACGGGGACCGAGATCTCCGGATACATTTTGAACCGAGGTTCAGGGATGATGCAATCCACCACTTTCACGGGGGCCGAGACCTCCGGATACATTTTGAACCGAGGTTCAGGGATGATGCAATCCTACCACTTTCACAGGGGCCAAGACCTCCAGATACATTTTGAACCGAGTTTCAGGGATGATGCAATCCACCACTTTCACGGGGGCCGAGACCTTCTGATACATTTTGAACCGAGGTTCAGGGATGATGCAATCCACCACTTTCACGGGTGCCGAGACCTCCAGATACATTTTGAACCGAGGTTCAGGGATGATGCAATCCCACCACATTCACGGGGGCCGAGACCTTCAGATACATTTTGAACCGAGGTTCAGGGATGATGCAATCCACCACTTTCACGGGGGCCGAGACCTCCGGATACATTTTGAACTGAGGTTCAGGGATGATGCAATCCCACCACATTCATGGGGGCCGAGACCTCCAGATACATTTTGAACCAAAGTTCAGGGATGATGCAATCCTACCACATTCACGAAGACCAAAGTCACCGGATCTATTTTGGACAGATGTCCCAGGATGATACAATCCCTCTTCATTCTCGAGGACCGAGGTCACAGGATCACTTTTGGACAGATGTCCTAGGATGATACAATCCCTCTTCATTCTCGAGGACTGAGGTCACCGGATCACTTTTGGACAGATGCCCCGGGATGATACAATCCCTCTTCATTCTCGAGGACCGAGGCCACCAGATCACTTTAGGGCAAGTGCCCAGGGATGATACAATCCCACTACCACATCACTACTCCCCCTTTCGAGGAAGGTCTTTCCGAACAACACCAAGCTTGTCTTGAAAGTGTTCGAACTTTACTCGAGACAAAGGCTTCATCAGCACATCATCATCTACATATTTAGTATGTGAATACTGAACTATCATCACGTCACCATCATCTGCATCTACAGTATGTAAATACTAAAACATCATCATCTGCATCTTTATCTTGAATGTAGAAATACTGGATTTCTATGTGTTACGACGGAACACAGGGTTCTCTATTATCACAACTCTCGTCATCACATAGAATCAATGTAGTATCCATCTTCAGTTCAAAGAGACCTAATATCAGCTTTTGAAGCCATATGGCTTCACAACTTAGCAGAGCAATCTGCTATGTAGTCTGCTTTAGTCATGCTACGAGAAACACTAGACTATTTTCTGCTAAACCATGAACTCATAGCAGACCCCAAACAAAAGCATCTACCTAATGTTCTTTTCCTGTCTGAGATACTTCCAGCCCAATTTGCATCTGTGTAGCCATACAATCTTTACTCATGGCTACCATCATAATATAAACCAAATTCTATAGTCCCTTTTAGATATCTTATCACATGTTTTGCAATTACTAGGTGAACCCGTCTTGGTTGAACAAGATATTGACTTAAGGTGTTCACAGCAAAACAAATTCCTGGTTTGGTATTTGTTAAGTACATCAATGACCCAATGATCTATCTGTAATGAGTCATATCCACTAACTCTGATGAGTCATCAGCTAACAGCTTTAGGTTGGAGTCCATGGGTGTGGCCATGACTTTGCATTCCAACATATTGAATCTCTTCAATATCTCTACTGCGTACTTTCCCTGGTTGAGAAAGATTTCTTCTGAACTTTGCCATACTTCCAGACCTAGGAAATAATGCATTAACCCAATGTCTTTCATCTCAAATTCTTCTGCTAGTTTCTTCTTGCTTTCCATGACTTGTTTCTCATTTCCTATCAAGGATAAGTCATCCACATATAATAATAGGATGACAAGTCCATCTTCTACAACCTTGAGATAAAGGTTAGGATCAGCTTTACCCTTGGTAAATCCCATGCTCGACAAGAAACTGTCTATTCTTCCATACCAAGCTCTGGGAGCTTGCTTCAGGCCATAGAGGGCCTTCTTCAACTTCAAATCCTCATGACTATTCGACGTAAAACTCTTTCTCAATCATACCATTAAGGAAGGCTTGTCTTTACTTCACCATGGAAGAAACTACCATGATAGTTCTGAAGGAAGTGTACCTTGCTTCCTGGAGTAAGTGTCTCTTCAAAATTAATTCCCTCTTTCTAAAAGAAACTTCTGGCCACAAATCTTGCTTTATACTTCTTGATACTTCCATCAACTGTATATCCATTTGGTGGATACAATACTCTTTCCTTTGGTTTGGGAACTATATCCCATACATCATTATAGTATTCTTTCATCATAACATCTTTCATGAGTTCGTCTTGTCAGATCATCAACATATCCTAGTCTTCTGCATTCAATTTTGAAGGTTGGAACCCACTTTACTCTTGGTAAAGTCTCGATCCATCAAGAAGCTGCCCATCATGTTGTACCATGTCGAACTCAGATATCTTCTATAGTCACTCCCCCTGGAGTGGAGTATTGTCTTCCTTCTTCATTCTGTACAGGTGGATATATACTGGTCAATAGAGTATGTCATGTCATAGTCTATTCTTTCTGAGGCAAATCACGAACCTTTCTTTGTACACTTGTTCTTGTAGATCCATATGGAGGATACTATGTACTTCTCTTTATGTCTCGAAATCATATCGTATACATCATTCCCCATGATCAACTGTTATTCTTTGATCATAGTTTATTTCATAACATTCTTTTCTTCATCTTGAGTTATCTCTCATACCCATGGTGGTCTTCATCCTTTGAGGTGGATCTACCGCTCTCTGAAGCTCTTTCTTCCGGCATGGTGTCTTTGACACTAGGAGCTTCAGATTCATGTTTATTGAATTTTCATCACTTGTTCTTTGGAACAAGTCTCGTCCTTCTTTTCTTGTAGGAGGTTGTACAGGAACTTTCCTACAATTCAAATGCACCAGTTGCATGGTTAGAACTATTTCATAAAACATATGCATAACGACAAATTCTTATGCATCATGCAACTATTTAGCCAATACAACATTCATCCATATCTCACAGAAACTTTCTAGATTCCTTCCATCTCTATCATGACATCATTGAGATTGTGCACTAATCCAATATGTCAGCAAAGAGGTTTCATTCTAGATAAGTAGCAATGGAGAGATGTATAGCACCACGAGCTACTTACCGATCACATGCATATTAGTAGTATACAGTCATTAATGCAAACAATCTATCATGCATAACACATCAACTGAATATAATCAAATGCATAACAAAACAATATCATTAAATGACAATTGAATACTTATCTTTTATTTGTTTCATGGGTAGACTCCATCTTGATCATTCTGCTTTATCATATTCTTCATTCATGAAATCATCATTTCTTATCCAAATGATAAGATGAATAAGAGGTTCTTCAAGAATTGAGTTTTTCATATTCCTCATCGCTTGAGGGATCTTCTTTGAATGGTGAGAGCTTGATATTCAATTGCTCCCATCTTCTTCTTCTCTTCTTATTAGTTGAGCTGAAAGTAATCACTTACTTCTGGCATACATTCTTCGCATGAATGAATCCCATGATCATGGGAGGCCATTCAAGGTGGCTATCACCACTTCTGCATTCTCTGCTTCTTCTTCTACCGCTTCAAGATGTTATGCATTCTGGATATTCACATTCTTCAACTATTTTCTCAAATCCATCTTCTGAATTATGTTCTTATCTTCAAATAGCTTAATCAAGGAATCAAACATCTTCGGTGTCTTTAGGGAAGACACTTGTGGCACAAGTTGATCCATGATTGAATCAACAATGATCTTCTTGGCCTTGATCAAGTTCTTCTTGTGTAAGGCTTTGAGGCTCATCTCCCTCTAGAAATGGAACCTCTCTACTCATGTAGGTGTCCAATTCATTTTATTCAGAGAGATCAAATACTTCGATGCTTGGAAGTTTTTAAAGCTTATCATCAAGCTGATGTGATAGATCACTTTGAAATGAGAACCTCAAATGCAAATAGCAAAGTATTATATCTTACCGATTTGAGGTGTCCGTCCTGCTTCTGGAGCTGGCTGATCTAGGGTTTGTTAGAGAAACCCTAATTTTCAAAACTTGGAATATTTCATATCTGATTGGATAGAAAGATAGATCTCTTCAAATGGAGTTGTCCAATGTACTCGTTTTCTGAAAACAGTGGAGGGAAGCTCCCGGAACAGGAAGCCCTAGTTTTCCAATTTCTTTTGCAGAAATGTCTGTTACTGTTTCTGTGATATCTCCAAACTTACTGCTCCTCTATGTCTGAAATTTCTCAATGATTTAATGTCACATGTTCTTGATCCAACACAATAGGCTTCATCAGAATTGGTTTCACCAATTGGGATTTATGATCATTTTCCCAAGGTGACCTGTTACAGGACTGTTCAGAATAGTGACGTTGTATGGAATTCCACGTGTCACTGGTTCATCTTTAGGTTCTAAAATTTGGACCACAGAAAGTATAGTATGTTTTATTTCTAGAACATCTTCAGGAATTCCATTTGGACCTCTGTATCCCACGCTGCATCAATTCTCCACAGGTGTCCTGTTTAGGGATGAATTCTGGAAGAGGCTGGAACCCTAATTTGGAGGGGTCATATCTCCTAGAATATAGCGAATCAGAGGCTGAATTTTGGACACAGTGTAAATAAGGATTTTATCGTCGGCCTCTACAATTTTCAACTCTTGAACCTTCTCCAATCTCAAGATATAGAGAATGTACCAAACCTTAGCAGTTTTAGTATTTAGGGTTTTTCCAGATCGGGGTCAAACTAGGGTTTGACTTTCCCAGAGTTTCACCCAACCAAATTTCTTGATCCAGGTCTCTAAAATTCTATTTTAATGAGGATAAAAATCCTATACTAGGCTCACTCAAAAAAAATTCTTCTGTAGAAAGCCCTAATTTTCCGCACCAAAACTGAAAATGCTCGGAATCGAATTCCGCTTCGATAGAAAGATGCACCCTTCAATGGAGAGTCAATCTAGCCTTATTTTGTTGATTGATTATGGATAGAGACCCAAAAAATAAGAAGCCCTAGATTCTTTAGTTGCACAATGTCTTCTTTCAGGGTGGCTCTGATAGCATGTTAAATTTTCATATGCTAAGCTAGATCATTAGTATTTCATTTCGATTTCATAACAAAAGCATATAAACAGGATCACTGAAAGATAGACAAGCACAACCATACAAAATGAACAAAAAGATTTATCCTGGGAAAACCCTAAAGGGAAAAACCCAGCAAAATCTTTCTCAATATAGATGCCCCAAAAAGGTAAAAAGGTAAAACCAACAAGGAGATCAAAAACCTGATCCTCCTCCTTCTCCGGCTACTTCTCTCCTCCACAAGTGTGCTACACAAGTGAGTGTATGTGTCACAAATGAGGAGAGCTGCAGCTCTATTTATATTCATCCATTCACTTCAATTAACTCACCTAATATGTAGGCTCGAGTTAATCATGTAGGCTCGAGTTACACATGTAGGATCAAGTAACCACACTAGGGTGCTAATGACCCACCTTTACAATTAGAGGGGACTACCTCATGACTCTTATTAGTTCTTCCGATTAGAAGCATCGGGGTACAAAGTAATACAAGTGGTTCTCCCGATAGGACCCTTGGGGACCGCAAAATATACATATATAATATTCTTCGAAGTTACAATATTTCAACAACAATAAGCATTTGCTTGAGGACAAGCAATGGTTTTGGTTGTTATCCACACATTTGATTGTTCCTGAGTTACAGTAAGCATTTGCTTGAGGACAAGCAATGGTTTTGGTTGGGGAAGGATGGGCATATATTTTAACCCTTTTTGTGCCACTCATACTCCCTAGTTCAATCCGTTGTGGATTAATGAGTGCTTCACTTTAAGCCATAAACTAGACTTTGTCCTCCATTTTCCTTTCACATCTGATAAAGTGTGATGGATTGTCTTTTTAAATATTGACTAGTTTATATAGTGAATTAAGCATTAAAGTGTATAGATTATACACTAGTGTCATGATAAGGTTCTTGCATCTACATTTATAACTACATATCAAAGATCAAAGGATTAAGCTATTACTTGAAGGCCAACTTAATGAACCGAAGAAAATAGAAGACTTACAATAGTTTATCAAAGTGAAATATGAGAAGAACATTTACACCAGCACATATGTCATGCAACCTCCAACATAACATAAGAAAATGTCACATCAGCGTACACAAGTTTCAAAGAGATACTTGTAGCACATTCAAAGATTATAACATTAACTATGATGATATTGAACTTCCTATACAGCCACACCAATCCCCACCAATCACTAATTGTTGTTATACTTTTCCAAGAAGCTTATAACACATGGCATTCTTAGGATGGGGGATAGGAAACATCCCTCCCTAACCACAATGGTACTCTAGATGAAATTTAATACCCCATGAATTGTGCGAAGGTGACCAACTACCAAATTATATAGGAAAATGACAGAAATCAATAGGATCTAAAATATTCCAATGTCTTTAAGAATGTAGAATAGGGCCTCTTGAGGGATAGAATCAAAAGGTTTCCAAAAATATAAAAACTCACAGTAGACTTTCAAAGAGTGATGTCACACCTCCTCCGGAGGGTAAAGATGTGGGAAATAGTTTGATGTGCATGTTGGAAACTTACCCATCCTTTCTCTTTAAGTTATATCCTCTCAAGCTCTCCAAAAATATTCATATGAACGACTGTAGCATAGAGATTGAGAATGTGTGACCCACCAAGATTGTTCGATGTTTGTTGGGATCTGAGTTGAAACTCGATTTGGGTGTTGGGATAATGTGACGAAGATGGTGGAAAACATGTAAAATCCACATGGTTAAAGACATCATCTTAGTAATTATCTAGAGAAGAAAGACCATGCTCAAAGAACTCTACCTAGAAGCCCTCCTCATCCACTTCTTTATTGGTGTTCATTATCCAAACAGACTCATCGATGTCCCATTAGAGATTCATGAGACTTTGAATTACAGTATGTATGACCTTGCATTTCCTCTTGATCCCCCTGGGTGGTCAAAGACCTTCTCAAGACCCATGAGCAACTACCATTCCTAGACATAGAGCATACACCACCAACCGAACACATAGACTAGTTTTAAATGGATCTATAGTTGAGCCCCCCCCTATGCAGTTCTCTAACTCTTGGGGCTGATCAAGTAACTATACTTCTACCCGGAGTTTCTTCCCAATAGAATTAGATATTAGGACTCGGGAGAGATGAGCTTCCTCTCTCCAATGCTCCCCTCGGGATCAGTACGTCCCTCTCAGTGTTGACCACTTCCCAAAGGATATCAATTTCCAGTGCATTAGTCCCTTTATAGTTATTGATGACAATGATGAATACCCTATATAACAGTCCTCTAACACGTCCTAGGAAGCCAAATTGAACTCGATCAAGCTCTGGAATCCTCTCCATTTCTTTAACACTCCTCCTTTGCTTTAATAGTAAGACTTTCTTGTACTTGCACCTTCTTTTATATCTTCTCTTTGCTAGATATTCAACTTTTATCTAGATAATTAGTTCATTTTATTTTCTGCTTTCAGTATTAATCTAGGAGTTTCTTTCACACGCCTTCATCGTATTACATTGGATGTACTCTTATTGACCTCATTGACCTACTTTTGTGGTCATCTATTGGACATTAATAACATTGTATATCTTATCTTTGTAGTCTTTCCAACTACGATTGGTTTTTGAAAACCATCAACGTAAGTTCCCCCCTCTTTTGGCCTATTTTTTTGGAAACCTTCCTCATATATTTTTTGTTGGGATATTATAAACCCACTTCATACTTAGGATAACAATATTTAATCTTTATTGATTAAATTCCTACCTACTAGCCTATATAGTTGACATCCACTTGCACCGCTTGGTCAACATTTTCCATATAAACCCTAGGAGTAGGGATAATTTTAGGGGCGAATTTTAGCCCAGTGGGCTATTTTTCCATGTTTTTCTCCCAAAAAAGATTCGCCATTTTGCATTTTTTGAAGCCCTATTTCGCCCAATTTTGATGGGGTAAAAATTTTTCACCCTAAAAATCGCCAAATTATTATATAAATGATATAAAATCCTTGGAAATTAAAAATTTTTTTGAAAAATATTGCCAATCATTTTATAATTGGTGTTTTAAGAATTGGTAATATTTGCCAACATTTATACACTTTTAAATAAGTATGGTTCCCTAAAATCATCCCTTCCTAGGAGTGCATATATCTTGATTCTAGTTAGACCATGCCAACTTTATTGACTGCCATAATTAGTAACTATGCCTTCCTATAGATTCTGTCTTTATACTGCTTTTATCCTTTCTTGATGTGGATAAGGTAAAGCTAGTCAACTATGAAACTGCTATATTTTGCTTCCAGCCCATCCTCCATGATTTTCTCTCCATATTCCATGTTTAGCATGATTTTCCATCACTAATGACCACTCACTCATGGTTCAGCCAATTTGTGAGGTCCTTGACATATTTGCAAACTGCTTTAGCCACCTATGGGGGTTTATCATATTTTGTAAGTCATCTTTATGAGCTAGCATGAGTTTTCTCCTAAGCAACTTGAATTTACCTATGAAGGATGTATTATTTAATGTACACTATGATGATAATTAATACATGGAAAAATATTGGATCACTTTTCACTTCTCTTGTATTCAATCTCTTTATTTTTCTCTCTATTTTCATTATGCATGCTTGTGAGAATTATTTTGTAGCTAGATCTAATTCCTGTGATTTCTTCTTAGTTTCAGAGCTTCTATTTGTACATGGTATCAGAGCTGAAATTTCTACATGGTATCAGATTGCAAGGTTGTTCAACTTCAACAAAGTTGAGGAATTATATGTTCTCTCTATCAGAGCGCATCGAGTCTCATATTCCTCTATGAAGAAGAGATTGTATAAGTTAATATTACAATATTTTCTCCTAGTTTTATTTGTACGGGTTGTAGAGAGTATCTTATTGGGTGTCGTGTCCCCAATTAAGTAATTTCCAAACAAAACTATTTGCAAATAATGTTTCACCAACCTACTTGTTCCCTAGGTTGAGATGGTGACATAAGTTTTGTAATAAGGGGTTATCAGACCCAAAAGGACATTAGTTTACCATATTCACAATTAATTGGGTCACATAAATGATAAATGCTAAGAAAATAAGGTGGCATGAATTCATGAAGGCACTTGGTATCTTGTGGAGCCTTTGGGTGACTAGATTCCCTGCACACTTGGCATGATATTCATCCAAATTCGAACAAATGGATAATGTACTATTATTGGATGGTTATGTGGAGTCAAATATCATATAATGAGGCAAGGAATTTGAATTGGTAAAGGAGGGTAACTCCCATAGAAGAGGAAGAGACTAGAAGACAAGGTGTGCCACTTGGAAGGAGATTCTATGCACTCTATGAGAACAAATAATGGAATATTCTATGACAAGTATGACAAATTCAAACCTGATTGCTGACATATGACAAATATGACATGTTAGGGCTAAAAATAACCACCAAGAGGTTGAATTTTGGAGTTAGAGGCATCCATTCGAATTGGGGAAAGAATTGGAGCATGAAGAGGAAGACACGTGTCATGATAGTTACTAAACCACTAAGATGAGTTGGAGGAAGCTCATGAAGTGAAATTCGACCTTACGAGGCCTCATGAAGTTAATAAAAGTATTTCATGAGGAAGTATAATATCTTTTTATCATTTCTTAATTGGCCTTTGGCATTGTGGAGAGCTTTTGCTTGTCCATTGCACGGTGAATGTTCACTCTCCCTCCTTGTGAACCAATTTCTATGGAGTTGGATTCTTTTCCAAGTTGGTTGTTGGAGATTCCATTCAGACCTCTCATGGGAACTTAATTAAGGAGTTTTATTTGTAGGTTGGAGGTCCATACAGTCAAATTTTCATCTATCTCCCCATTCTCTCATTCCTTCTTCTCCATTTCCCCACACTCACATTTGGTGGCGCACTTGTTGGAGTGATTCTTATTCATTTCTGATGATAGTTGATTCCAAAGCTTTGATTTATGATGTATGGCTCTGTAATATCATCTCCATATTATCTGTAAGTCAAAATCTCATAAATACATGTATGAAAGGCTCGCATTCCTCATGCTCTTAAATAACTAGTTTTCATGGATTTGGCTTCAATATTGAAGTAGCTTTATGATGATGACTAATAAATATATGATGTATTTATTTGTAATATCATCTCCATATGCTATTTAAGTTGAAATATCAGGAATACATGTATGAAAATCTCAGATACCCACGCCCTTGTATCACTAGTCTTCATGGATTTTGGCTTCAATCTTGAACTAGTTTTATACCAGATTTGTATGAGGGATGTTATATGACATGGATGATGTTGTGACATAAATATATGATGTTTTACTCTGAAATTTTTTTCCCTATTCTCTGTGGGTCTAAATACAATAAATCCATATGTGAAACTCTTGCATTCACATGCCATTGAATCACTAGTTTCCATGACTTTGGCTTCAATCTTGAAGGAGTATTGTAACAAATTTGTGGGAGGGTTTTTCTTGGATTTTTATGATATTTGGGAAGAAATTTTTTTTCAGTACACTACCACCATGTTTCATATTACTCTCATTACCATATATTCTACCTTTCCTATGTCAAAGTCTAGCTAGTAATGCAAATTTCCCTTAAGCAATTTCTATGAAATTTACCCTACAAATGTTGCTGATAATAATCCAATTGCAAAAATTAATTAAAATTATTAAGGGAATTAATTGGTGTCTAATACTCATTCACATACTCTTTTCTGAAATTTGGGAGGGTCGTACTTGATTTGGAAAGCTAGTTTGGCCATCACCCTTGGGGGGATTTGAACACAATTTCCTAGTAATTTGGTATTTTTGTCATGATCCCAAAAAAAGTTTGAAGAGGTATAAAGTCTGATAAAAAATATACATAAACCACCTTGGGATGTTTTAATACTCACCATACTATTTCATTCCAATTTTGGGACCATTTCATGAAAGTTGGAACCTTGTAGAGTCATGACTAGTTAACATAGAATTTTTCCCAATTTGTGCATTTCTCCAAAATTTTGAAAAAGGGAAATTATAGTGGTATAAGAGCATGGTACTTGCACTATTAATTAAGAACATACATTGAATAAAAATTTTCAGAGATTTCTTGGTTTCATAATCTACCTACCAAGCCCACTTTCCTTCCTCCCCTGCCAAGGGAAGAAGAAATTACAACCAAAGATATCGAAGCATGCTACCAAGGGTATCAAAATTTAAGATGGGATATTCGTGAAAGGTATTATTTCCAAGAGTATATTCTAAATTATTTAGTATTTTACAATAAGGAAAACGAGAACTCATTAAGGAATAATCAACAATGCACAAGTATGGAGGAGACCAAGGAGCGACCAATTTCTGTGGGTGGTGAAGCAGAAAAAGAATTACATCAAGAGGATAGAAAGTCACTCTCAAATGAATTTGAAAATATGAGGAAACATCACATGAGAATGAAGAATAGTACCTTGAAACTATTGAATATCATTCTGAAACACATTCTACTGTGGACATGGACCAAAGAGAATCTATTGATGGATGCTTGAACGGTGAAGGAGTACCTACTGATGGGTTCTCATAACTCTATGTTGGTGACATAAAGATCATATTTTCAAATGTTTATGCAAGCCAAATTTATCATGAGCGTAAATATGAATACCTTGTATAAATTAATGAAGAACCAAGGTCAACTTCCCCATTACCACTTGAGCTTTAAGAAGCTGATCAAATCAAGAATAAAGAAGAAGAGGAGATTCCTCAACAAGAACCTTTTTTTTATTTAAGGGTCTTTGAAGATGAGTGAAATGAATATCCATGAGGCCCTTAGAATACTCAATGACAATAAAGCATTGGTACCAAATTATTGTAGGAAATTTTCTTCATTGGCGGAGCCATCCTTCCTTGAAGACATGGAGAAGATTCAAAGAGCAATCTGCACAATCGAAGGTAATTTCATGTCTTTGATTTTTGATAGAAACAATTTGGTTGAGCTTAATGAATGGTTACATGAAGCATACTTGAATAATAATTCGGATATCCATAGCCTCAATAATCAAAATGAGAAACTTATTAAGAGGCTGCCAGATACTTGTTCTTCCTCCTATGTTTCAGATTTTCATATGGTAGATTTCTTAGAGGATTATCATGACATGAGTGATAATTAGAGCCTTGGAAAATTGTAGGTTCTTGATGTGTTTGAATATTATCTTGATGATATCCAATCACTTGTTGTGGTGGAAGATGAACTTGAGTTTCCTCTTGAAAATGGTTGCACACTTTTTGAAGAAGTGCATGATTCCACTACCTTGGAACCAACCTATGAGGAACTTTTTGTATTTTTGAGGGAGGTGCATGTTCCTACCCCTATGGAGTCATCACATAATGAAAATTTTTCACTTTATAATCCTTTGTGTGAGTTGGTTGTTTCTCCTACATCCTACACTTCCATATTTTGCAGCATTCATCCTAATGAAGTATGGGTGAAAGGTTTCTTTTTAATGGTGCCACATGAGGAGTATGAAAATCCCATATATAATTTTTATGATGACATGATTAGAGAACCATATTCTTTAAATTTTCAGCAACATCCATTTTTACATTATGATGATACACATCTGCATGGATGCACCTATGGTATTCACTTGAGTCACTTGGAGACTCATGATTTTCCTTGCTCCTTGCCTAGTCCATTTGATGTTGGAGGTGTTATATTTTTAACATTAAGCTAGCATTATATTAGGATATTTAACTGAGAGAATAACAAGAACAACAATCAAACACAAGAGACAATTAACACAGTGTTTTTCCTCTAGGAAACCATAAATGGAGAAAACCTCGCAACTTCCTCAGAGATAGAATCAGAACCAAAAGTAAAACCCAAAAATAGTAAGATGATCTCTCGACAGCAGTAGCCTCTTTCGTCCTCGCCCCAGTGTCTTCTTCTTCCTCATCTATGCACTACAACTGAGTGTGAGTGAGTGTGTGATAAATAGAGATACTCACTCTCTATTTATATTAATTCCTGACTTGACAATAACCTACTAGGGCCAACTTTTCTAGGGGAGTCTAATAACCCTAGTGCCCCGGAACTGCGGGGACTTTAACCCTTGAACAATAGGAGGGTTACCCGCATTGACTTGACATGACTTGTTTACATTATAGAAACTCCTGATAAGAACATCGGGGCATGACATGACTCAATTACATTACAAACACTTCCCAGAATAAACATTGTGGTACAATACATAAGAAATACAAGTGAATACATTCCGAAGTTACAATTACATCAACAGGAGGAACTTCATCCCACACTTGGGTGAAGATATAAATGATTGAAGAACATTATTTTTGGAAGCAACATACTCTATTTTTTCATGATGATATACATATTCATGGGTGTATTTATGAGACTTCTTTGAGCCACTTGAAGTCTTCATGTTTTGTTTGCTCCTTATTTGGTTCAGATTTTGGTGGAGGTTTTTCATTCATTTTTTGGATGAAAGAACATATTGATGATTATATTGATGTAGATTATATATTTTTGGAGCAGCATTATGGGAAATGGGATCCTCACCTATGTCATTGGGGGAGATATGATATACTACTTGATGCTTGTGTGTATAGGCCACATGGTGATCTACTTACTTGGATGTACAAGCACTTTCATGATTCTTTGAGGAGGAACTTTCTTGATGTACATTTGTATGATTTTGTTATGTAATTTCATTATATATATTTTGTAATCATGATGTTTGGAAGGGTACAATACCAGCAATGGGATCCTGGAATTGCTTGGTTTCATCTCACTTGAAGTAGCATTTTCGTTGTTGTTTTGAGAAAGCAAACCAACCTTCAGTTATTTGAGTTCATCTTTGTAGGGCAATGTTCCAGTTTCCTATGTGGGAGACCTTTTGAGAGATGGATTCAATTTTCACATGCTTCGTTTTCATGGAATTTCATCATAGACATTCCACACCATGCATGTATCAGGATCATATGGTACCCTAGGATCATTTTTGGTCTCATTGGTTTCAATTGTGGGGGAAACAAGCAGCATTGGAGATTTATTCACCATTTGAGAAGATGATTGTAATCAGATTAGTGAAGAAACAAGCATGGTGGTTACTCTCTGAAATTTTCTTAGTATATTAAGAAACTCAAAGTTTGGTAACTCAGCACCAACTTCAAAG
The DNA here is from genome assembly GCA_001517045.1 of Pseudotsuga menziesii. Taxonomy (NCBI): domain Eukaryota; kingdom Viridiplantae; phylum Streptophyta; class Pinopsida; order Pinales; family Pinaceae; genus Pseudotsuga; species Pseudotsuga menziesii. Next base: position 118,971 of record LPNX010169504.1, read on the forward strand.
AATTATACAGAAGCAAAGGGGGTGAAAGTTCATAAAAGGTTTCCAAAGTATAGAGGTAAAGATTATTTGCACAAATTTGGTTTTTATGGATTTGATTAATCCTTTTGTTGTTAGTGGTGATGTTACATGATATATCAATATGCACAATCCACATCTCTTTACTTTTGGTAACACAAAATTGAAATGCATGAGTGCCACTACTCAAATTGCAACTAAAGAAAATTAATGAGCAGAACCATAGGAGAGCACTTGGTGCAAAGGAAGGAGTACCAAATGAGAATTCCACTTGGGAATATGAAAAAATATTGCAGCATAGAAACTTGGAATCACTTGAGGACAAGAAATATTGAGTGGGAAGGATTTTTCATGTCCCCAATTAAATAATTTCCAAATAAGACTATTTGCAAATAATGTTTCACCAACCTACCAATTCCCTAGGTTGAGACAGTGACATAAATTTTGTTATTAGGGGCTTTGGGACCCAAAAGGACTTTAGTTTACCATATCCACATTTAATTGGGTCACATAAATGATAAATGCTAAGAAAATAAGGTGGCATGAGTTCATGAAGACACTTGGTAGCTTCTAGAGCCTTTGGGTGACTAGATTCCCCACACACTTGGCATGATATTCATCCAAATTCTAACAAATGGGTAATGTAACATTATTGGATGGCTATGTGGTTTCAAATATAATATAATGAGCCAAGGAATTTTAATTGGTAAAGGAGGGTAATTCCCATGGAAGAGGAAGAGACTAGAAGACAAGGTATGCCACTTGGAAGGATATTCTATGCACTCTATGACAACAAATGATGGAAGATTCTATGACAAGAATGACCAATTCAAGCCTGATTGATGACATATGAAAAATATGACATGGCAGGCTAAAACTAGCCACCAATAGGTCGAATTTTGGATTTAGAGGCAGCCATTCGAATTGGGGAAATAATTGTATCATGAAGAGGAAGACAAGTGTCATGAGAGTTACTAAACCACTAAGATGAGTTGGAGGAAGCACATGAAGGGAAATTCAACCTTAGGAGGCCTCATGAATTTAATAAAAGGATTTCATGAGGAAGGATAATAGACTTTTATCATTTTTTAATTGGCTTTTCACATTTTGGATAGCTTTTGCTTGTCCATTGCATGGGAGTGTTCACTCTCCCTACTTGTGAACCAATTTCGAGGGAGTTGGATTCGTTTCCAAGTTGGTTGTTGGAGAGGCCATTCAGAAATCTCACGGGACCTTAATGAAGGAATTTTATTTTCATTTTTTTTACCAACTGAGTTCCACTAGGTTGGATTTCAAAATGAGCTGCCAAACATGAACAATCACTTGTTCAAAATTCAAAGTTCAGAAGTCCTTGCAGGCCTTCCTAGGCCATTTTTTTAATTTTTTAACATGTTAATACCCCATGGGGAATTGTAATAAAATGAGTTAGCATGATGAATTTATGGAAAAGGTTTGGATTCTTAGGAATTATTTATTAATTCATTATTCCAGGGTGTTTTTTCCTTGTTAATTATTTATTGTTTTTAAGCGATAAATAATTTGTGTGTTTTTCACCAAAACCTCCAAAGCTGGAATAATCGCCTTATTAATTAAGCCTTAGGATATTATTAAAACCTATGTGTCGATGTATATTACCATGCTAATAATTATTTTGAGTCATTATGAACATTTCCTAATTCCCCCATAGGTTTTTTTTTAATTTCAGGTAAATGTATGTTTTTTTTTTTTTTTTTTAAATTTGCAGGCTTATTTTAATAAGTTAATTGTAAAAGTGTAAAAAGTCATAAAAGTGTGGCAAGGAGGTTTTTTTTCCATGGGGGTGTTAATTTTATAACTCATATCACCCACTTAACCCATAGACCCACTTTCCTAATTTTTCAAGTAATTATTCAACACCAAAATTAATAATTACTCAAAAAACCCAAAAACCCAGAAAAATGAAATATTAAAAAAATCGGCAATGAAAAAAATAAAAGATAATTGCCAAAAAAAGTTGGCTGACTTGGAAAATCATTTTGGAAAGTAGCCGAGTAAGGGGGATAAGTCATATGTTTCCAATTCAGAGATTTTTTTGAATTTGGAACTTTCCTCTGCAAGTGGGGGCGCAAATCCCAAGAGAGGTAGAAGTTTGGGTGATGTGGATTACAAAGTTTTGGAAGTTTCTTCTCTATTTTCCTTTATTCAAGTCATTCCAACCTTTCTCCAACCCACAACCAACTCACTTGGAGCTAGCACATCCTTGAGATGATGCATTCCCCTTTCTTGGCCACATTTCTATTTAAGCAGGAAACCTCTCTTCATTCTTGATGAATGATTTGGGCATTGAACCTTTGCTTTTGTGATATGTAATATTGATTATTGACTTAATTAAATCCTTTGGAGGTTGAAACAGGTGTGTTCTATGGTGTTTGGATTTTTTTTCATTGGTAATATTGAGGTATCATGTGGATTTTAACAAGCTTGTGTGTGTTCAGGATTTGTTGGCTTTGAAGATAATTTTTTTTTGATAAGATAGGAAGTAATACTCATGTGATTCCTGATTATTGTAGAATGCTTCTGAGTTTATGATTCTAGTTTGATTTCATATTTTTATTGAGCATTCATTATTGGATAAACACCGTCATTTAATCCCCATTTGCAAGTTTTGTAGATTTCTTTTACAAGTTTCTTAAGCTGGAGTTTTGGATGAGCGTGTGAGCTCTACTTTTAATCCAAGTAACTTTTGAAGAGAGGCCTTCATCCCATCGGAAATACTTCGTGGATTCTTTCTTAACCAAATGGCTACTTTGAGCAATTTATTATGCAAAAGAAAGAAAGTTACATGAGCTTCTCATAATCGATCAACTAGCCAATGACCCTCTATGCTCTTTAAATAGAGATCATAGACTAATCAGGTGTTAAGCCATGGATCAATGGTAGGTATGATCTAAGAGAAGTTGAACCATCGGATCACTTTATGTCTAGAGCATATCGTGACCGTTGGATTAGAATATTTACAAAAGCATACTAATGCATACTAAAGAAACACACTTTACCTAATGGATATATCACACAAGTTGATCTTAACTAACTCCTAAGTGTCTAAATATCCTAACATCCCCCCTTAAGAACAACTTGGGACAGGAATGAAGGATTTACAAAAGTGACACTATTAGGATAAGGAAGGAGGCATTAGAGCCTATCCCGCCTTAAGGACACATTCCTGAACTCCTAACATAGATAGAAGTTTATAAAACTTTGCTTCTATAAGAGACTTGGTGAAGATGTCTACAACTTGATCATGTGTAGGGAAATAGAGCATTTCAAGAACACGATCATGAACAAGATTTCTGATGAAGTGCATGTGTAGCTCAATGTGTTTGCTGCACTGATGTAGAACTGGATCGTTTGCAAGCTTGATGACACTTTGATTGTCGCACCAAAGTGGAGTAGGTTGTTGCTGCTCGAATCCAAACTCTGAAAGGATCTGTCGAAGCCATAAAGCTTCCTGACTGGCATCAACTGTGACTCAATATTCTGCTTCTACTTAAGAAAGAGCAAGTGCTTGTTATTTCTTACAAGCCTAAGTGATAGGTCCAGATCCCAGAATGAAAACATAACCTGTAGTAGACTTTCGATCATTAGGATCGTCGGCCCAATCTGAATTAGTGAAACCAACCAACAAAGATTTCCCCCCCTGTACTGTAATGAATCCCAAACTGAATTGTACCTCAAATATATCGAAGTATTATTTTTGCTGCTTTCCAATGACTTTTGTGAGGATTTTGTATATAACGGGAAACACAACCAACGGCAAAGGAAAGGTCAGGACAGGAATGAGTCAAGTATAAAAGACTACCAACAAGCTGACGATACAAGGTGGCATCTACTTCAGGGGAAGTACAAGTGGCAGAAAGTTTGACTCCAGACTAGAAGGGAGAAGGGGTTGGGTTAGAATCTTCCATGTGGAATCGACGAAGAAGTTCACAAGCATACTTAGACTGGGAAAGAAAGATTCCTTATTTGGTTTGCAAGACTTGGAGACCAAGAAAATAATGCAAATGTCCTAATTCTGACATTTCAAAATTTTGCTTAAGACTGGATTTCACATGGGTTATAAGTTTAGGGTCACTACCAGTAAGGATAAGATCATCAACATAAAGAACAAGTATGATTCCTACTTTCTTGGTATAGACATTGGGGTCAGAATGGCATCTAGAAAAACCAGTGTCAAGGAGAAAGTTATACATTTTGGCATACCAAGCTCTAGGAGCTTGCTTAAGGCCATATAAGGATTTCTTAAGGAGACAGACAAGGTTAGAGTTATCCTGAACATATCCAGGAGGTTGTTCCATGTAATTTTCCTCCTGTAAATCACTATGTAAAAAGGCATACTTGACATCCATTTGATGGACTTCCCAGTTATGTAAGGCTGCAAGGGAAAGGACAAGGCAGATGGAATTCATTTTTGCGACAGGAGCAAAGGTTTCATTGTATTCAATCCCTTCAACTTGGGAAAAACCTTTGGCAACTAACCTTGCCTTAAGTCTTTCAACACTTCCATCTGATGCATACTTAGTTCTGTAGACCCATTTACATTTGACAAGTTTTCTTCCTTTTGGAAGAGGAACAAGATCCCAAGTATCGTTCGCCATTAAGGAATGATATTCCTCATCCATAGCTACATCCCAATCTGGATTTCTTGTAGCTTCTACAAAATTTTCTAGATCATGATTCTTGGAAACTTGAGCCAAAAGAGAAGAGGCTCACTAAAATTGAGAATGTGTTTGATGTTAATCTCTAGGATCACCGGCAAGATCACTAGCTGCTTCACATGTTGAATAGGCCCATCGAGGAAGTATTGGTGCTGGTACGATTGGAGGAACATGAGAAGGCAAAGGTGGATTTTCATCCTCACTATCATCATTAGAAACTGGAGTTGGAAACCTGTCAAGAAAGTTGGAAGAAGAAGAATAAGGCACAATCACCAAATCAAGCTCGCAGGCCAAAGATGGCACACCCGCCAAGTTAGGCTCGCAGGCCAACAGATTTTCATCAAATTTAACATCTCTTATAATGATTATATCATGTGAATGAGGTTGAAGAATTCTATAACCTTTTACATCTTCAGAATATCCAACAAATATGCACTTTTCACTTTTAGGCTGCAATGCTTTCCATTTTTCATCCGGAATGTGAGCCCATGCTTCACAACCAAACACATGAAAGTGACTTACATCTGGTTTAATTTTACTCCATGCTTCTTCCGTTGTTATACCTTGTAAAACTTTAGTGGGTGTACAATTAACTATGTAATTTGCACAATTTATGGCCTCAGCCCAATATTGAAGACTTAGTCCCTTAGATTGGATCATACAATTAGCCATTTCTTTTAAAGTGCAGTTCTTCCGTTCAGCTACACCATTTTGTTATGGTGTATATGGAACAGTGTGTTGTTGTTGGATTCCTTGTTCATTGCAGAAAGCAGTGAACTTGTTGTTAACATATTCTCCTCCATTGTCAAATATTAACTTAATAATTTGATGACCAGATTTTTTTCAACAAGGGCCTTGTAGGCCAAGAACATGTTAAATACTTCACTCTTAAGTTTTAGGAAGTAAACTCAAGTGTGTCTGGGGTAGTCATCAATGAAATTTAAGAAATATTTGAAACCAGAAAAGGAAGCAGATTGAAGAGGGCCACACAAGTCACTATGCACAAGCTCTAAGGGAACCGAGGCGTGCCAAGAGGCATGTTTGTCAAAATTGTCTCGATGATGTTTTTCGAGTACACAACCGGAACAAACACCATCCTTGCAAGATACCATCAGAAGACCAATCACCATATTATCTTTACATAGTTGTTGCAATGAGCGATAATTTAAGTGACCAAATCGCTCATGCCAAAGTTTGCTCAAGTTATCACTATGAGCAACAAAAACTGAAGGAAAAGGTGATGACCCAAAGTTGTTAAATTTGTACAACCTAGTAATATCATCAACAGTTCCAGTAGCAAGGACATTTTGAGAATTTTTAAAATCCTTAATTACAACTTGGTGAGGTGTACACGTCACAGTTTTACCTTCACCTGAATGAGTAATTTGATAGACTAATAACAAATTGCAGAAATTTTTTGGAACATATAGTACATCACTGAAATGACCATTTTCTACTGGAACTGTTCTAGATCCTACAACACTTAGAGATCTACCATCACCAACAAATATTTGTTTGGTGTTACATTCATGCATAGTAGAAAAGATGGCTTGATCCTAAGCGATATGATAAGATGCTCCAGAATCAATGAGCCATTCATTTGAAGTAGAAGAAGAAGATGCAGTATACGAGTAACCAGAAGCACAAAGTGCATGTCCATGAGAGTTAGATTCTGAAGATGAATCTATGCTGATGTGGTGCTTCTTCATTGCTACTTCCAAGGCTGCCATCTTCTTGAAACACTTAGATTCATCATGATTATCTTTCCTACAAAAATTGCAATGACGCTCAGTCTTCTTTCCTTTTAGCTTGGATCCTTTGTCATTTTTTAAAGGAGTTGACTGAGAGGGTTTGGGAACCTTGTTGTTTGGCTTATTATTTTGAAAATTATGTTTCTTGATAGGCTTGGACTTTTCTTTCTGGTGGGACAATAAGGCTTTCCCGGATGTATATGCATTGTTAATTATTCCAAGATGAATGAGCTTATCTTGCTCTCTAATTAAGGAATCACAAAAGGATTCAAGACTAGGCTCTTGATAGCTAGCTGCAGTCAATGATTCTTTCATGGAGTAGAATGTAGATACAAAAATAGAATATGTAGGTGCAAGTTTGGAAAGAATATGATAAATACATTGTTTGTCTTCTTTATTAATCTTGCATTCTGCACATAAGAGTCTAAGAGTTTTATACTTAGATAAATAGTCTTGAATGCATGAAAAATCATTTGGATTAAAGGAAATCAACTCATTCTCAAGTTGATGACCCTGAATTTCATTGTGTTTACCAAACACAGATTCCAACTTTTCCCAAGCTAAATCAGGTTCATCAATTCCAGATATGTGGAATCGCAAATCAGTAGAGATTGACATCTCAATCCACGAGCTTCATCACATCTATTTTCTCATTTAATTTTATTATCATCATCAGTGGGTTTTGTTTCTTTCCCTGAAGTTATCCTAAAAGGTCCCGTACTTCGCAGAACATCCTCCATACGAGATTTCCATGATAAATAGTTAGAACTTGTAAGTATAATATCACAAGGGGTGGCCATACTATAAATAATGGCTAAAATAATAGAAACTAACTATCTGGATATGAAGAGCTCGAAAAAATATGTGGTTTTAAAAAAAACACACTGAAAACTGATTCTGGATGATGAAGTTATTCTTGATAAAAGAAAATGTTGAAGATGTCCCCAATAGTGACGTGGCAGATATTAACTTGACCAACTAAAAAAAAGAACCCCCCTCTTCCCAAAATCAACCTTTAACAATCACTTTACAATAAAGTTGCTTTGAAGTGAATCACTTTTGTAGAATAAGTGAGGTTCACTTTTACAATAATGTTACTTTTAAATAGTGCGGCAATAAATTAAAAGACTTAAGTGACTCACTTTTTATTTTATTTTATTTATGTGAGATGCACTTTTACAATAAAGTAACTTGAAAATAGAAATTGCATGCACTAAAAAGTAGCTTAATAAGACTTGAACTCAAGACCTATTAAGGAATAAAGCAACTTTGGACCAAGTGAGCTAAGTTTAAAAGGTACGTAAAAGAATGGTAAGAGGAAGGGAGCTTTTTTTTTTAACTCTTCTCTCTCGTTCTCTCAGTGCTTGCCTTTTTTTTTCTGCAAATCACAACAAAAACAAAAAAAACAAAAAAACAAAAACAAAAAAAAAAATTTCCACAGAAAGGGGTTAGATCTTGGTTAGCTTACCCGGAAAGTCTACGTTTTAAAGTTTTCTCATTGTTTCTGATTTTCTATGATCACACAAGGTGCATGACAAAGAGCATACGTAGCCGAGAAGACAAGAAAAAAAAATTCCCCTTTCTGTTTATGATTCGCCATGATCACGCAAGGTGCACGGCAAAGAGCATACGCAGTCGGGGAAGGCAACAGTTTGAGACTAAAATAGTAAAGATCTAGTAATAAAACTTATAAAATATGAGAGATAAAAAAATAAAACAAATCCATCACTGTAACATTATACCTTCAGATTTGCTGAAATGAGTCTTTCTAGAACAAACAAACAGTTTTTGATGAAACGAAAACTATTTCCCAATGGAAACGGTGTTCTGGACACAATGGAATAGCTTCCATGGGGCACAAATGCACAAAAAATATAGAACCAGAAAACATTTCAAATTTTTGGCAACACCGATTCCAGATCTTGATCAAAATTGAAAACAACTCTTCATAAATGCTGTGATACCATGTTCGGGTACACAGGGTACTCCCAAAAGACCGAACACCTTGAGAAACCGCTTCACACAAACAGATCATAGATCAACACACCGATTTTTATCACATGGTTAAAATACTCAAGAGGGAAACAGTCCATGGCCCCAGCCAAATAGCTACTTGGAGCAATTTATTATGCAAAAGAAAGAAAGTTACATGAGCTTCTCATAATTGATCAACTAGCCAAGGACCCTCTATGCTGTTTAAATAGAGATCATAGACCAATCAGGTGTTGAGCCATGGATCAATGGCAGGTATAATCTAAGAGAAGTTGAACCGTTAGATCACTTTATGTCTAGAGCATATCGTGACCGTCGGATTAGAATATTTACAAATGCATACTAAAGAAACACACTTTACCTAACGGATATATTACACAAGTTGATCTTAACTAATTCCTAAGTGTCTAAATATCCTAATTTTTTTTTCTTTCTGATAAGATAGGAAGTAAAACTCATGTGATTCCTGATTATTGTGGAATGCTTCTGAGTTTATGATTCTAGATTGATTTCATATTTTTATTGAGCATTCATTATGGGATAAACACCGTCATTTACTCCTCATTTGCAAGTTTTGTAGATTTCTTTTACAAGTTTCTTAAGATGGAGTTTTGGATGAGCGTGTGAGCTCTACTTTTACTCCAAGTAACTTTTGAAGAGAGGATTTAATCCCACTGGAAATACTTCGTGGATTCTTTCTTGCATTTATTTCTCCATCTTTCAAGCTTGGTGATACCCTTCCATCACAAAATTTCAAGTCTTTTGGTTACTAAGTTCTTTATTTCGCATATTAAAATCTCACTGAAGAATTGGAATATATTAAATTTCTGATTTACATGGAAGTTTTAAGTTTTAGATATGATTATTAAAGTAATATTTTACAAGATTTGATTACAAGCAAGTACTAGTTTAATTCCTAAAATTTGCTATCTTTAAAGTACTTCAATTTTTTTATCAATTTTTTTTGTTTCAATTTGATTTTCTATCATGTTTAATAAGAGTTCGTTCGTTGTTTTTACAGCAGAGATTTATTTGATAAAAAGGCACTCTGGCGAAATTTTAAAGATCCAAGCCATATCGGAGACCCCTCTTCTCTTACTTCTTTCATTGGCCACTTCTTAAAGGCCCATTTAATTGTAAAAAATTGTTTTTTTCTATTCTACGAAGGAACACAAGTACTCATTTCTTCTAATCATTGTAAAAAGGAGAAGCAAGTGGGCATCCAAATGCCCACAGCTCATCCCCCCAAAGGGGATTCACACAATTTCACTTTTTTTAATTTTTTTAGTTTTTCTTTAAGTTTTTTCAATTTATTTTAAGTTTCTAAAGTAAAATTAATCAATCTGGTTGTGTTCTTGGTAATGAGAGTATCAACATTGAGATTTTAAAAACTCACACTTAGCTTTAAAAAAAATAAAATATCTAGGATTTCAAGACCTCGTGTGCTCTTGTGACCACTGCAGGAATTTTGCTGGATCGATGGGACAATCAGAAAGGGATTGAAGTGAATAGTAATTAGAAAAACACATCAATTAATCCCTACAAGTGAAAATATGACGCTTATGCAATTTTACTAAGTTGTGGGGAATTCTGCAAGTGAAGCGGGAACCACTAGAAAGTGACCGCAGGCTACCATTAGGTTACACCCTCATTTTGTGTAGAGTTAAAAACAACCTTGCGACTCCATATATCCCACATGTCACTGTGAGAGCCACTTCTTAGTAAATCCAAACACATTCCTCTTACCTCCGGGTATATTTGGAATACCATCTTCCCGTCATAAGAAAGATCATTACAACATTAATAATAAAATTTGTCAAGAATTTCCCCACTCCCTAATTACTCACTTAATACTCTTAAAAATGACCAACTGAGACAACTACAACACTTCATGAGACTCCACTAGCAACCTATTTACACAAGCACTCCATTGGCACTAGTCCTTTTTGGCAATCTTGCTTATTTTATAATTAAGTTAAGCATTTTGTTGTGGAATATTATTTATGCAAGTCATTAAAATCATTTGCAGTTATCTTTGTTTCAAGGTTTTATTTATCTCATCTCTTAGACTAATTTTTATATTTTCATAGATTAAACACCATATTTTATTTTACTAGGCACCACCCCCCTTAGCTTCGCTAGGAAAGAGCCTAGATGAAGGAGTCAAGATCAAGTGAAAACACTTGACTCTTGATTCCCCCCAAGGTCACACCCAGTGGATTGGATATTTATGCCATGTGACCCAAGGTATGAATTAGGAAGCAATAATCTTGAAGGTCCATACATTCAAATTCTCATCTATCTCCCCATTCTCTCATTCCTTCTTCTCCATTTCCCCACACTCACATTTGATGGCGCACTTGTTGGAGTGATTATTTCACCTTACAGAGGATATTTGATTCCTAATCTTTGATTTATGATGTATGGCTCTGTAAAATCATCTACATATTCTCTGTAATTCAAAATATCAGAAATACATGTATGAAAGGCTTGCATTCCCCATGCTCTTGAATAACTAGTTTTCATGGATTTGGCTTCAATATTGAAGTATATTTATATCAGATTTGTATGAGTAAATTTATAGGATTTTTATGATGATGGAGAATAAATATATGATGTATGGCTCTATAAGTAGAAATATCATAAATACCTGTATGAAAATCTTGCATACGCGTGCCCTTGTATCACTAGTCTTCATGGATTTTGGCTTCAATCTTGAAGTAGTTTGTGTACTAGGTTTGTATGAGGGATATTATATGAGTTGGATGATGCTGTGACAGAAATACATGATTTTTTACTCTGTAGTTTCAGGTCCCTATTCTTTGTGGGTCAAAATCCAAGAAATCCATATGTAAAACTCTTGCATTCACATGCCATTGAATCACTAGTTTCCATGACTTTGGCTTCAATATTGAAGACGTATTGTATCAAATTTGTGGGATGGTTTTCCTTGGAGTTTCAGGATTTTGGGGAAGAAATTTTTATGCCATATACTACCACCATGTTTCATATTACTATAAGAACCATATATTCTACCTTTCCTATGTCAAAGTCTAGCTAGTATTGCAAATTTCCCTTATGCAATTTCTATGAAAGTTACCCTACAAATGTTGCAGATAATAATCCACTTGAAGAACTTAATAAAAATTATTAAGGGAATTAATTGATGTTTTATACTCATTTTCATACTCTTCTCCTAAATTTGGGAGGTTCATACTTGATTTGGAAAGCTAGTTTGGCCATCACCCTTGGGGGTATTTGAACACAATTTCCTAGTAATTTTGGTCTTTTTTTCATTATCCCAAAAAATGTTTTCATAGGTAAAACGTATGATAAAAAAGTATCCATAAAACAAATTTGTATTTTTTAAGACTCACGATACCATTTCGTTTCAAATTTGGGACCATTTGGTGAAATTTGGAACCCTCTAGAGTCATGACTAGTTAAGCTGGAATTTTTCCCAATTTGTGCATTTCTCCAAAATTTTGGAAAAGGGACATTAAATTGAGTGCATAAACATATAAATATGGATTCGTATTCATATATTATCTTGAATCTCTTAAACTATCACAAATGGAAATCCAAAATTGGCATTTTGCTGCGCAGTGTTTCTATGGATATAGAGAATGAACCAAATTTTGTTGTTGAGAAATCTAAGTGGCATAATAGGTTGGATGAATCATATGCATTGCTTTTTGTTTATATTTTTTATGATCTACTCTTTCATCTATATGGTTTGACCACTCCAAACCAAGGATGGACCAAACTTGAGTCTCTCTTTGGAGTACAAGATGAGGTATGAACGCATCAGTTGCAGAATGAGTTCTTCTCATTGAGTCCAAGCAGTTTCGATTATATTGAGGGTTTATTTACCAAATTCAAGTTAGTTTTTCTATTTATAAAGTAATGTGGGTTTGAGAAGAAGGAATATGATTTGATCATTTCCATTCTATCAAAATTGAGTCCTCAATACTAAGTTTTTGTGTCTACTTTCCATGCTACTAGGCTTGTTATTTCTAATTGGAAAATTCTTTCTTTGAGTACGTTCCTTAATGCAATGACAAAGGAGTAAGATAAATTAAACTAGATGGGTTCTATTAGATATTCCAAGGTAAATTACCATATTTTCATAGTTCAAGGAATAAATAATACCATATCAAAATAGAAGAAAATAATGAAAGAGAAGAAGCCAAAGTCAAATCATGAAGATGAAAGTTCAAAGCCTACTGATGAAGGTTCAATGAAGAAATTCAAAACGAAAGGAAGTAAATCCAAGTGTTCTTATTACAGTAAGGGATTTTATCCTAAGAATAAAATTTTCAAGAAGAATATGGACATCATGTCTCATATACTTGAGAAGCACAACATCGAAGTTTCAGATGAGCTAGAGAAGCTTGTTGATTCTTCATAACACTGTCATAGCGTGTAGTTCCAAGGTGATATAAACTATGCCTTGAACGCCAGAGTTAAATAATTTCATCACATATCTGATATAGATTTACCTTATAATATATCAGAATCATAAATCTCATTTTCTTTCTTTGATAATCCACCTATCAGTCTCCTAGATTCATCTCCCAATGATTGTGAATTTTCACTAGATCCTTACTTGTCTTTAAGAAGCTCTTCCTGACTTCATTAAAATGATAATAATTATGATTTATAAGAATGTTTTAAAGATTATATGCATGTTATGGCATAATACATACCATATACCATACCTCTTAATACTCCTAAGACTATATAAACCCCAGGTTCACTAGTCGATTCCTCATTGGTTTCTTATGCAGTGTTACTTATATCAAATGGTTTCAAGTCTTGTCTATTTTTCAGTGGTTTGCTATACATGAACTTAGTCATAATTGGATTTATATTACACATGTTTTTATATGTTATAATCATTTATGGTTCAAATCTCAAGTCCATCCATCATTCATATTTTTACATCCATACGTTTTCCCCAGTTGCCCATCCTTTTCCTAGTCTATCCCTATATCCTCATGGTATTTGTTGTTCCATATGATAATATTTCTGATATATCAGAGTCTATTAAGCCTCGTATCAGGTTTGGGAAGGTGCTCCATCAGATTGGAATAAATATAGGTGATCCACATCACAATTTTGTAGCTATACAAGGAACTCATTATGTAATTGATTGTCTTAGTTTTTGTACTCTTTGGGAAGGAGTTTGCACATATCTCTTTCCTTTTCAGATTTTGTTTTCATATCAGAGTTTGTTAGAAACAAGAAGAATTCATATAATGCTCCTACTTCATCAAATGATGAGATACAAGGAGTCTCTCCTCTTCCTTCTTGTAGATTCTACACTCTAGGACATGATCATGGAGTTCACAAATTATTCATCAAAGTATTTCACCAGAAGAAGTTCATTCAGCTCATTCAAGTGAAGCTAAATACATATTGAAGACATATTTAAAAAAAATTCCTTGTCCTTTCTTGAGAGAGGGTTTCCCCCATGTGGTTTTGCCTCTTTCCTCAACTTTTCTGGACATGAATAATTGTAAAGGGTGAACATATCCTTGTTGTTGGGCCCTATATACACCTATATGCATATATATGCATCTATGCATTTGATTATTTCAGACATATCATCATAAAGTCATACTTAAAGGGGGGTGTTGGGATATTATAAACGTGCTTCATACTTAGGATAACAATATTAAATCTTTATTGATTAAATTCCTACCTACTAGCCTAGACATTTGGCATCCACTTGCACCACTTCGTCAATACTTTCCATATATACCCCGAGAGTTCCTTTATCCTGATTCTGGTTAGATCATTCCAACTTTATTGACTACTAGAATTAGTAGTTGTGCCTTCCTCTAGATTTTAACTTTATACTACTTTTATCCTGCTTTTCTGTGGATAAGGTAAAGCTAGTCAACTATGAAATTGCTATCTTTTGTTTCCAACCCATACTCAATGATTTTCTCTCCATATTCCATGTTTATCATGTTTTTCCATCACTCATGACAACTCACTCATGGTTCGGCCAATTTGTGAGGTCCTTGACAATTTTGGAAAGTGCTTTAGCCACTTATGGCGGTTTATCATATTTGGCAAGCCATCTTTATGAGCTAGCATGAGTTGTCTCCTAAGTAACTCGAGTTTAATTATGAAGGATGTATTATTTAATGTACACTATTTTTATCAATAATACATGGAAATATATTGGATCACTCTTCACTTATGTTGTATTCAGTCTCTTTATTCTTCTTTATATCTTCCTTGTGCATGCTTTTGATAATTATCATGTAGCTAGATCTACTTCCTGTGATTCCTTCTTAGATTTGGAGCTGCTATTTCTACATGGTATCAGAGCTCTCCTACATTTTTTTATTTCTTTTTTAGGGCATTTTCCCTTCAAATGGCTACATTCATGACACTCTACATTTTAAAGTGATAGTTTCATAATCCAAATCTTGTTTGTGAACCTTTTCCCTGAACTTTATAGATATTTTTTCAATGTATTCATACTAAGGTCTACAATAAATGAAATTTGGACATATGTTTCCAAATTCCATTGTGAATTAATTTGTGATGATTCCATATTTTGAAGGGTCGAAATGGTAAACACACCCAAACAATAGCGGAAGATAGGATGGTTCATCCTTGGATTGAAACCAATAGCCCAATATTTCATGAATAGTCATGCCATGTTCATGAACCATGGAGATTTGTCAAAACCTATCTCCTACTCTGCATCTCTAAATCAAAAAGAACAAAAAATTAACCTATTAATAGAAGGGATAGATCAAATACTTCTTAAGGTTTCCACTTTTATTTGATTCAATTTTTAATGGTTTTTTCTTTAAAAATATTTCAAGTCTTATAGAATGTAGTGTTTTATATGTACTAACCTTATAGCTCATTAAGTGCATCTAACACTGGGAATTGATGAAGGATCTTTATAAAATTCACAAGAACAAATGAACTGATTCATGAAAATTGGAAAAGGGTGTAGAATGAGGAAACACACATGGAAAAACACACCGATTTTGCTATATAATAAGATGGAATAATTTTATTAATGTCCAACAAATTCCCACAATAAGTAGTTCAGAGGAACTAAAAGGGTACATCCAGTGTAGGTATAAAGTGGGAGTGCAAAATCAACTCCTATACCAACGTTATCAAAAGGGATAAAGATGACGATATATGAAGAAATGGAAATATTATACATAGGAAATGGAATTATTTTTCTTCTTTTTAAAATATTGCATTTATTACATATTCAAAATCAATATATGACCAATGGATTTGATTTTGTATATATTACTATGATTGACAAATTGTGACTACTTATTTAGTTGAATATATTGTTGTTTTATGTTTTATACTAATTGTTCACATATTTATATCATGTTTCTTATTAACCTGTTAGTGTTGAGACTCTAAAAAATTTAGGAATTTTGAACATCGGGATTGTAATGAAATAGTTTTTCTTCTTTTATCTATAGAAACTATTAGTTTTAAAATTTACAGTATAAATTAATTTGTTTCTGACATCACCTATGGATGTTATTGACACTTCATAATTTTGTAAAGGTCCAAATGTTCTAAGAAAGTTGAGTGAATGTCCTAAAAAACCTCTAGTTGCAGAACCTAGATTAGAACTCCCCAAAATATATTAGAATTCCCCTCAAATGCACCAAGAATATGATCATTATCTATTTTAGGTGGAACCCATTTTTTAAATTCCAAACTCCTAAACCATAAGGATAGGTCATCTTTCCTACTCTAGAATGAAATAGGTTTTTCCTCTACTTGTCAGTGTACCTTCTTAGAGGATTCATGTTGTCTTGGATATTAAGTAGGGACTCATTGCATCATCTTAGGATGATGGGTTCTCTACTGTGATGGACAAGTTATTTTCATCTATTACTA
This sequence comes from Pseudotsuga menziesii, assembly GCA_001517045.1. NCBI lineage: Eukaryota > Viridiplantae > Streptophyta > Pinopsida > Pinales > Pinaceae > Pseudotsuga > Pseudotsuga menziesii. Next base: position 135,334 of record LPNX010169504.1, read on the forward strand.
TTGTATCTGTATAATTCTTCATTTGAAGAATGATAAAATAAGGAATATTCCAATGCATTTCCAAAGATCTCACCAGAATGGAAAATGCATACCAAAAATGAGTTAAACTCTAATACTGGTATCTTCCACCAAGATCCAATATAGATGGTGTGACAAAATGCATTGGATAAATTAAATATCAATTGGGAGAATCGACCATGAACCCACATACAACATTAGTGGATTCCAATATTGGCATGAACATGAGAAGGAATCCAAGGTTACAAATTCTAACCTTAGCCCACAATTGATATATGTCTTTGTTTCTTCATCCCATGGAAGTATAATGCCACAAATTTTGAGTCCATCATCCACAGTCCATGAATTGGATCAAATAGAATACAATAATACATAGGAAACTCTAGTCAAAGGAGAATACAAAAGGAAACATAAACACAGAGAGAGGAACTTCAAGAGTGTAAGATACAAACATCAAATAAATATATTATGGGTACATTGTTAGATTCCATCGAGTCAGGTGAGCCATCAATTTAGTCACTTGGCTGTTGGGACGCGCACCCTAATGACCCTTAAGATGGATAACTCCGCGAGTGTGGACTCAAAATAGTCTTAGGGGTGTCAGGGTTGAGTCAAAGTCTTTTGTAATAAACCCATGGTTTAAGTCCAGGGTTTAGGGTTTGGGGTGCCCATGGTTTAAGACCATGGTTTTGTAAAAATGCGTAGGATAAATAAGCGCTTGTGTAAAGAATAAAGGTTAGGTTTTATGAGGTAAGAAAGATTAAGGCGAAGCTAAGGTTGATTTTGTAAGGAAAGGTTAAGTCCCAGCTGTGTGCGCAGGGGCCTGCTGCTGCGTGCGCGGCTTTTTAAGGATTGAAGGGATCTGCAGCTGAGTGCGCAGATCAAACTGTGGTTTTGTAGCAAGTTGAATAGAACACAGTTTGTGGACGTAGCCCCTACACTGGGGGTGAACCACGTTATATCCGGTGTTGTGGTTTCTTGTGATGTTTCTGTTTCTATTGTCTGTTATGCATTAATAACTGTATACATCTGGTATGTTAGATCGCTGTTAATATTTAGCTTCACTGTGAATTCCCTGTAGTGGGTTGAGAAAGTCACGACTGTTTATTTGTCTGCGAAGTTGTATGTGAATGAATGGTAAAGATTTATAATTATTGATTAATAAGGTTATTAAAGGCTAGGGTACAGTAATCCCCCTCTCTGATTGCAGAAACCTGATTCTGCGGCACCCCATAGCTGTTTCAGGTGAGACTGCAACCTGCGCACAGGTTGTTGCCGAAAGGGACAACACTGTGGGTCTTTTGTTGGTGCGACACTAAAGGATTAAACCCGGGTCTGCCCTACTGCCCAAAAAATTGGTTCTGTTTCCGGTTGAAATCAGTACCTGCTCAAGAGGGGTTCACATTGTACCTCAAGGGCTATGTTCTGGAGGCCCTCTATGAAGGAAATCAGTGATTGGTTTGCTGAGATCTGTTTGAAATTTGTGCAGCAAGAGAACGCCAATCCGTGGTGTAATGCAAGTGACTTTTTACAAAGGTATGTTTTTGGTGATGCTTATGAAATTTTCTTTGGTAGTATCTACATAAAGTTGCACCAGTGGTTGTCTAGGTTAACAGAGAGAAGGACGAACTTCCAAGCTCGACGGGTTCCCGCATGGACCCCTGCGAGGGTCAATCTTGTGCAACACGTGAACGACGAGGTATCCCGTGCTGTTGATTTCTGGACGACGTGAACGTTGGAAGCCTTTGTGACGGAGTTTTCCCTTGACGCAAGTAGCTCCTTCAGCGAAGCTGAATGACAGTTCTTCAAAGGGCCCCGCGGTAAGTTTTTGAATTTATTAAGCTTAAGGATTAAAATACTATTAGCCGAAAAGGGTATATTGCTGTTTGAATCGGACTATTAGTTTAGTCGTACTAACATATGTTTGCAAGTGACACTCCCTTCGACGAGCAAAGTGGGTTGCTGCGAAATGGAAAGAGGTATAAGAGAGATTTTGACCCCTCTTCCTTAGGCCAGGCTACCGCGTCCACCCCTATAAACCCTGAAGAGTCAGATTCCAAAGAAAACCCTTCGGTTGGAAACCCTCCGGTCACCCCACAACGCCGCTCCGCTACCCCTGAAATTCCATCGCAGTCTGAGAGTCAACCAAGCCCGAGTATTCCAGCCACAGGCCAGTATGCCCCCATAAATCCCCCCCCATCGACGTCCTGTCCCCCTCCCAACCCCCCCAGAAACTTCATGGCCCACCTTGTTGATGACATTAAACTCCCCATCTTTAAAGGCACGGGATCAGAGGACCCAGAACAGTTCTGGTTTCTCTGCGAAGCAGTATGGAACGCGAAGAAAATTATAGATCCGGATGTGTGAGCTGCGCAGCTCATTACTTCCTTTCGGGACCGGGCTTTGACATGGTTCATGAAATTTTCCAGCACTCAGAGCCCTACTTTAGGAGAGATCAAGGCGGCCATAATCAAAGAATTTAAGAAGCCTAAATCGGAGTCGCAGAGCATCACTGAACTCAAGGAGATTCAACAGCGACGCGGCGAATCAGTGTGGGACTTTGATCAGAGATTCAAAGTTCTACTAGACCAAGTCATCTTTACCATTAGTCCTGTGCAGCACAAGGAATGGTTTATTGCAGCATTTTTACCACATATCAGAACTCCACTCATGCAACAGAAGGTTGCTGACCAGCAAGAGGATCTGGAAATCGCAATGAAACTAGAGACTGCCCCTGTCGGAGATGACTCTGGTTTTGCTCAAATCCAAGCGCAGCTCGCTGCGATGGCCCTAGAACTTCACGAGATGAAAAAGGGAAAACCTCATCGCGAAGAGGTTTGGTGGACGCAATGTCGGACCGAAGGTCACGACAAGGAACGATGCCCTCTGGTAAACAAGTACTTGTAGACAGGTGCGCTGAACCCCTTTCCACCACAAGTTCTCTATTGTGAGCTCTGCAGAATGACAAGTCAGCACCGACCCGAGAACTGTTACTTACTGCAAAGGTATGGACAGGGACCTAATAACTCCTACTGTAATTTTTGCAAATCTGTAGGTCATAATGAGGATGAGTGCCGCACCTATGATGCTTACTAGGTGCACACTGAAGGCCCAAGTAATGATAGCTATGGTTACCAGGGGGGTGCCTCTAGACGAGGTACTTCTGGAGGCCATGGTGGCATGGTCGGGCGAGGCCGAAGCCAATTCGTGTGTTACAATTGTAACCAAGCTGGGCATTTGGCTCGCGACTGTCGGAACCCCACTACGACATGTCGGTATTGCCGCGCAGTAGATCATGTGATTGAGCAGTGCCCCCAGTTGATAGCTAAGATTCAGGCACGACAGACTACCCCTACTCAGAACCTCCAGATGATTTCTGTGGAACCCCGCCCTGCTACGGCCATCGATGTCGTTACAAGAAGTGGAGTTACGACACACATCCAAAATATGCCAAACCGACCTGTCGAAGCTCTAGTTTGTAAGGCTCCTGAGAAAATCCCTGCATTTGATATCATCATAGAGAAAGAGACATTCATGGAGGCCAAGAAATACTTTGCTGGCCCTAGCCCACCCAGCGCGCCTGCACAGCCTCAGTCGCCGCCCCGCGAAGCTTCGCTGGATAAAGTAAGTATCTTGTCTACCTTTTTACAAAGTTGCCTCAAACTTTTAAGAAATCAAGATGCTCTGAATGATCTGCAGAACGTCATCGCTTCCTGCAAATCTCTGCAAAGCTGTGGTCGTGACAAAACTGTTCATCGAGTCAGCAGGACCGGCAGGGAAATGCGATTGAATGCTCAGATAGGGGCATATGATATGACTGATGTTATTCTGGACTTAGGGTCCGATGTAAATGTTTTAACCAAACAAACCTGGGAACAAATGGGGAAACCTACCCTTGCCTGGTCCCCTATACAGTTGAGGCTAGCCAACCAGCAAAAGATTGTACCTTTGGGAAGATTCCTGGATCTCCAAATAGATATTGACGGAGTCAGCACCTTCGCGGACTTCGAAGTAATTGAGATCATTGATGACAGCAACCCTTACCCGGCCCTGTTAGGAATTGAATGGGAAATGGAAAATTCCATAGTCATCAACCTAAAGAAGAGACAGATGGTCTTCGAAGGGAAAGACTTCAGGGTCATCCTGCCCCTGAATCCTTCACAAGGGGAACGGTACACAGAACCACTCCGACATGAGGATCAAGTTGATGCGGAACCCATCTCTACTATCACTACGCAGGAATAAGGTTATGAGGATCCTCCGACCGTAGGGTGGGAGTCTGGTAGCTCCTGTATGACGGACTCTGAAGATGAATTAGAAAGATGGAAACACCGATTATTTGAGCACCATAGGGGCAGCAATGTCTACACTACCAAGTCTCTCAGATGGGTTGACTCACAACCCAGAACTATACCTATGTATGAGGGTTCGATAGATCCTAAACCGTTTATTGTACAATTCTCAGATCAAATACCTGACCTACAGAAAATGGAGGCCTTGGAGTCAGCATTCCGAGCCACAACAGTCAGATGGTGGATGATCCATAAGAAGCAGATCCCTACCTGGGAAGCATGTCAGAAGCTCCTTCGCCTGAGGTTCTCAGACCAGTTGGCAAAGGCGCGAAGCAAGTTTGATGGAAAAACTTGCCCCCAGGACCACTTAAGCAAATGCTACGAGGCATGGAAGTATGTACCTCAGGATAAGTGGTTACATAGATTTGTGCACACGCTGGGACCACTAGCGAAGAATTGGTACGCGGAGGCTGAGCTTCGCCAAGATACTGTAAGTTGGGACTGTCTTGTTCATAGCTTTATCAATAATTTCTCTACTAATGATGTCTGTCCATCCCTAGACGCAGCTATCAGGATCATCCATACTAAGGTATTTAACAAACAAGAAGTGACAGAAAATCACCCTGATTGGGCCACACAAGAAGCCCTCGCAGTCGAATGTTATAACTTCACAGTCGACGAGGAGGAGGACCCACGTTGTCTTGATATCCCTGAGTCAGAAGGATACTACGACGTGCATGGACCGGCAGTCGAAGTTCCCGAAGTGACGCAGCCCTTGAAGACACGCACAGTTAACATTGGATCCGATGCACAGCCTAAGTTTGCCACCATTGGCGACTATTGGGATGACGAGATGGTAAGCAAGGTAACTCAACTTCTCCACGAATACCAAGATCTTTTTCCGACAAAGTTCTCTCAAATGAAAGGTATCCTAGGAGATATCGGTGTAATGAATATCCCCCTGAAGCCTGATGTGAAGCCTGTGAAGCAGTGCCCTTATAGATTGAATCCAAAATACAAGAAAACGGTTAAGCTAGAGTTGGATAAGATGCTTGCTGCAGGAATAATCGAACCTGTTGAAGAATCTGAGTGTGTAAGCCCTATGGTCGTCCAGGAGAAGAAGACTAAGGGTGAAATCTCAATCTGTGTCGATCTAAGGAAACTCAATGATGCCTGTCTGCACGACCCTTTTCCCACTCCCTTTACAGATGAAGTGCTCGATAATGTCGGAGGTCAAGAAGTATACTATTTTACCGATGGTTTTTCTGGTTACCATCAGATCCGAATTGCTCCAGAGGACCGACATAAGACAACCTTTGCTACCGAAATGGGATCCTTCCAGTATACTGTCATGCCCTTCGGGTTGAACAATGCACCTACCATATTTTCTCGAGTAGTCATCTCCGCGTTTAAGGAATACATACATAAATTCTTAGAAGTTTACTTTGATGATTGGACTATTTTTGGGCTAGTAAAAGACCATATAACTAGTTTGAGACTTATGTTGGACAAATGCAGACAGCACCAAATCTCCTTGAACTTAAAAAAGTGCATTTTCTGTGCACCCTTTGGCATTCTACTTGGTCATGTGGTATGTAAGCAGGGATTGATGATGGACCCTGCGAAGATCGCTATTATTGTGAACCTGCCACCTCCGAAGTTCGTCAAACAACTTCGCACAACGCTTGGTCACACCGGTTACTACAGGAAATTTATCCAAGGATATGCCAAGATTACCACCCCAATGGAAAGGCAGCTAAAGAAAGATATTAAGTTCGAATGGACACCAGAATGCCAAGCAAGCCTCGACATTCTGAAAGAAAAAATGGTCACTACCCCTATCCTAGTATTCCCTGACTGGAACAAGGAATTTCATGTGCATGTTGATGCATCCTCCATTGCTTTAGGTACTATGCTCACTCAGCCAGGTGCAGGTAATATCAATCACCCTATCTCTTTTGCCAGCAAAAAGTTGTCTACAGCAGAGAAAAATTATACTACGACAGAACGTGAAGGTCTTGCTATGGTATATGTATTACAAAAATTTCGACATTATCTACTAGGATCTCATTTTAAGATGTTTACTAACCACTCTGCTTTGAAGTACTTGGTTAACAAACCTGTGCTAGGTGGAAGAATATGCAGATGGTTAATTCTATTTCAAGAATATGATTTTGAGATCATTGTTAAGCCTGGAAGACTTAACCTAGGACCTGACCACTTGTCGAGGCTCGAGTCAGGCGAAGAACCTACCAATTTGGATGAAGGCCTCCCCGATGCACAATTATTTTCTATCCAGATAGTTGATGAATATTTCCAGGATATTGCTCATTATCTGTCTACAGGTATCCCCCCTCTAGAGATGACCACAGAGCAGAAGAAGCAGTTGGTGGTTCGAGCCGCGGACTTCACTTTAATAGCAGGACAACTGTATAAAATGGGACTAGATGAGATACTGCGCAGATGTGTTTTGGAACACGAAAAACCTCTAATATTGGCTGAAGCACACTCTAGTGCAGCAGGAGGTCACTATGCAGGAAAAGCCACAGCGTAGAAGATTTTGAAAGCCGGCTTATGGTGGCCCACACTTCACAAAGATGCAAGAGAGTATTGCCATAGCTGCGACATCTGTCAAAGGACAGGTAAACCATCTAGGAGGGATGAAATGCCCCTAGCTCCACAAGTAACATTACAGGCCTTTAACAAATGGGTTGTTGACTTTGTTGGTCCTATCAACCCCCCTGCGAAAAAGTCAGGAGCCAGATACATCATTACAGCAACTGATTATCTTACCCGTTGGGCCGAAGCTCAACCAGTCAAGACCTGTAGCGCTGCTACTGCTGCAAAGTTCATCTTCGAGAACATCTTATCCAGATTTGGGTGTCCCAAAGTTCTTATGAGTGATCAGGGGTCACATTTCCTAAACAGGACTATTGAAGTATTGACTGAAGAATTTCAGGTGTATCATCAAAAGAGTACCGCATATCACCCACAATCAAATGGGACTGTCGAGGCTTTCAACAAAATCATTGAGCATGCCTTGACAAAGGTTTGTAATTCTAACAGGAATGATTGGGATCTTCGAATTCCAGCAGTGCTATGGGCTTACAGAACTACTTGCAAAAATTTGACAGGCCATACACCCTTTCGACTAGTTTATGGACAAGAAGCTGTCATGCCCATGGAATACATTGTTCCCAGCCTCCGGATATCTGCTTTCACCAAGATGGATGACCCAGCCATAATCACAGAGAGACTGAAACATATATTAGAACTTGAAGAGGATAGATTTGTCACAGGCTTCCAACAACAGGTGTAGAAAGCTCGAGAAAAAGCATGGCATGACAGACACATCAAGAAGAAACATTTTCAGCAGGGTGATCTTGTGCTCCTTTATGACAGCAAATTCATGAAGTTCCCAGGAAAGTTTAAGACACATTGGAAAGGACCGTATGAAGTACAGAAAGTTACTGACGGGGGTGCAGTCCAGCTAGCTAACTTAAATGGTGAGATTTTTCCCTCTATGATAAATGGGAGCCGCTTAAAAAAGTACACGGACAGGCCAGGTACTCAGAATAGGAGGTAGCACCAAGCAAATAAGCAATATGCTCGTAGCATTATGGATTATCGTAGTCTGTTTTGTCTAAAGGATGCGAAGCTACAGGTTGGTCGTAGGTCGTAGGGTCAGACTGTGTCGAAGTCGAAGGTTGTCAAGGTGTGTCGCAGCCCAAAATGTGACGGATGGGACATACTGCATTCGGCGGCGCTGGCACGAGAGCTGCTCTCATTACTTGCCATAATGAGATTTTGGGAAAATCCGGCGCTGTGTGGAGAAGATTTCCGGAACTTCATCAGATTTGGCGTCATTACTGCACCATGATGACAAATTCCGCCTTGGGATTCTATAAGAAGCCATCTCGACCTGTGTTTTCTGTCTTAAGCACATCTGTGAGATATTCAGCCCAAACCATGTCGAACGACTGTAAAGTTCAGGAGCTAGTACGAGAAGTAAGGGACAGAGGTCTGCAGCACCTTCTGAGTACTCCGCCAGTACAGCCCTACTTGGCTAAGTACATCGACAGGCAGGAGTTTGCTCTAAATTTGCAAAGACGGAGAGGAGTTTGCTCTAACGTAGACCAACAATGGGCATGAGGCCTCGCAGAAAGACTCTGGGGAATCCCGCCATGCAATATTTCAGCGTAGCAGAACCATGGCAGCTATATTCCTTCTGCAGTGTGACACGCAATCCCATGGGACCCCAAAGTTGTGGATGGTCAGGCATCGGCAATTGGAGTGAAGGATGGTGTTGCAGGTGGATCGCGACGGCTTTCATCAGCAAAACTTCTGCAAAGGACAGAATTAGGCAGCCAGCAGCAGCATGGAGAGATTCAGCAAGCAGTACACTATGCTTCGTCAGCGGAATTTTTCCACCAGAGAAACTGAAGAGTGTCCCGGGACGGGCCACTTGTGAGTCTTAGGGGCCTGTTGGGACGCGCACCCTAACGACGCTTAAGATGGATAAATCCGCGAGTGTGGACTCAAAATAGTCTTAGGGGTGTCAGGGTTGAGTCAAAGTCTTCTGTAATAAACCCATGGTTTAAGTCCAGGGTTTAGGGTTTGGGGTGCCCATGGTTTTGTAAAAATGCGCAGGATAAATAAGTGCTTGTGTAAAGAAGAAAGGTTAGGTTTTATGAGGTAAGAAAGATTAAGGCGAAGCTAAGGTTGATTTTGTAAGGAAAGGTTAAGTCCCAGCTGTGTGCGTGGACGACCTCTGCAGCTGTGTGCGCAGAGGGTTTTTGTAAAGAAGATTGAGCAAAGACTTGCAGCTGTGTGCACAGGGGCCTGCTGCTGTGTACGTGGCTTTTTAAGGATTGAAGGGATCTGCAGCTGAGTGCGCAGATCAAACTATGGTTTTGTAGCGAGTTGAATAGAACACAGTTTGTGAATGTATCCCCTACACTGGGGGTGAACCACGTTATATCCGGTGTTGTGGTTTCTTGTACTGTTTCTGTTTCTGTTGTCTGTTATGCATTAATAACTGTATACATCTGGTATGTTAGATCGCTGTTAATATTTAGCTTCGCTGTGAATTCCCTGTAGTGGGTTGAGAAAGTCACGATTGTTTATTTGTCTGCGAATTTGTATGTGAATGAATGGTAAAGCTTTATAATTATTGATTAATAAGGTTATTAAAGGCTAGGGTACAGTAATCCCCCTCTCTGCTTGCAGAAACCTGATTCTGTGGCACCCCATAGCTGTTTCGGGTGAGACTGCAACCTACGCGCAGGTTGTTGCCGAAAGGGCCAACACTATGGGTCTTTTGTTGGTGCGACACTAAAGGATTAAACCCGGGTTTGCCCTACTGCCCAACATTGGCACACGAACCGATGATTTCACATTTGATACAAAGAAAATGGTGTTATGATTATTAGAAATACATATGCATTCATCCAAGTTAAAGCATGATCTGCTTAATGGGCACGATCAAGACAGTTTATTTGATTTGGGGATTATATATAATGAAATCCACTAGCAAGGTGATTCCCAACACAAGGAAAAATGGTTTATTTTATACATTACACGGGATTAGAAATGAAAACAAATAATTTTCCTTTACAAGGATCAGTCAGCTTCTATGATACAAATGAATTTGGAAACCCTACCTTCAACTGGTTATCTATATATCTGATTGTTCCTAAATTAGAGGAAGACTTTGGGGGGATGATGGGATTCTATTTTCAAACTTTTTGTGCCACTCATACTCCCTAGTTCAATCCTTTCTATCTTTATGAATGCTTCACTTTAACCCATAAACTAGACTATTTCCTCCATTTTCCTTTCACATATGATAAGATGTGATGGATTGAGTTTTTAAATATTGAATATTTTATATAGTGAATTAAGGATTAACTTGTATAGACTATACACTAGTGGTATGATAAGGTTCTTGCATCTATAGTTACAACTATGACTTGAAGGACAACTTAATGAACCAAAGACAATAGAAGAGTTACAATAGTTTATCAAAGCGCAATTTGAGAAGAACTTTTACTCCAACAGGGATTCCATGGAACCTTCAACATAACATAAGACAACTTCACAACAGTGTACACAAGTTTCAAAGAGGTATGAGTAGCACATTAAAAGGTTATAATTGAATATGCCTAAGTGAAGAATATTTCAGGGCTAGTTCAATTCTCTTTGTTAACTATGATGAGATCGATCTTCCTATGCAACCACACCTATCCCAACCAATCACTAATGGTTGTTATACTTGTCCAAGAATATTATAACACATGGAATTCTTAGGGCATGGGATAATCAACATACATGTGTAACCCCAGTGGTACTTTGGATGAAATCTAATACCCCATGAATTGTGCGAAGGAGATCAACTACCAAATCATATAGGTAAGAGATGGAAATCAATGGGGTCTCAAATATTCCAATGTCTCTAAGCCTTTACAATAGAGTCTCTTGTGGGATATAATCAAAATCTTTCTAAAAATCTACAAACTAGTAGTATACTTTCAAAGAGTGATGCCATGACTCCTCCAGAGGGTAAATATGTGGTCAATGGTTTGATGTGCAAGTTGGAAACTTACCCGTCCTTTGGATTTAAGCTATATCCTATAAATCTCTCCAAAATTATTCATATGAAGGACTGTAGCATAGATATTTGAGAATGTGTGACCCACCATGATTGTCTTATGGTTGTTTGGATCTAGGCTAGAAATTAATTTGTGTATTGGGTGAATGTGAAAAAGATGGTGGAAAACCTATATGATCCACATGGTTAAAGATATCATCTTAGTAATTATCTAGAGAAGAAAGATCATGCTTGAAGAACTCTTCCTATAAACCCTCCTCATCCACTGCATTACTTGTGTTCTTTATCCAAACATACTCATTGATGTACCATTAGATATTCATGAGACTTTGAATTCCATTTTGTGTGACCTTTCATTTCCTCTTGATTCCGTAGGGTGGTCAAGAGACCTTCTTGAGACCCACGAGAAACTGCAATTCTTATACATAGAAAATACACCACCAACCCAACACATATACTAGTTCTAAATGGTTCTACAATCAAGGCCCCCCTATGCAACTCTCAATCTCTTTAGGTTTGTCAAGCAACTAGGCTTCTACCAAGTGTTTCTTCCCCATGGGATTAGATGTTAGGACTCAAGAGAGATGTGATTCCTCACTCCTGTGCTCCCCCTAGGATCAAGTGGCTAGGTCCCTCTTAGTGTTTCCCACTCCCCAAAGGATATTATTTGTCAATGCATTAGTCCCTTTATATTTATAGATGGAATTGATGAGGACTTTATATTAGATTCCTCTCACACATCCTAGGAAGCCAACTTGAACTCTGTCAATCTCTGGAATCCTCTCATTTTCTTCGAAACTCCTCCTTTGCTTTAATAGTAATAATTTGCTTACTTGCATCTTCTTTTATATCTTCTCTTCACTAGATATTCAACTTTTATCTAAAGAGTTAGTTCATTTTCTTTTTTGCTTTCAGTATTGATCTAGGATTTTCTTTCACACTCATGCATCACATTGGATGTACTCCTATTAACCTCATTGAACTACTTTTGTGGCAATTTTTTTTACATTAATAAAATTGGTTATCTTATCTTTGTATACTTTCCAACAACATTTAGTTTTTGAAAACCATCAACATGTTTCCTCCCTCTTTTGGCCTAATTTTCTGGAAACCATCCTCATCTATTTTTGCAGTGATTTTTTAGGGAATTTTGTCTTCAAATAGCCACATTTATGACACTCTGCATTTTAAAGTGATAGTTTCATAATCCAAATCCTGTTTGTGAAAATTTTACCCCAAATTTATAGATATTTTTTCATTGTATTCATGTTGAGGTCTGTAGTAACAAAAATTTGGACATATGTTTCCAACTTACCTTGCGAAGTCATTTGTGATGATTCCAAAATTTGAAGGGTATAACTATTAAACACACCCAAACAATAGTGGAAGATAGGATGGTTCATCCTTGGATTGAAACCAGTTGCCCAATATTCCATGAATAATCCTACCTTGTTCATGAACCATGGAGCTTTATCAAAACCTCTCTCTTGCTCTACCACTTTGAAGCAAAAATCACCAAAACGTAACCTCTTCATAAAAGGCTTAGATAAAAAAGGAGGGATAGATCAAATCCTACTTAATGTTCCCACTTTTCTTTTATTCATTTTAAGGGTTTTTTCTTCAAAAATAGTTCAAGTTTTATAGAATGTAGTGTTTTAGATGTACTAATATTATAACTCATTAAGTACATCTAACATTGGGAATTGGTGAGGGCTCTTGATAACATTCACAAGAACACATGGAATGAGTCATGAAAATGGGAAAATGGTGGAGAATGAGGAAATGCACATGGAAAAACACACAGACATTGTTATATGATAAGATGAGATACTTTTATCAATGTCCAACAAAATCCCATAATAAGTAGTTCAAAAGGGATAAACGAGTACATCCAGTGTAAGTATAAAGTGGGAGTGCAAAACCAAATCCTATATCAACATTACCAAAAGGAGATAAATAGGAGTATCTATGAAGAAATGGAAATATTATACATAGGCACTAGAATTATTTTTCTTCTTTTTTAAAATACTACATTTATTACATATTTGGAATCAAGATATGGCCAATGGATCTGATTTTGTACATATTACTAAAATTAAAACATTGTGACTACTTATTTAGTAGAAGATATTGGTTGTTTATGTTTTATACTGAATGTTGACATATTTTGACCACTTTTCCTATTAACTTGTTAGTGTTGAGAGTTTGAAAATTTTATGCATTTTCAGCATCAAGACTGCAATGAAATTGTGTTAGATTAGTATTTTGTGTTCTTTTGTCTATAGAAACTATTAGTGTTAACATTTATAGTATGAAGTAATTTGTTTCTAACATCACCTATGGGCATGATTGACACTTTAGGATTTTAGAAAGGTCCAAACGTTCAAATAAAGATGAGTGATTGTCCTAAAAAACCTCTAGTGGCAGAACCTAGATTAGAATTACCCAAAATAGATTAGAATTCCCCTCAAATGCACCAAGAATATGATCATTATCTATTTCAAGTAGAACCCATTTTTTTCTACTCCAAACTCCTGGAACATAAGGCCAGGTGGTATTTCCTACTCTAGAATCAAAGAGCCTTTTCCACTATTTTTCATCGTACCTTTTTAGAGCATCCATGTCATGTTGAATGTCCAGAAGGGCCCCAGATCGACTCTTGTACACCGCCTCATGAAGCGAATACTATCCATCCTTCTTAGTTCCTCAATAAAAGATTACATATTTTGTACAGAAACTCTGGCTTACATTGTTCACAAGAACCCTAACTTCTTCCTTGATATTTTAATCACCATGCCTCCTCCTATTGCTTGTGATGTTGGGTGCGCAAGGTGTTGATTGGGATTCTAGCTCGAGGTCTACCAATACCACTTGGTTTTTGGTGCACACAAAATTGAGGTTTCTAAGATTAATGGTTGTGATTTTCAGGATTTGGTTATGCCGTATTTTTCTTTTATGAAACCCCATTTGATGTCTTGTATTTTATTGCAAACTCACTTTCCATTCTTGATTGGATTTAATGCCCAATTCTTGTTTTTGGAGAAAGATGCTCCCTGTGTCATTACCAAGCTTGCCATGGTAATTCCAGAGCCAACCCAATATCAAATAGAGTTTTGATGGGTTGAATATAAATGGAATATATTATATGAGATCCTTGCAGATCAAATGCCAATGAGACAAATATCGCTTGGTTTGTTTTTCATGTAACAAAAGTTTTTCTTAGTAATTTCATTATATATTATAAATATATATTATTTTAAGGCTTATTAAAGAAGTATTTGATTAAACAAAATGTAGTGATCTTAGATCTATTCTAAAACCTATGTTTGAGAGCAATAAATTACAACTTGATCTTTTACCTATTATAAATTATGTGTTTCAGAGCAATAAAATATCCAAACTGGTTATTGTGTTTTATTTTATGTCAAAAGGTATTTTATACACCAATAATACGCATTCTTAGATACAAAATAATCTAAAAATTTATAATACTCATTATCTTTTTAACTTTAGGATTTTTTGAATCAGTCAAGAGAGCATAGATTGAGTGTTTGAGAGGCTTTATGTTATCCTTCCCACCCGGGTTCAAATCTCACTTGAGACATGATCTAACCTATATTAGATACCTTTATTCTTCAGATTATTAGGTATTGCCTTTCTTCCATGTAAGTATCATGTTGGCCTCTTTCTACTTCTTGTCTCATCCTGCGGTTCAACAACGACACAATACTAACATGACACCAAAAGACATCGGCTTGATAGAGCAAGCTCAGTTGGAAATGCCCGCAAGGTAGGCACATTCTATCCCGAGATATCTAATGGGTGACTTCCAGAACCATTTTTTCATAGTTGGAGAGGGAGTATAGTCCCTTAGCATGAGGCCAAGGCTCTCGACAAAGGTGACAGGATGGAGTCTTACTGCAGCGCAATAATAGTACCAAGAGGCGTCGCGACGTGTGTGTGACCCAACCTCATCCTTATAACCCAATAGTTATTGCAAAAACGTGACGTAGTTAATCCCTCATACCCAATCAGACAGTGTGCAACTAGTATTTTACTTAGCATCTTAGCCATGACTCATACATACCATTCCAACCAACACTTAACCATTCATTCATAGATAAACCAGATTGCGACATGCGTTCCCTAGTAACTATAATAACAAACAGTAAGAAAATATTCATGTAACCATTCACCATTCAACAACATTCATTCATATACACAAGGAATAACATGGAAACCCATCTGGGAAAAACCACCAAGGTGCTCTTCATCTAGCATGAGAATTAGATATAGCACCTTGTAGTCTGCGACCTGTAGACTATTCTTAATATGTCTTTGACTCAATATTCTTGATCTCATGCTCTCTCTTTTATTTCCTATCTACTCCTACTAATATGCACACAACCTGGATCAACTCTTCTACTTACTATCTGCGCACTGAGCTACAAATTACTCTACTACTAGCGGTATGTGCACATAGCTGCAAGATCCACAGCTCAAAAACCTCCCACTTCCACTTGACTCTTCTCTGAGTATTCTTCTTCTACTACCATCTAACCAAGCAACTTAATAGAATCTAAACAGATCTAACCATATGCGACTTATTTGTCTCGCCAAACCCTTATACAGAGCGGGTTCCCCCTATTTATAATATTTACAAGATGTCACAGGGTCGAATGAGTACAACTCAATTATTACAGACTCAATAAATTTCAAAATATCTTCTGTTACATAAATTTTGGCCCATATCTAGTCGTGAAAGTCCTGGAAGACATTAACCACAACTTTAACTAGCCGCGGAAATGTCTTTCAGCTCATCTGTACTAGTCATAACTAGCCACAAAATTGTCCTTCCTTCTTCTGTTGGCTCTTCCTTCTATAATCTTCCTTGACTGGAATCCTTCTATCTTTAAATTCTACACCTGCCTCTTCCATTGACTCAGATCTGCCTTCCTTGTCATAGCTATTGTATCGCAGCTTTCCTCCTGTTCTTTCTCCCCCGCGTGCATGTTTTTATCTTGTCTATGTTGATTCCTTACTAGCATTCCTTTCCCTTTGTCACATGCACACTTTTCCTACTTTTCTTGTGTGGGCACTTCTTCCTTGTGCACTTTCCTTAGCCCTTTTCCTAGCCCAACAGGCCCCCAACACTCACATGTGGCTTGTCCCGAACCACTAAGAAAAAAGGAACTTCTCTGCAAATAATCACCTACCCCAAAACTTTACTTTCCCCAAAACTTATGCTTTTGGAGCAGGTTCAAACTACGTGGGACGACCAACCTTGTCTTGGAACCCCTTCACCATCTGTTTCACTTTAGCAACTTACTATGTGACTTCCTCTGCTTGCATGGCCAATCGGTCTACATGGTCAGAACTGATATGTTTTGACGGTCCTTCCTCTAGTGATTGCATGATTTGTTATAGCTTCTGCTACACAGGATGAATAAGGCATTTGAGCTGCGCAGCCTCTGACTGATGTGTCTCCACTTCAGCTTCCCTAGTCCACTCTTAATCACATAGAGCCTGAATTCCTACTGCATTCACTTGATCTCTGCCATTTCTATCACCTTCCCCTGAAAGGGAAACTTCTTCATTTCTTCCTTTGCTGTGATGATTTTCTCATCTTCCTGTCCCGCGCTTTCCCTTATGTTTTACGTAGTTTCATCTTCCAGGAGCGCTTCCCAAATCATGGAAACAATGCCAACTTCCTTCACGCAGAGTGTTTCTCCCTCAGTGATCTTCTTAGCAGCCTCAGACGTTGCTCTTATTCTCTCCTAGAGCACCTCAGAAGGTTGGCTCAGTACCTACCTAGCCTGAAGCTCCTCAACCTACTTATTTAGTTCCACTGCGATGAGCAACAGTCGAGAAACCTTGGCTGCTAAATATTCATCTTCCTAGCCTACTTCTGATGGGAACTTGGTGATGACATTCTTAATAGTTTTAGTGAGTGAAACCCTACTCTGTTCATGTGTGGTAATTTCCTGCTCTTTGTCACTAAGGAGGGCCTTGTCCGCCTTTTCCTTCTTTTGCTGCTTTGTTTCCTAATAGGAAACGACATTCTCCCTCAACCGTACTTCAGTCACGGCTTCCTGCTGGATCTCATAGACTTCATTTAAGCTTAGTTTGGAGAAGTATATGTGCATGTTCTCAAACCCATGCATGGTTGTTTCAAACTCAGTCATTCCCATCTCCATTACCTATGCCTCAATTTTTACCTTGATCGGTGGCACCAGCTCAGGCAAGACTAATGGGACATTTGGATCCATGCCATATGTTTCATCCTCCATAGTCGTTTTGACGTCGTTAATGGCCTCTACAAGATTATTAAGGTGCTGTGACACCTGATCAGTGAAACTTGTCTATTGTGTCCTTAAAGAGGCAAATCTATCCCTTGCGATATCTACGATAGCTTATGCTATCACACGAACATCCTCTTCAGTCAAGGTATCCATGTTAGCCATTTTGCTTGCTTTCCTCTTCTTTCGCAGGGGTTCCCATCCTTATTGCTACATTTGATGTTGGGTTGGGATATTCTCCTAACTAGGCATGTGCTCTGAATCATTATGATTAGATCCACCCCCACCTGCATTATGATCTTCCTCATCCCCATCTTACGATTGATTTTGTTGATCGTCGCCTCCTTCACTTTCTTGGCCATCATCTTAGTCATCTGTTATATTTTTATCAATTAAGCAATATGATCTAGGATCTTATCTGAGAGAATAACATGCATAGCAATAATCACAAGAGACAAGAGACACAAAGAATTTTCCTCGAGGAAACCATAAAGATGAAAACACCGCAACTTCCTCAAAGATAGAATGAGTACCAGTAGCAAAAGCAAAACTAAAAACATAAAGATGATCTCTGATATCTGATCTCTCTCACTTGTGCCAGCACTTCCTCTCTCACTCATGCACCCCAGTTGAGTGAGTTTGTGTGACAAATAGAGTGGCTCGCTCTCTATTTATACTACTTTTCGACTTGAAAATTACTTACCAGGGCCGACTTCTGTATGAGAGTCTAATAACCCTAGTGCCCCATAACTGCGGGGACTTTACCCCCGAATTACAAAGGAGGGTTAATCTCTATGAATTTACATGACTTGATTACATTAATGAATATCTCAATAGGAACATCAGGGACCAATGAAATACAATATATGAAATATACAAGTGAATACATTCTAAAGTTACAAATACATCAACACTCCCTCTCAACTAGGAAGGTATTCTCTTGACACAATTCATCAGCACAAGTCTTCTTCTCTAGATCATCATAAAAGATGGATCATCACTGGATCATCATCAAAGCTAGATCATCATTGGATCATCATGAAATCTAGATCATTACTGGATCATCACCAAATCTAGATCATCACTGGATCATCATCATCACTACTTCCGCTATCTCGATCAAACAGTGATATCTCTCAATTATACTCATCACAGGAAGTTCTACAAAGCCATCCCTTTTTCATGCTGGTTGTAGGCCTAGAATCCATGTAGGTCTTCATCTTCTTCAGCACTTATATCTGACCATGGGAGGAACACATCCAACATCCATGTCAAAAAGGCCCGCCAAGCACTTACATCTGACCATGGGAGGAACACATCCAACATCCATGTTAGAAAGGCACACCCATCACTCACATCTGACCATGGGAGACCCAACCTGTCACCATGTTAGAAAGGCCCAGCACTTACATCCTCCGGCATGGTATCTACCATTCGAGGAAAGGCCTAGCACTTACATCTGACCTAGTCAGAAAGGCCCAAAACTTACATCTAACCCAGTCATAAAGGCCCAGCACTTACATCCTCTGGCATTGTAGGACACACCATCTACCATATGAGGAAATTCCCAACATTTACATCCTCCAAAATGGTATCTACCATCTGAGGAAAGGCCCAGCACTTACATATGACCCAGTCAGAAAGGCCTAACACTCATATCTTACCCAGTC
The DNA here is from genome assembly GCA_001517045.1 of Pseudotsuga menziesii. Taxonomy (NCBI): domain Eukaryota; kingdom Viridiplantae; phylum Streptophyta; class Pinopsida; order Pinales; family Pinaceae; genus Pseudotsuga; species Pseudotsuga menziesii. Next base: position 154,223 of record LPNX010169504.1, read on the forward strand.
AGAAAGGCTCAACACTTACATCCTTCAGAATGGTATCTACCATCTGAGGAAAGGCCCTATACTTACATCTGACCATGGAAGGAACCAATCCTATCACCATGTCAAAAGGGTGTTTCACTTACATCTAACCATGGGAGGCCTCGCCTACCACCATGTCAAAAGGGATCATGGACTCATCACTTCCCCTCAATCTGGAGAACACCAAGATTCTCCCTGAAGTACTCAAACTTCACTTTGGCCATTTCTAGCATAGAATCACATCAGGGATGATTACATCCAAGGATAACCTGCGAGCTTCGCCAGGATCGATTACATCCAATTACAACCTATAGGACCATTTACATCTGAGCAACCTACGAGATTCGCTGGTATTTTATGCTCAGACAACTTGTCTAACTAGCTATGCTAGAACTCCCTCTTTTGAGAGATCTCAATCTAGATGACAAAATGGAGCTTCACTGCTCCTCTTTGCCAAGTAGTCGATCAAGTGGCAACATATATTTCCTCAGTTGTACTCAGTTCCATGCAGGACTCCTTCCTACTAAACCAAGAGATCACATCTAATCCCATACTAAAGCATCACCCCGAAGTGCTCTTCCTATCAATGGAACTACCTAATCTAAATCCACATAACCCTCCAAGTTAATATTCTAATTTGCTTCATACTTGATCCCATATTCAACTATACCCTTCAGGTACCTCACTGCATCCTTTGCAACTATCAGGTGAACATGTCTCGGATCCGTAAGGAACTGGCTCAATGTGTTCACAACAAAGCAAATATTTGGTCTCATATTCGTCAAGTACATCAAGGATGCAATCATCTAACGATACGTTGTAGCATCAACTGACTCTGATGAATCGATACTCAATAGCTTTAGGTTCAATGCCATAGGTGTGGTCATGGCCTTACAGTCCTTGATCCTGAACCTATTCAGGATCTCTACTGCATACTTACCTTGTCCCAGGGAGATTCCATCTGCATTATGCCACACCTCCATGCCTAGAAAGTAGTGCATCATACCCAATTCCTTCATCTCAAACTCAAAAGCAAGTCTCTTTCTTGTGACTTTAATGAGTTCCTCTTTTTCTGTCAGGAACAAGTCATTGACATATAACAGGAGCATCACTAGTATTCCACCGTAAACCTTGAAGTAAAGGTTGGAATCCACTTTACTCTTAGTAAAACCTAAAGTCATCAGTAATCTATCCATCCTGTCGTACCATGTCAAACCCAGGATATTCTATAGTCACTCCTTCTGAAGTAGAGCACCACTCTCCCTCTGCCTTTCATACTCTATGTATCCTATACTGGAGTGACAAATAGCTTCCTCTGCTACTATTATTCTCTGTATCCATCTAGTGTCACTGGATACCAAGATCCTCTATCTTGAAAACGTTCTTCTCACACCCATCTATGAGCTTGTCATCCTCTATAGGATTTCATCTTCAATATTGTAGAAAAGGTTAAGATATTCATCACTCTAGGTGATCTTCTAGCTCCTCATGTATGTGTTATCCCATGGGTTTCTTCTGAGCTCGTACAATGCCTTCTTTAATTTGCACAGATGAATCTGCTTGTCATGTGTCTTAACTTCCATTGGTTGCAAATGTCTCTTCGTAGTCTATGCCTTCTTTCCGTGAGAATCCTCGTTCTACGAATCTTTCCTTGTATCCCACAATGTTTCCATCTAATGCATGGTAGATCATGTAGATCCATATGCAATACATTACAGACTTCCCTTCAGGTCTCAATACTGCATCCTAGACATCATTCTTCTTGAACTGGTATTCTCCTTCCCTTTCTTCTTGGCTACTTCTTCATAGCTGGAAGGCTCTATATCAATGATGTCGCTCAACAGTGTCACATAAATAGAGGGTCTCTAAGGCCTATTGAATTTTCAACATACTATTCTTCATTTTGGATAATTTCTTGAACTGACATCACTTGTTCTTCGAAACAAGTCTCATCCTTCTTTTCTCGTAGGCGTTTGTACGTGATCTTTCCTACAACTCAAATGCACTAGTTGTATGGTTAGAAACATTTTATAAGGCATATTCATAATGGAAAATACTTGGGCATAAATATATAATCATCAAACTATTTTATCCAATACAATATTCATCCATATCTCATGGAAACTTTCTAGATGCTTTCCATCTCTACCATGACATCATTGAGATTGTGCACTAATCCAATATGTCAATAAAGAGGTTTCATTCTAGATAAGTAGAAATGGAGAGTTGTATAGAACCATGAGCTACTTACCCACAACAAGCATATCAGTAGTATACTGTCATTAATGCAAAAATTCTAGCATGCATAATACATCAACTGAATATAAACAAATGCATAACAAAACAATGTCATGAAATGACAATTGAATACTTATCTTTATTTGTTTCATGGGTAGACTCCTTCTTTCAGCTTCATCATCTTCTTCATTCATAAAAACATCATTTCTTATCCAAATGATTAATATGGATAATAGGTTCTTCAAGAATTGAGTTCTTCATATTCCTCATCGCTTGAGGGATATTCTTTGAATCATGAGCGCTTTGATCTTCAGTTGCTCCCATCTTCTCTTCTCTTATTATGGGTCGAGCTTTATCTTGTGTGTGCTCTTCCTAGAGTCTACTGAAAGTAATCACTTCCTTCTAACACACATTCCTTGAATGAATTAATCCCATTATCATGGGAGGCCATTCAAGTTGGTTATCACAACTTTTGCATTCTCTACTTCTTCATCCATTGCTTCAAGTTTTTCTTTGATTTGAGAGACCCTTGTAAAGTATGACTATATGGTCTCTGGATTCTAGATCTTTACATTATTCAACTAGTTTCTCAAATTCATATTTAGATTTATGTTCTTCCATTCAAATATCTTGGTCAAGGAATAAAGCATCTATTTAGGTACTCCTGTACTCTAATGTACTCCTTTTCTGAAAACAGTGGAGGGAATCTCCCGAAACAGGAAGCCCTAGTTTTTCAATTTCCTCTATAGAAATAATTGATATTTCCAAATGTACTCCTCCTCTCTATCTGAAATTTCATACTAAGGTATCCTCATCTGTCCTTTTTCCACCACCATAGTTTTTAGCAGAATTGGTTTCACCAATTGGGACTTATGATAGTTTTCCCACGATGACTTAATTCAGGACTGTTCAGCATAGCGAAGTTGTACTAACTGCCACGTGTCACTGTTTCATATTCATACTATGAAACTATTACCACATAAATTAAACTCCGTTCCCTATTTGGAACATCTTTATAAATTTCATTTGGACCTTTGTAACCTGAGATATAGCAATTATCCATGGGTGTCCTATTTAGGGATGAATCCTAGAAGAGGTTGGAACCCTGATTTGGAGGAATCATATCTCCTAGAATATAGCGAATCTGAGGCTGAAATGTTTACATAGGGTACGCCAGGATTTTGTCTTTGTCCTGTGAAAATTTTGGCTCATGATCCTTCTTCAATCTCGAGATATAGAGAATGTACCAAAACTACCAGTTTTAGTATTTTGGGGTTTTTCAGACCCGGGGTCAAATTAGGGTTTGACTTTCCCGGAGTTTTACCCAACTAAAAATTTCAACCTTGTTCTCTAAATTTTGATTTTGGGGAGGAGATAAATCATATGATGGTCTCACTCAAAAATTCCACTTGTGTGAAAATCCCTAATTTCCACTGTAGTGGTAGGTCAAAATTTGAAAATGCCCGGACTCAAATTCTGCTTCGATAGAAAGATGCACCCTTCAATGGAGAGTTATCCTAGCCTCATTTTGCTGATGATTTGTGGAGGGAGACCCAAAAAGTAAGAATCCCTAGTTCTGTAGCTGCAGAGTGTCTTCTTCTCAGGTTAGCTCGATACCATGTTATATTTTTATCATTTAAGCAATATGATCTAGGATCTTATCTGAGAGAATAACAAGCACAACAATAATCACAAGAGAAAAGAGACACAAAGAATTTTCCTCAGGGAAACCATAAAGGAGAAAACCTCGCAACTTTCTCAAAGATAGAATGAGTACATGTAGCAAAATTAAACCCAGAAACATAAAGATGATCTCCGATAGCTGATCTCTCTCACTTGTGCCAGCACTTCCTCTCTCACTCATGCACCCTAGTTGAGTGAGTGTGTGTGAAAAATAGAGAGGCTCAATCTCTATTTATACTATTTTTCGACTTGAAAATTACTTACCAGGGACGACTTCTCTATGAGAGTCTAATAACCCTAGTTCCCCACAACTGTGGGGACTTTACTCCTGACTTACAAATGAGGGTTAATCTCTGTGAATTTACAAGACTTGATTAAATTAATGAATATCCCAATAGGAACATCAAGGACCAATGAAATAAAATATATGAAATATACAAGTGAATAGATTTCAAAGTTACAAATACATCAACACCATCAGGTGGGTCTTCCTGGTTTTTTTCTTGGAAGAGGCTCTGCCAGTGGGCCACGCCATTCATCTGGCCACTCCTTGATAATTTTTTCCACATCAGCATCAATGATCATGAACCCTCCATGGTGTACTTGTTTATATGGTTCCTTCTTCAGCTCCAAAACCATTTTATGCACAGCGGCCTGGAAATTGATGAATTCCACATACCTACGCATCGTCGCATCTCAGACTCGATGAGATTCTCGGACAACATCACGTAGTGCCTCTACATTTAAAAAGAACTTGATGTTGTTATCCTTCTATTAGATGTTATATTTCTTGTCTTCCCAAAAATTTTGGTACTTTTCCCCATGCAAAGCTAGTGGGACGTCCATTTGTTCATAACCTGGCGGGTTGGCCCATAGGGTGAACGAGATTAAGACGAGCAGCTAGGAGTAGTGGAATTTGTATTTAGGGTCCTCCTGGGCCTGTGCTGCATCATCTATTAGCTCATTTAGCAAGAACCACAACCAATTGAAAACCCCTCCTATCCCACACAACTTTGTAATCTCTATTGTTATTGCAGTACACTGAGTTGGCCTCATCTTGTGTAGCAGCTTACAATACAGGATCCTTGCAGTGGACCGCACACTTGCATCTTCAATAGGGAGAATTAGGAATCCCATTTTTGTGCACTAAGGCTTATACTTCTACTTCATCTTGTTGTTGTCTTTATGGGCCATGTATGGTGCGAGGTCTTATCCTTCCTTTGGAAGACTTGTTATTGCATAAATAAGCTCGACGTCGACCGGGTATGGATGATCGGGCCAAAAGCATCCTCTGTGGAAACAGACCAAAAGTTGTTTCACATATGTGTTGACCTATATACCATGGCCGAAATGTGGCATAAACAATAGGTTTATCAAACTTGCGTGACCAACGCCCTCATCCCATTGTATTGGCCTTAGCACCTTAGGCCCAGTCGGGCCAGTTTGTTCTGTGACCATGCAGGCCGCTCTTTTCAACCCTTCCTGTTGTCGAGTGTCAAAGTCCTCAAAGGTCAACATCACTATAGTCAGCATTATTTTCATTAGTGAGGGAACATTCTCAAAGATCCTTGGCGCTATCAGAATTGTATTCGCCTTCTTTGGAAGCTCCACTTCCTCTGCATGAACTCTCCTTGTCTGGATGTAATGAGCGAAATTTTTGTCATCATCCTCAGCATCGGGTCCTATGCATGGTGGTGAGTCTTCTTCCATGAGGTTGTCCTCCTCTAGGTATTCTTCCATTGACACTTTGTCGGTATTATCCAGAATGACTCTAACATTCTGTTTCCTTGGTATCACAGGTTGGGAGGCCTCTCTAGGTGCGCTCTCTCCAGCCTCTCTCGACTCCCTAAGTGGTTGCACAGCTGTAGGTGTAGCTAGCGATATTTGAACTAGGTTTGGCATAGGGTGCAAAACAGGGGTCAAAATATTAACAGGGGCAGCCGCAGGTCTAGGTACGGTCACAAGGTTAGGTTGCTTCCTAGTTCACGCCATCGGATCAGTGTCTGGTAGCAACTCTGGTTGTTGTAACTCTAGCGATTCTACTTCTTCTTCCTTTTCAACTGGGAAAAATGAGATAACGGTTGCACCTTATAGCTTGCTCTCACTATGGATATCAATTACCATGGGTGTTGTCGTAGTCTGTGAAAAGGTTCATCTTTTCAAATGCTCAGCTCTAGTTCTTTTGGCTCTCTATGTGTGCGTAAAAGAATGCTTGATGGTGAATCCTTGTATTTATACATGCCCCAACACTCTGCATTTGCCATGCAATCAAAGGTGGATGTCCAATAGATCACATGGACTTCTCGGCCGATGTGTTCCTTCATTAACTATACTACTCGATCTGGTTGTACCTATCTGCACAGTTATGGCAGTTATGTCGAGGACGACTAACAGGACTAAAATGAACACGACCATTATCCTCATATATTATCAAATTTATGTCTTTGAGCTGTCATAACTGCCTCAATATTTTTTCAAGATATTTCTTTTAAGTGTCGAACATTCTCCAACCTGCCATGGGTACTTTACTTACACTTCCTGCTTTTTCCTATGCTTTTGCATGCGCTTGTTGCAGACGTACAATAGAATAGTTTCCTTTTCTCTTTACCTGCTTTTTTTTAGCGCATTTTTAGCCAGGCATGTCACAACCATTGTAGTACAGCTTTAGGCAACTGCCATTCACCATTCCTATGATGTATGTTCCATCCAATTTTTGAATTTTGACTGCGCCCGCATTAGTGATGTGCGTGATCAAATATGGCCCAAGCCAATGTGTCTTTATCTTTCCTAGGTGTTTGAAAAACTTGTTGTCATACAGCAACACAGGTCCTCTAACTTTGAATGGCTTAATGTGAATATGAGGATCATGCCATGATTTCTACCTTTGCTTCTCTACAGTCTTTTTATAGCCTGAGACGAAGCATTCATGTTCCATCTGAACAAGCTGTGATAGTCTTTGCTCAAAGGCATTGCCATTAGTCATCTTTGTCAGCGCAACAATCCTTAGGCTTGGCACAATGTACTCCATTGTCACAATAGCCTCTTGTCCATATACCAATCTAAATAGGGTGTGTCTTGTCAGTCATTTGCAAGTCGTGCGATATTCCCATAACACATTTGAAACTTTCTGATCCCAATCATCTTGGCACACTTTGCATACCTTGGTCAATGCATTCTCTAGAATCTTGTTGAAGGCTTCGACCATTCCATTCTCTTGAGCATGATAGGGTGTCATCTTCTTATGCTGAATCTGAAACTCTGCAGTCAGCTCAACAATCACTTTGTTAACAAAATGCATACCTTTATCACTTAGTAGAATTTTCGGTTAACCAAATATAGTCACCACATTCTCAAATAGGAACTTTGTCGCAGTCACAGTGGTGCAATATTTAACAAGCACAAATTCAACCCATCTGGTCAAATAGTCTGTTGAAATGATAATATAGAATGTGCCAGTTTTCTTCCTTGGTGGACTGATCGGTCCAACAAAATCAACAACCCATTTTTCAAAGGCTTGGAGGGTTATCTACAGTGCAAGCAACCTCTCGTCACAGTGCAACGGTTTTCTTTTCCTCTAGAAGATATCACAATGCCTACAGAATCTCTTAGTATCCATGTGTATGGTTGGCCACCATAGTCCTGCCTGCAATATCTTATCCACAGTTGATTTCCCCACGCAGTGTCCTCCTGCAACACCAGCATGTGCTTCACTCATGAGCCAAGGTCGTTCATAGTAAAAAACACAGCGATGCAGTACTTTATTTGCACCCAGCTTATACAGATATCTCGCGATCAATGTATAATTATCATCTCTGATGACTAAGTGTTTCTTCTGATTAGTTGAAATTCCTTCAGGTGTATATCCTGTGCTCAAGAAGTGAATGATGGCAATAAACTCATGGTTCTTATCACCCATCATGTGGATCGCAAATAGTTGCACGTCACACAAATTATCTTCTAAGTTGGTTGGCTCTTCACCACTTTCTATCCTTGATAGGTGGTCTAGCCCAACATTCAGTTGACCAGGTTTGATGATGAACTCAAAGTCAAATTCTTGAAACAAGAGAAGCCATCTACAAATCTTCCCCCCCCAACACTGGCTTGTTAACTAGGTATTTTTGCACTGAATGATCAGTGTACATCTGAAAATGCCCACCCAACAAGTAGCTTAGGAACTTATGAAGCACGTAGACCATAGCAAGGCCTTCTTTTTTTGTCATCGTGTAGTTATTTTATGTTGTCGATAGCTTCCTACTTGCTAAAGCAATAGGGTGGTCAAGCGCACCCTCTCTTGGTTGTGTCAATACTATGCTAAGCATGAAAGACGATGCATCGACTTTCACATGAAATTCCTTCTTCTAGTCTGAAAATACAAGTATTGGTGCAGTCGCCATTGATGTATTTATTTTATCCAATCTTTCTTGGCAAGCTACTATCCATTGAAACTTTTCATCTTTCTTCAACAGTTTCTCCATAGGTGCAGTGATCGCTACATATCCTCTGATGAACTTCCTGTAGTAGCCTGTGTGTCCTAGCACTGATTTGCATTGCATGACTGATGTAGGCGGTGGTAAGTCAAGAATGATCACAATATTTGTTGGGTCAACCAAAATATATTCATGACATATGATGTGACCCAACAGTACACCAAATGGTGCACAAAAAATACACTTTTTAGAATTAAGCACGATCTGATACTGGGGACATCGGTCCAGCATCATGCGTAGACTCTCAATATTGTCTCTTAATAGACCGAACATAGTCCAATCATCAAAGTAGACTTCAAGAAATTTATGAATAAAATATTTAAAATCAGAGACTATTATTCTAGAAAAAATAGCAGGTGCATTCTTGAGTCCAAAGGACATTACCATATACTGATAACATCCCCATTCAGTGACAAAGGTTGTTTTGTGGCGATATTCCTGTGTGATCCTAATTTGATGATAGATAGAGAAGCCATCAGTGAATGAATACATCTTTTATCTCCCGACGCTTTCAAGGACTTCATCTGTAAATGGTGTTGGGAGTGGATCGTGAAATCATGCATCGTTCAGCTTCCTCAAGTCGACACAGATCCTGAATTCACTTGTTGTTTTCTTATCCTAGATCACTATAGGGTTTATCCACTCTGATTCTTTGACAGGATCAATGATTCCTACATTGTACATGTGGTCCAGTTCTATTTTTTACCTTTTCCTTATATCTTGGTTTCAACCTATAAGGTTGTTGTCTACTGGGTTTAGCATGTGGTCGTAGGGTATTTTCATTTCCCCCAAATATCCTACTGTCCGCTTCATATCTGAAAATTTGGTGGGGAACAAATCTTGGTATTCATGCAACAAATCTGTGATATTTGTGACAGTCTCTTCATCCCAATAATCTCCTATATTGGTGAATTTTGGGTTCTTAGGTTACCCAATGTTTACTTTCTTGACTTTCAGCGGCTTCAGGAACTGGTCGCTTGAAATGCCACTTCCTTCTACTATGCACATTCCTTCTGATTTCGGTATGTTTATCTTAGTCAGGTCATCATCTATATATCCTATTAGGTTGTAACAAGCCATCCATTGCTAGATGGTCACACTTGCACTGCTCTGCTGGATGGTTGCACTGCTCTCGACAATGGAACCATTTTTTGGCCTCTTTCTACTTCCTGTCTCGACCTGCAGTTCAACAATAACACAATACTAACATGACACTAGAAGACATCGGCCCAACAGAGCAAGCTCAGTCGACAATTCCCATGAGGCATGCGTAGTCTTGCCCAAGATATCTAATGGGTAACTGCTAGAACCATGTTTCCGTAGTTGGCAAGGGAGTATAGTCCTTTGACACGAGGTCAAGGCACTCAACAAAAACAATATGATGGAGCCTTACTGGAATGCAACAACAGTACTGAGAGGCATCATGACGTGTGTGTGACCCAACCTCATCCTTATAACCCGACAACTGGTGCGACAACGTGACACAACTGATCCCTCATACCCAATCAAACAGTGTGTGACTAGTCTTTTATTTAGTAGCTTAGCCATGAATTATACATACCATTCCAACCAACACTTAACCATTCATTCATAGATAAACCAGATGGCGACATATGTTCCCTAGTAACTGTAATAACATACAGCAAGCAAATATTCATGTAACCATTCACCATTCAATAGCATTCATTCATATACACAAGGAATAACGTGGAAACCCATTTGGGAAAAACCACAAAGGTGCTCTTCATCTAGCATGAGAATTGGATATAGAACCTTGCAGTCTGCAACATGCAAACTATTCTTAAGATATTTCTTTGACCCAATCTTCTTGCTCTCATTCTCTCTATTTTATTTCCTATCTAATCCCAGTGATATGCACACAGCCTGGATCGACTCTCTCTCGTCGAACCCTTATACAAAGTGGGTTCCCCCTCTTTATAATATTTACAAGACCTCACAGGGTCAAGTGAGTACAAATCAGTTATTATAGACTCAACAACGAACGAAATATCTTATGTTACATAAATGTCGGCCCATACCTAGCCGTGAAAGTCTTGGAATACATTAACCACAACTTTAACTAGCTGTGAAAATGTCTTTTAGCTCATCTGTACCATTCATAACTAGCTGCAAAACTGTCCTTCTTTCTTTTGCTGGATAGTCCTTCTACAGTCTTCCTTGAATTCCTCCTTCCAGCTTTAACTTCTCCACCTGCCTCTTTCACTGACTCGGATCTTCCTTCCTTGTCTCAGCTATCCTATTACATCTTTCCTCCTATTCTTTCTCCATCACATGCATGTTTTTATCTTGTCTACATTGATTCCTTCTTAGCCTGCCTTTCCCTTTGTCGTGTGCACTTCTTCCTTATGCACTTTCCTTGGCCCTCTTCCTGGCCCAACATAGCCATTGAAAATGGTCAACGACACTAAGAAAAAAGGTACAGCCTTTGAATCCATTATATGTACACTACTATATCTATAAATTTGTTATGTGTTCATTATATGTTTTTAATATATATTTTAATGATCAATAGATGGCTACAAAATGGCCATGCATATGGTAGCATCGACAACATGCTGGTGTTAGCCACAAAATTATGGGTTATGTTAGGATTGACTTATGACTTGAGTGCACATTGCAACAACCACCGAATATAGTTTGAAAAGAGAATTAATGTTGACTATGTAGCATGAAACCAACATGATTGATGAAGAGAAATTCAGATTACCAATAATGATGACTAAATAACATGTAATCAACATAGTTGATGAAGACTTGGTCACCTTTCCAACCACTTATTTGATCAAGGAATCTTCAACTGGATGGTAGTTAGTGTTTTTTAACAGTTTCAACATTCCTACCATAATTTTTAATTGAGTCCATTTTGAGTGCACATGGTGACAACTATTGAATCTAATGTGAAAAGAGAAGTAATGTTGACTACATAGCATGAAAAAACCATGGTTAATGAAGATCAATTCAACTTTCCAATAATGACGACTAAATAGTATGTAATCAACATGGTTGATGAAGAAATGGTCACATTGACAACCACTTATTTGATCATGGACTCTTCAACTGGATGGGAGTCAGTGTTGATTGAAAGTTTCAACATTCCTACCATAGATGTAGAAATTGATTTCAATTTTAAAAAAGTGTCCGTCTTCCACACCTATGTGAAAAAATGTATCAAAATTCACAAATCATGCCTTTGGGATCTTTCATAACCTATAAAGAGTCCCATCCAATTATGGAAATTGCAATTCCTTTTTCTTATCCATACTTGCGAATTGTACCTCTCATAGTTGATCCATAGTTGAAAATTGCATTTATTTCACAAACACTTCAAAAATAAAATTCTTAAGCTACTAAAAAAATACAAGTAACTATGAGTACAAAACATGCAACAAACATTGATAATTATGAACAAGCCACTTCCCCAACCATCTGTTCATCCATGGGTTCTTCTATTAGATGAGAGTTACTGTTGGGTGAAAATTTTAGTGAGCCTACCTACCATAGATGTAGAATAGGATATCATTGTGAAGAATTTTCCTTCTTCCACACCTGTGTACCAAAATGCATCATATTTCAATTTTCACCAACCAATCCTTTGAGTGCCCCTAGCATAACCTATAGAGAGTCTTATTCACCCCTGCAAATTGTACCTCCTCTAATTGATCAATACCTGCAAATTGCACCTCTACTACTCTTTTCATCCAAGAACCTAATATTTAACAACATTTGAACCAACAAATGAATTGGTAGTTAATACATCAACAAAATTTTGTTGAATTTGTTTTTTATATTTTTTTTTCTAGCATTCAACCTTCTTCTTCATCACAAAACTGTGGAAGCTCCTGTTTCTTCATATCTTCAAGCTCGATTTTATTTTCTGTGTACAAACTAGAAATTTTGTATGTTTTGCTTAGAGCATTATTGTCATCTCCTTGTGTGATAATACAACATTATAGGATGATTGTTCGACATCTTTCTCTTGTGTACAACAAAAAGAAATTAAACAAAAATAAACCAAGAATAAAAAATAACTTGGAAGATAGATCAATTATATTAGATCATAGAATGTAGAGTAAATGCAATTTTTGTAGTAAAGGAATGGCATAACCCTTGGATGCTTTAGACCTAACATGACTAAAACATGCATTAATACAACACTAAAGCATGAATTAGACCAATTTAACAAGTGAACATGTTAATATACTTAATTCTATACTTTATATGAACATTTTTAACTAAATAACTCTCACATTATCCCTTAATGGTTAGTTTTGAAACTATACCTAGTTTGTCTCTAAATTTTACATTCTATTTTTTTCTTGATCTTCTACAACATTGCTTTTCTTCTCTGACCATTTGTTAACATGCTTCTCATCATATAACTATTTTTTATAATGTTTATTTTCATGGCCTAGATTTGCACAATAATAACGTTAGAAATACCTTTGACTACATGAGTTATCTATGTTATTTCCTTCTTTATTTATTCCTTCATTGTTCTTAGAAAAATTCCCTTTTCCCTTTTAGTTTTCTGCCAAATCCATTTTGAACTCTCATTCTTGTTGCTACTTCCAAATTTCTTTTTCCACCTATCTTGCAAAAAGAGTTTATTGTCCAAATAATCAAATCTCATGCCAACATTAGTGGAAATAATTAAATAAAGGGTTTCAATAAAAGTCTCAAACGAGGCTATTAGAACATGGCATGGGAGCTAAGAACCATCATTGTTGTACCAAAAATGAAAATGTGGATCATATATCACTCATAGGATAAATAATATATATTACCACTATATCCTACTTATAGCCTAAATATTCCCTAAGTAGGTCTTGTATGGTGGCCTTAGGACCTCATGTGCATGGTTCTCATGAGTCTAAAGGGAAAATTTTATCACCAAAGAAACTATATTTTCTTCTCGGACTATGTTCCATTCTATGTGAACCATCCATGATGTGTAATATGTCCTTGAAATAACCACCATATCTTGCTCATGAGCCAAATTATATTCAAAGTATGCGGCATATGTGGTCTCTTCAAACCCCACACATGGTACATGATGATCCCCAAAAGATAAATGATGTGGCATAAGGCCCTTAATTGTTTCCATGAATTATATCTTAGGCCATGAGAACCATCCCTAGTGTCCATGAATATCCTTAGAATACACTAAATTTTTGACCCAACAACCTACATTTTTGGAATTGATATCGACTTAGTGTCACAAACTTGAAATGGACACCGTATCTTACTCACATGACAAAGTTCCCATTTATAATTCCTACATAGTGACTAAGGATCCCACATATTATGGCTCATGAAACCTTTACTTAGGTATTAGGAATCATCAATGTTGTTCTAAACCTTAAAATGGAAATGACCATATCCAACTTACATGGAGGGATTGTGGTGGTAATTTGATGTCCCACGTATGGACCATGAGCTTTAGAGGAAAATGTTACAAGCTAGGACTATAGTTTTCCCTATATTTTAAGTCATCCATGTTATAGACTAAAACGGCACTTTTTCGTCTGTGACAACATTTACATGTTTTGTCACATGAAAACAATTACATGATGACACTTCATATATACTATTGTTACTCACCGAAAGGACACTTGTATATGGAAGGGACATATCGGGACTTTTGTAGCTCTATTTTATCTCTTTTATAGATCATTGGAAACGTAAGAGACTATCGAACAACTTTCCAGAATAAACCAACTCCTGAAAACACTTGGAAATATCTTGAAAATGACTTTTTTGATCCATATGCGAGTTGCTAGTGTTGCACCTACGTTTTTCACTTTGCATACGCGGGATTTCAGTGTTGCACCTGTGTATACCCTCAGAATTGGTCAAAAAATATAAAATTCTTGAATTTTGGGTCGTTTGGGTTTTTTTGGAACTGCCCCATCTGTTGTAACTGACCTATCCTCGACCCTAACTCTTAATATTTCCATATAATAGAGAGATAAGGGACCATGAAGGGGACTTAACATTTTGGTATTGTTATGTTAGTGAATTTTGGACTCTCATATTTCTCACATATGCCCTAGTTGTCATCTACCCTTGTTGCAGAGCTTGGAGGTTGAGAATATTGGAGGAGAGAAGTAGGAGATCTAGATCAAAGGTTTCACGAGGTGCCTTGCATGAGGAGAAGGTATATCTTGTACTTCTTCCATTGATTAATAAAGATTTGATTTTCTTCCCTTAACAAATCATTGTGTATATATTAGTTTATGATCATATGTTGATGTTAAAGAGATTAGGGTTTCATGTTATCTTGAATGTCAATATCTTATTTGTGGTCAAACTGGTTCGAGGAAGGTTCTAATTTGTTTTGCAGGTATCTTGGTTGGAGAGCAAGAAGAGGGATAAAGAGAAATCTTGGAACAACCTTCAATGTATAAGGTATGAACCCTCTTAACCCTTGAAATATTGCTTAAATTCATACTTGCAAAGAATTATATATTAGTCTCTATACCCCTAGTATGTTAGTGGCCTCAACCCCATCTATAGGATCAATTCCTTAACAACAATGCATTAAGAACCATCCCATATACACAAGTTCTTAAAATGATGACCAAATCTCACATGCGGAAGAGATATTTTATATGCAAATGCATGCAATGTAATGGTTAAGGGAACCATAATGGTCTGTGACACCATAAGAAATTGGTATGAACTCAAGCCATAAATTTAAACCCTAGACCATGGTGTGGGACAAGAGATCCATTATTGGTGTTACAAATCTCAAAATACCAACAAATCCCACTTGTAGTTGAAAGAATACTCGCTGATCTATAGATGAGTATATGGCTCTTAAAAGCCCTGACCATGTACTAGTAACTAAATATCCAATTCATGCCAATATACCTCATGTTGGAGAAATATTCTATATGTAGCACCTATGTAGTGTTCCATGGTCGAAGATCCTTGATATCATTAGTTTGGTGTTAAGTGTAAGGTTTTTGTCCATGAATAACAACTTCTTGGATCATCAATCACTCACTTACTACCACCAATGACTAAACACACATAACACAACCAACCAAATTATATTACTCATGGACCTAGCACACCCAACCCATGTAATGAATTCACACACCTTGGAAGATTAAATAGATAACCCCCTAACCTCATACCTAACCCTAATGTCTAACCCCTGGAAAACTAATATTTTAACTCATAAACTACTTACCCACTAGTATCCCCAAAACCTAAACCCCTTAACCACTAACCCACTACCCCCATAGCTATGAACTTATCCAAATAAGGTAGAATGCATGATTTTTGCAATTGAAAAACCAATCCTATCATGTTAGATGTCCAAATTAGTAATATTGAAGCTATATACTTTATTTCATGTCCATGTATAATAAAATTTATGTTTCAAGTCTTTAAAATTAAAGAAATACATATTTTTGAGAAATGTGTGTGTGGATTTGTTTGCTTGAAATATGATGTCGCGTTATGTGAAAAAAAAATTCCTAAAAGAACGAAATTGGTCACTATGAAGAACACACATAAATTTATGAACAAGATGATAATTAATCATGATAAATACTTACATAAATGTTAATAACATGAGTTAAAAATTGATTATAAATCCAAGGGTTAAAAGAAACTAACCCCCCCATAATTGAACAACTTTTGGAAGATCTCAAATTTGTAATGAAGGATTTGTTGTCATTAAGCAACCTTTCATTCATGCAGAAGTATCATAAAAGGGATAACGTTATTCAAATAAATGGTTGTTTACCATAGACACCAAGGACACGGTTGGTACACCTTATATTTACCAACTTAATCTCAATGGCTTGAACCATGATCCTTAAATATCCAAAGATATTCATGGGATTAAAGTTTACGTGAGGGGCATTATACATCTCATTAATAGATGTAGGTTGAATGTATTCAATCCTTTTGTAAATATTTACAAAATATATGATTGTAACAAGACCCAGATCAAAGGTGTTAGGCTACTAAATTATATCATCACTTTATTACATATTAGGTTACTGAACTATATCATCACTTTATTCAGTATTAGGTTACTAAATTATATCCATCATCGCATTATTTGGTGTTATGTTACTAAATTCTATCATCACTTTATTCAATATTTTGACCTTCGACCATGTCTAAATACATGATAACCATTCCCAATGTACCAAACTCAAAATGGCCATCACATCCCTATCACATCATAGGACATCTGTTATGTCCAAGGGGTACAAGGACATATCAAGATACCCATCAACAAATATTATGTTATAATACCCTATATTTTGGCATTAACCCACATCACAGACACCAAGAACCATGTATAGTGTTTTAAACTTCAAAATGAGCACCATATCCCATTTCTAGGCCAAACATTCCCCATGGAAGGCAAATATGGTGGTTCGGGACCACACACATTGACCATGAGATCCATAGTAAAATGCTACAATGTAAGGTCCTAAATATTTCATTATACCATGGATTGGTTCTCAACATCCATCCCTAGTATGCCCCTTCTCAATGTGGTTTCCATATCTCACATGTAGGCTAAGAATTCCCTACCCACATAATTCTTAGCCTACATAATGCTTGGCCTACATAATGGTGAGATATATACACATTCCCTCATGTAGGCTCATGTTCTTTTCATTCCATTATGTGGGGTGCTATGAAAATAACATGAGCCCCATACGCAAATGTTATATCCCAACAACATGGGTTTAGTAGAAAACCATGGAACAGTGACCAAGAAGCATCCATGGTGTCAAAAACATCAAAATGGCCACCATATCCCTATCATAGAGAAAGGATGGTAGAAGGCCTCATGGATGGCTTGTGTAGAACCCAAAAGCCTTAGATTATTGACTAAAACTCTATATCTTCACCCTATAACATGATTTGGGTCATGAGAACCATCCTTTGTATGTTAAACCATTAAATGTGACACCACATCTTGCTCGCATGCCAAAATTTTCTTATGCATGGCCCATGTTGTGGCTTAAGGCCCCACACATGGCATTTAGGGTTTAGAGATATATTCCATGGATTTAGAACCTAGGTTTTTGCACCAAACTATGCTTGTATCCCCAAGAAACATATCATGCCTTTCAAACCTTGAAATTTCTATCATATCAAACTTGAACGCCAAATATTATGTATTGTGGGCATGTTTAATGCCTTGATCAACAAAATATGGCATATGAACCCCATAGAAATATATGTGATGGCCTAGAAATATATGTTATGTTATCCCTATACCATGGCATGAGCATTAAGAGCCATCCTTGGTATGGTAATTCTAAAAAATATGAACATATCTCAGTCATACGCTAAATATTTATTGTGTAGGGCATGTGTGGTTGTTTGGATGCTACACATGACCCATGCATGAGATATGGGGGAAAATATATGAACTTAGGCCCTAGAGGTTAATCCCAAACCATGGCCTAGTAGTAAAAAATTATTCATGGAGATATACATCCCAAAATGGCCACCATATCCCACTCACAATCCAAACAATTCCCTGTGAAAGACCTATGTGATGGACTCAGGCCATGTGTAGGGCTATGGGTCATTTATGGGTAAATGAAGGGTAATTAAGGGTTGATTAGTGATCATTAGGGTAATTTGTGGTCAATTACCAGTAATTAAGGGCCATTTAGGGGTAATTATTGGGTAATGAGTTGTAGCAATTAGGTGTTAATAAGGGGTCAATTAGGGGGTAGTTAGAGGTTAATTAGTTGTAATTAGGGGTCAATTATGGGTTAACTAGGAGTAGTTATGGGTCAACTATGGGTAATTAGGGGGGATTTAATCCCAAGGGATTAGCTAAACCAGGTTTTCCCATGATGTTGGGCATTTAGTTACGTTCATGGTGGCATGTGCCCATTTTGAATCCTTGTGTGAGGCACACTAGTATACATCGATGGGTTTACTAGGAAATATGTCATCTATGAATGTTTAGAAGAATCCCTTGGGTTTCTCCATGAAATTTTCCTTCTAAAAAATTGGGGACCATTTATAGGTTATCAAGGGTTAATTAATGGTAATCATGGATTATTTAGGGGTAATTAGTGGCCATTTAGGTGCATTTAGTGGTTAATTGTGAGTAATTAGGGGTCAATTATGAGGTTAATTAGGGGTTAATTATAGGTTAATTAGGGGTTAATTATAGGTTAATTAGTTGTAAATTGCATTACTCTTCGAGAGGATGGATATTGAGAACATAATTGAAAAATATATTTAGAGGAAGTGCTTCTAACCCCGCTCCAAAAAAGGTCATGAGAATTGAACTTTTGGAAATGGTCTTTAAAACACCACCTCCAAAAGTAAAATTCTCTTGGGTATTTTTATAAAGCCTCCTTGAAACATATATTTAGGGGTGATATTTATAGAACCCTCTCTAAACCTCACAAGAGATTTGTTGGAATATTGGACAATACTGAGAGGGGGGGTTAATCAGTACTGATAACTTTTAACAATTTTAACCATTTTTAATTTATTAATTAACAGACACGATTAACAAGAACACACAAAACACAAATTTATCGTGGAATCCCAATTGGGTAAACCACCAATACTTCCTATTATTTCAAAATTATATTTTACAAATAATTGTTTCCTGCAACTACAGACAAGGATGGTACTACACCCTATTTTCCAGCAACTACTCGAAGGAGGCTACGACCCCCTAGTTTATCAGCTACTACTGAAAGGATGCTACTACACCCTATTTACCAATAACTAATCAAAGGATGTTGTGACCCCCTTGCAGGAAAATAGCCTTCCCTAGCACCACCCTACCACCCTTATATGATAATTTGATCTCTAACTGTTCTACATCAATCGATTTGTCAATTGAATGTACAGAGACACTTATTTGAAGGTTTAAACCATTGTTTATATACCCTCAAACATATATCTTCTTTCAATAGTTACCTATATTCATCGTGACTCTTAACAAACAAATAAACTAATTCAAAATTACTTCTTTGTTTGTCGTTTTTAACTCTGTTTAATTTATCAGTCGCAACCTTCCACGATTTCCTTTCCCCAACATCATTTCTGCAACTTCCTTTCTGGAATAGATCTTTTCCACATTGACTTTTCCACACTTAACTTTCCACAATAATATTTCTGCAATTTCCTTCCACAATTCTCTTTCCATAACGACGTTTCTACAATTTACAGTAACTCATTCCTTCCTCAATTGCGGCTTGCAGATTGTAGATGTGCACTTTGAATCTTCTTGAAAATTGCTTCCGCAATTATCTTTCCGCAACGACCTTTCCACAATCAGAAACTTATTCCTTCCACAATTGTGGATTGTGTATTTTGAGTAGTCATTTCAAATTTTCTCGAGAATCGATTACACAATTATCTTCCCACAATGACTTCTTCCACACTCTATGTATTTCAGATTGTGTATACCTTCTGCATTGCGGACTGTGGCTTCCTTCCGCATTGCATATTGCGGACAGTGAATATTCCTCCCAACTTTTTCAAAAGGGGATTCTACAACTCTTGTGGACCTTCGATCACTTTGTACAATCCTCCTCATCCATTAATCAGATATCAAATAGGAAACTTCACTTTGGCACTCTGGAATGTTATCTTCCAGACACATTTACTTTGCATATTATTTCCCTGTCGTCGATATGTTTTCTTGATATGATCATAGCCATCCAACCTCTGCTAAAAAGGTTGGCTACAACTCCATGAATCTGCATTGATTGGTCGGAGGATTGAACAATAAAGCTCAATCGTATTTCTCCTTACTTGATCCCCTCGCTTATACCTTTGTCATTATCGAACTCTTTTGAAATCAATGACAATTATTTCCAACATTCTCCCCCTTTGGAATTGATGGCAACATTAAAGCCTTAAAAGATTCTCCCCCTTTGAAAACAATGACAAAGGTTCTCTTCTGACAGCTCCCCCTATCAACATATATCCCCCTTGCATGTTTCTTTTTCTTCTTCTTCCTCTCTTTATTGTAAGGAGATTACTCCCAAATTATGCCTAAGATGCTCAAATGCTTCTTTGGGCAGTTTCTTAGTGAATATATCAGCATTATGTTCCTTTGTATCAATATACTCCAATTTGACCATTTTTTGTGATACTTTCTCTCTTAAAAAATGATACTTGATGGGGATATGTTTTTTTTTAGAGTGCATAACCTTATTTTTTGATATGTTTATAGAACTTGTATTCTCACAGTGTATAATAATTGGGTCTTAATATTTTACAAGTAATTCTTCCAATTTTTTCTTCATCCAAATGACTTAGGTACAACATGATGTACAACAACAATATACTCAGCTTCTACTGTAGATAGTGAAATGGAGGACCAGTTTTTGCTTAGCCATGACACCAAAAAATCTCCAAGGTAGAATGTTGCTCCACTAGTGCTTTTCCTACCATCAATACTTCCTGCCCAATCTGCATCAGTAAATTATTTTAGAGTGAATTTATTTCTTTTGTATACCATAATCCATAATCCATGGTTCCTTTTAGAAATCTAAAAAATATCTTTATTGCAGCCACATGTGTTTCTTTTGGGGATGATTGAATCTAGAAACCACACCTACAGCTTGCATTACACCTGTTCTTGTAATTTTTACATATAATAGACTTCCAATCATTGACATGTGTACACGGGGACTTCACTTAGTGAACCTATCACATATCACGTGCGATCGTGGGATATTAAATAATACCCTTAATTTCAAGAGATATTGACCCAAACTCTTTTTGTTGAAACCCCCTCCCAATACTTAAAACTTCCTCCCCACCCATTTTCATACCTCAATTTTTATAAACCACCCTACCCACCCCCACCTTAAACCCCTCATCCCTCCAATACCTGCAATATATTGGTTTGATTTTTTATAATTTTAAAACCCACAATATGAACTAACGTGATAGTATATTGGTAAACAAGTGAATCCCCCGTGCCTGTGTATAGTATGATCAACTTCTAAAGATTCATCATCCATGCTCAATTTACAATCTATGACCATAGGAGTACTAACAGGTTTGGATTCTTCCATTTTGAATTTTTTCAACATTTATTTGATATAATTTGTTTGAGAGATGAAGGTCCCTTTTTTCAATTGAGATACTTGTAAGCCTAGAAATAATGTTAGTTCTCCCAACATTGAAATCTCAAATTCTTTCTTCATTTCTGAAGAAAATTTTATACTTATAATTTGTAGATCACTTCCAAATATGATATCGTCTACGTATACTATAATTATGATCATATTTTTGTTTTCAAATTTTATCTATAGATTACTGTCAGTGGCCCCCCTTATATATCGTTGTTGCCTTAAATAATTGTCAAGTCTTGAGAACCATGCCCTTGGATCTTGTTTAATACCATAGAGTTCCTTCTTAAGTTTGCAAACATGATTTTTATTTTTTGATAAGAGAAAACCTTTAGGTTGCTCAACATAGACTTATTCTTCAAGTTCTACATTAAGAAGAGAATAGTTTACATCCATATGATATACTCTAAAGTTTTTGTAACATGAAAATGCCAATAACATTCCGATTGCTTCAAGTCTTGCTACAGATGCAAAGGTTTCTTCAAAATTGATACCTTCCACTTGAGCATATCCTTTACATACTAACATTTCTTTGTTTCTTATCACTTTTCCATTTTCATTTAACTTGTTTTTTAAGAACCACTTGGTTCCCACAATATTCTTATTTGCCGGTCTTGGAACTAGTTCCCAAGTTTGGTTTCTCTCAATTTGATCAAACTCTTCATTCAAGGCTTTGATCCGATCATCATTTTTTCTAGCTTCTTCAAAGTTCTTAGTTTCCACCACTGATAGTAAGGATTTTTTATTAAATATTAGTTTCCTTCTTATAATGACTCCAACATCTTTGTCACATATGATTTGTGTCTCAAAATGATCTTTTTGTATTCTCCTAGATGGATCTTTGGTATCAGATCTTGGAGAGTGTTCACCTCCACTTTCCTGTGAGTCTTATTTTCTACTCTTTCTTCTTCAAGAGAGAGAATCCTCCTCTTGTGAACTTTCTTCTTTTTTTTATCATATATTTCTTCATCATCACTTTCTTCAACATCCTCTCTTACTTGGATTTGTATTTTTGACTTAGTATCATCAACCGTTACATTTGCACTTTCTATAATATTGTGTGACTAGATTGTAACATCTGTATGCCCTTTTTATGGAAGAATATCCAAGAAACATGCCTTCATCCATTCTACAATCAAACTTTCACAGATTATCATCTTCTCTTTTTATGTAACATTTAACATTTAACATTTATGTAAGTTGGTCCTCCAAACCATAGCTCATAAGGAGTCTTGTTACTATATACTTTGAGGTGTCCTATGTTTTATTTATAGATAGTTGTATATACGATTTCTCTCCAATATCCATCAGGAATTTTTTCTTCATTAAGCATAGCTATAGCTGCTTCTTGGACTGTCATGTTCTTTCTCTCAACTACTTCATTTTACTGAGGCATTTTTGTTGTTGAAAACCGCCTCGTGATTCCATGAATTTCACAAAACTCATTTAATTCATTGGAGGTGAACTCCCCACCATTATATAATCTTATATATTTAATCTTGAGATTTGCTTGATTCTCAACAAGTTATTTGAAGGATTTAAATTTATAAAGGATTCTGATTTTTCTTTAGGAAATGTCAC
Organism: Pseudotsuga menziesii; assembly: GCA_001517045.1. Taxonomy (NCBI): domain Eukaryota; kingdom Viridiplantae; phylum Streptophyta; class Pinopsida; order Pinales; family Pinaceae; genus Pseudotsuga; species Pseudotsuga menziesii. The sequence continues at coordinate 177,363 of LPNX010169504.1, forward strand.
CCAAGCCATCCTTGTATAATCATATAGTAATAACATAAAGTAATATTCACCTTGAAATATTTTAGTCCTTGTTGGTCCACAAAGATTAGTGTGAATTATTTCTAATGGCTAAGAGGTTTTATGTTCTTTGATTTTGAAGCTTGTTCTCGTTTGTTTCCCATGAAGATAGCGTCTACAAACATGATTTGGTGGTTTTATAATATTTGGAATATTTTTTATAGCTCCCTTCTGACTAATTTTTACAATATTGTCAAAGTTTAGGTTCCTCATCCTTCTATAACATAGAAAACTTTCATCAATTTGGATCATTTAACATTGTTCTTCATTTTCTAGAATATACACATTGCTTGGAGTTCTTATAGCAGCTCCAATAAGTTTTGTTGAATCTTTTCTTTTGATTTCACACTTATTGTAATCAAATATACATATGTGTCCTTACTCACATGTTTTAAGTTTAGGTTTTACGTTCTCTACAAGAAGAACATTTTCAGCTTTCATCTTTTCTCTAATAGTCACTGTACCCTTCTCAATTATTTTAGAGGATAGATTATCTCCAAAGGTGACTTTTCCTTTTTGCTTCCTTTTTAGGCTTAGGAACTTAGTTGGGTCATCTATCATGTGTTTTGAGCATCCACTATCCATAATCCATAGATTTTGTTTTTTTGTAGCACATAGAGATAATGAAAAATTCCACATTATCCTTCTTTTTCCAAGCTATCCTTTCTTGTTTGCCTTTATATTTTGAGGCGTCATCCATAGAAATTACTAGTTTGGAATTTCTAGCAATGTGTCCCTCATTACCACATTTGTAGCATTATGTACTATAACTCTGTAGAGGAGCAAAATAATTGTAGGTTATTCCTTTCATATTGTTTCTGGTAATATTTTTCTTATAAATAGAAGTATGTAATGCAATCCCTTTCTCCACAGGAGTCTTTAGTTTACAATTTCTAGCCATATGTCCAAAATTGTTACAAGTGTAACAATTTCCTAAAAAGAGTTGCTGATGTTTACTTGTCACTGGTATTTTAGGCATCCTGACTTTTCTTTGTAAGGGAGAATCAGAATTATTACTTTCTTCCCTTTTAATTTGTCTCATGAGTACAGGCGCAACATAGCTTCTTTTATTTCCATCTTGATTTCTGCAAAAATAATATCCTAGTTTCTTTTCTTTGTCAAATCCTAATCCAGATTTATCGCTTGATGGTATTTGGACACTTAGGATTTCATATAAATTCCTTTGATTTGATAGATTCTTCATCCATTTTATTTCTAAGCTGCATAATGTATTCTTCAATCTTTTCATATTCTTGTATTCTTTTTTTGAGCTGTTGTTCTAGATTGTTTTCATCCCTTTCGACTTCTAGAACCTGATTTTTTAATTTAGCAATCATTCTTTCTACATCATTGTTTTTCTCTTCAAATTCTATCATGTGATTTTTTTATTTTTTGTACATCCTTCTATACTTATATAATTCTTCATGAGCATTTATAAGTTTTGCTTCAAGAAATACCACATCTTCTATTTCTTCTTCAAGGATTTCACTTTCGAAACCTGTGAATAGGACTTAAGCATCTTCACTTATATCATCATCTTCACTATCTTCTTTGGAATAAAGGATTTTCTTATTTTTCTAAAACTCATTCTTGTATATGGTCTTATTATTTTGATCTTTCTTGTGACAGCAAGGTTCTTCATCATCGCTATCCTATTGTTTTGTGTAAGGATACTTTCTGGAAAAATTTCCATTCCTTCCACAGTTAAAACATTTCAAGGGTAGCTTCCCTTTGTACTTAACAATGCCTCTCTCTAGTTTCTTGATGAAGAGGGATTCCTCATCATCTAGGTCCTCATATTGGATCTTGGATACAGATTTAAAGGTTTCTTCCTTCTTTGATGATCCATTTTTCCTTTTTCTCATCTCATAGGTAGTGAATATCCCATGTAGTTCATCTATTGTCATAAATTTAAGATAATCTTGTTCTTCTAAAGAGGGCACATTTGAGTCATACTTGATTGGTAGGGTTCTCAGTACCTTATCAACTACGTCTTTCTCTTTTATTTATCCTCCAATGCCTCTAATGGAATTAACAATTTAATATACTCTTAGAAGATATTCTTTAATATTTTCTTCCTCTTTCATATTTAGGTTTTCAAACTATCCTTTGTAGTTTTGGAGCTTGGATTCCTTGACTTTGGGCACTCCTTCATAGACACATTTTAGTTCTTCCGGTCCATGTTTGGATGTTTTGGATTGCATAACTTTTACAGGTACTGAATGTGTTAACCCACTCAAAATTGCATTCAGAACTTTTGCATTAGCCTCATATTGGCTAAGTTATCCTTTGTCTATAGGCACGTCATCTGGTACTTTATATTCTATTTCAACAATCCCCCAAACTTTGTATCCAAGAGCCATCAGATGGCACTTCATTGTTACACTCCAGTATGCATAATTATCTATAGTAAATAAAATAGGTCTGCTGGTGGCTAACCCTTGTTGATCCATAGTGATTTTTAATAGGATCTTCCTTCCAGTGATTAAGTTGTAGTGAAGGATCCTGCTCTGATACCAATTGTTGGCATATTGGAAAATACTGATATGGGGGGGGGGTGAATGAGTATTGATAACTTTTAACAATTTAAGCACCTTTTAATGTATTCATTAACATGCATGATCAACAAGAACACAAAGAACATAAATTTATCATGGAATCCCATTTGGGTAAACCACCAATACTACTTATTACTGAAAAAAATTATATTTTACAAATATTTGTTTCCTACTACTACAGACAAGGATGGTACTACACCCTACTTACTAGTAACTATTGGAAGGAGCCTATGACTCCCTACTTTATTAGCTACTACTAAAAGGATGCTTCTACACCCTATTTTCCAGCAACTACTAGAAGGAGGCTACGACCCCCTTGCAGGAAAATAGCCTGCTGTAAGAAATTCAAACCAGAAAGTGAGTAATTATAACCATAGGATAATATAGGAGCATTAGTGAGTGCACAAATCAAATTTGGGTGCAAGATTCAGCAAAAACCATGAAATTACAGTTAAATTACACACAATGATAGTTGGAAACAAGATAATTTTGGACTGTCTAACTCTAAAATTGTTATTAACAGGTTTATAAATACATCATAAGAGTTTTTAATGGATTTGGAAGCCAATTACAAGCAAAAATCCCAAAATTTCCAAATTGGCATCAAACCCCCCTAGGTGGGCCAATCTCGTCCCAAATCTCTCCAAATGGAAAATGACCATGAATTACTGAAGTGGCATGGATGATGTGTTTTGGGTCAATGATTACACCTTGGATAGAGTGGGTGTGGAAAAATGGATGGTTTAGACTCTCAATGCAACATTAATTACACCAAATCAAGCCAAATTTGGGCAAAATCCCACTCTAGCGCCCCAAGTCAACTTGTATGTCCACATTCAATGAATGGGAGAATACCATAAATGATGGTTGTGCATATGTGGCTGGATTCCTAGGATTTAGTACCCATGTGGGTCATAGAACCTCAACTTGACATGGATTATGTCCACCTAAGCACCCCTAGTCCACCTCATAGTGTATTAAAGCTTAAAAAGGCAATAAAATTGACTAATTAGTGTAACTAAAGTACTAATGATGGATTAATGTTCTAACACACTCCCTTAATCCAAAAAATAAGTATGCTCACAAAATGATGAAGGCCTTGGAAACAATGGCTCAAGTCACCTCGAGTACATAATCAGAAATTTCAATTTTTATTTGTTTGTGTGAACCAAGGAAAGAAGGAAAACCACATGGGAAAAAACTCCCCTCAAGAATGGACATGGGGCTGGACCTACAATGGTATAATAGAAAATTACCATCCTTCACTCACCCCAAGCAAATATCTCAAGTAAGTGAAGGTCTTCTCAGTGAAAGCCTTGTTAAAAATGTCGACAGTTTGCTTGGTGGATGGGCAATACTGCAGTGAGATCACCCTGTCATGTACTAAGACCTGAATGTAATGCATGTGAATCACTATGTGCTTTGTCCTATGCCTCTATACTAGATCAATATATATATTGGTGGCACTTTGATTATCTACCCAAATGTTGGTTGGAGAATCAATTGTGACACCAAACTCTCGAAGAATTCCTTGCAACCAAGCACACTGAGTTGCATCATTGATTACTGCCCTGTATTCGGCCTCTACTGATGAAAGTGAGATGGTGTGTTGTTTCTTACTTGACCAAAAAATAGGACCCTCAGCAAACATGAAGACAAAACTTGATGTTGACTTTCTGTCAATTGGATCACCAGCCCAATCCGAATCAAAAAATCTAGCTAGTTGAAGTGAGGAACTAGCTGTGTAATGCACTCTGAATTTCTTAGTTCCCTGGACATATTGAAGAATTATTTTAGAATCCTTCCAATGGATATCATGTGGCTGGTACATGTTGTTAGAATAGTAGATTCAAGCTAAACTAGTTAACCTATCTAAGCAACCAACAACATATCATAAAATATAACAACAGGAAAAGAAAAGGACAAGAGAACACCCATATACGTGGTTCACCTTAATGGGTCACATCCACGGGAAGGTAGTATTCTATTATCTCCAGAATTTCTTCTCCAATATTACAAGAGATCAAATCACAAATACCCCAAAGAATATACATGATGTACAAAAGTGTCACAATAGTACCACTACTACATCAAGAATACATGATATGTAGAGACCCACTTGACCCTATTATATACTAAGAGATGAGGAGGAATTACTCTCACATATTGCATGTGGGATAATATAATTCTCCAAAATGACATCTCTTAGTACAATACCATGGACAAATACTCTACACAAGTAAATACACCACCATATAACTATGGGTTAAATGTATTACTCTTTTACATAAGATTGTAGACAACTTATGACATAATACAAAGACATTATTACCTTCCAAGGAATATAATATATTCCAACACTCCCCCTTGATAATTGTTGGGAGAAGGGCCCACACTAACACTAAGGAAGGAAGCAGTCATTACTGCTCTCCCTTGATGACAACTTTCAGAAGAACCAAAGCTGAAAAAGAAGAGTACTTCGGCTGATCGAATTTGATGATGAACAACTGCTTCTCATTGAATCATGAAAGTGCACACAAACCAAGTTGTAATATGAAAGACCCAACAATAAAATGTCGAGAACATGTGACGTAATCCAGTCGCAAGATGCACAGATCACCACAAGAATCATCACAACAATACATGATAGGTGAAGAAATCTGATATAACATCCACACCAGTGTACAGATACCTTTGGACAGCTGATACAACAAAACATGTGGCTAAGAACACCATAACAATGTATAACAAAATCCAGATGGCCAATACACATGTGAATAGCATACATTCTTCCAATCAAGGTGCAAACTTGAGAACGACGACTTTCCAGGTAAGCTAACCAAGATCTAACCCCACCAATAGTGTGGACAAGTTTTTTTTGTTTTTTTTTTTCAGTTTTTTGTGATTTGCAGGAAAAAAAGGCAAGAACGGAGAACGAGAGAGAAGAGTAAAAACAAAAAATCCCCCTTCCTATTTCCATTCTTTTACATAAAATAAGAACACTTCAGCTGATGGAATTTGATGATGAACAATCGTTTCTCACTTAATCATGAAAGTGCACATGAACCAGGTTGTACGATGAAAGACCCAACAATAAAATGCCGAGAACATGTGACGTAATCCAATCGCAAGATGCCTAGATCACCACAAGAATCATCACAACCATACATGATAGTTGAAGAACTCTAGTATTCTAACATGGTATCTGAGCAGGTTGCTATGATGTAGTACCTTCTATAGCTTTCAATCAATAACAATTATCATTTTGGCATTGTAATTTTGTTGTATATTTGCTTTCTATCTGGTAGCCATTAGGCTTCTCTTCAAATCTGGACATATTTATGCATTTTTTATTTTATTTTATTTTTTTTACCCTAACCCTAACTTGTTATTTAATATTTTTGCATAATTTTTTTAAGGGTTTCTTGATGTTTTTTCTATAGATATACATGATTTCAAGGCTCTCCTCAAGGAGATCTTTTTTTTAGTTGGTCAAGTTAAATATCTGCCACGTCACTATTGGGGACATCTTTAACATTTTCTTTGATCAAGAATAACTTCATCATCCATAATCAGTTTCTAGTGCCGTTTTTTTTAAACAGCCTAATTTTTCAAGCTCTTTGCATCTAGAGAGTTAGTTTATATTCTTTCATCCATTATTTTACAGTATGGCCACCCTTTGTAATATTATACTTACCAGTTCTAACTATTTCTCATGGAAATCTCATATGGAGGATGTTCTACAAAGTAGGGGACTTTTCAGAATTACCTCAGGGAAAGAAACAAAACCCACTGATGATGATAAGAAAATAAAATGGAAAAATAGATGTGATGAATCTCGAGGATTGATTGGGATGTCAATCTCTACTAATTTTTGATTCCACATATCTGGAATTAATGAACCTGATAAAGCTTGGGAAAATTTGAAATATGTGCTTGGTAAACACAATGAAATTCGAGGTCATCAACTTGAGAATGAGTTGATTTCTTTGAATCCAAGTGATTTTTCATGCATTCAAGACTATTTATCTAAGTATAAAACTCTTAGACTCTTATGTGAAGAATGCAAGATTAAGAAAGAAGACAAACAATGTATTTATCATATTCTTTCCAAACTTGGACCTGCATATTCTGTTTTTGTATCTACATTTTACTCCATGAAAGAATCCTTGACTGCAGCTAGCTATCAAGAGCCTAGTCTTGAATCCTTCTGTGATTCTTTAATTAGAGAGAAATATAATCTCATTCATCTTGGAATAATTAACAATGCAGATACATCTGGGAAAGCCTTATTGTCCCAATGGAAACAAAAGTCCAAGCCTCCCAAGAAACATAATTTTCACAATAATAAGCCAAACAAGGGTCCCAAACCCTCTCAGTTAGCTCCTTTTTAAAAAATGACAAAGGATCCAAGCCAAAAGGAAAGAAGACTGAGTGTCATTGCAATTTTTGTGGGAAAGATAATCATGATGAATCTAAGTGTTTCAAGAAGATGGCAGACTTGGAAGCAGCAATGAAGAAGAACCACATCCACCTATATTTGTCTTCAAAATATACCTCTCATGGCCATGCACTTTGTGCTTCTGGTTACTTTTATACTGCATCTTCTTCTTCTACTTCAAATGAATAGCTCATTGATTTTGGAGCCTCTTATCATATGGCTAAGGATAAAGCCATCTTTTCTACTATGCATGAATGTAACACCAAACAAATATTTGTTGGTGATCATAGATCTCTAAGTGTTGTAGGATCTGGAATAGTTCCAGTAGAAAATGGTTATTTTAGTGATGTACTATGTGTTCCAAAAATTTCCTGCAATTTTTTATCAGTCTATCAAATTACTCATTCAAGTGAAGGTGAAACTGTGACATTTACGCCTCACCAAGTTGTAATCAAGTATTTTAAAAATCCTCAAAATGTCCTTGCTACTGGAACCATTGATGATATTACCAGGTTGTACAAATTTAACAACTTTGGTTCATCACCTTTTCCTTCAATTTTTGTTGCTCATAGTGATAACTTGATAAAACTTTGGCATGAGCAATTTGGTCACTTAAATTATTGCTCATTGCAACAACTATGTAAAGACAATATGGTGACTGGTCTTCTGATGGTATCTTGCAAGGATGGTGTTTGTTCTGGTTGTGTACTCAGAAAACATCATCGGGACAGTTTTGACAAACGTGCCTCTTGGAATGCCTTGGTTCCCTTGGATCTTGTGCATAGTGACTTGTGTGATCCTCTTCCATCTGCTTCTTTTGTTGGTTTCAAATATTTCTTAACTTTCATTCAATGACTACTCCAGATGCCCTTGGGTTTACTTCCTAAAACTTAAGAGCAAAGTATTTAACATGTTCTTGGCCTATAAGGCCCTTGTTGAAAAACAATCTAATCATCAAATTATTAAGTTAATATCTAAAAATGGAGGAGAATATGTTAACAAAAAGTTCACTACTTTCTGCACTGAACAAGGAATCCAACAACAACACACTGTTCCATATACACCACAACAAAATGGTGTAGCTGAATGGAAGAACCACACTTTAAAATAAATGGCTACTTGTATGATCCAATATAAGGGACTAAGTCTTCAATATTGGGTTGAGGCCATAAATTTTGCAAATTACATAGTTAATCACACACCAACTAAAGTTTTACAAGGTATAACACCAGAAGAAGCATGGATTAAAATTAAACCGGATGAAAATCACTTCCGTGTGTTTGGTTGTGAAGCATGGGCTCACATTCCTGATGAAAAACGGAAAGCATTGCAGCCTAAAAGTGAAAAGTGCATATTTGTTGGATATTTTGAAGATGTAAAAGGTTATAGAATTCTTCAACCATATTCTCATGATATAATCATTAGAAGAGATGTTAAATTTGATTGAAAACTCTTGGCCTATGAGCTTAACTTGGCGGGTGTGCCATCTTTGGCCTGCGATCCTGATTCAGCGATTGTGGCTTCTTCTTCTTCTTCTTCTTCTTCTTCTAACTTCTTTGATAGGTTTCCAAATCCAGTTTCTGATGATGAAAGTGAGGATGAAAATCCACCTCCACTTGCTCATGTTCCTCCAGTTGCACCAACACCAATGCTTCCTCGATGGGTTCGTTCAAAATGTAAAGCAGTTGGTGATCTTGCCATTGATCCTAGAGATCAACGTCGAACATGTTCTCAGTTTCAGCGAGCATCTTCTCTTTTGGCTCAAGTTTTCAAGAATCATGATAAAGAAACTTTTGCAGAAGCTTCAGGAAATCTAGATTCGGATGCAGCTATGGATGAAGAATATCGTTCCTTAATGGAGAACGATACTTGGGATCTTGTTCCTCTTCCAAAAGGAAGAAAACTTATCAGACGTAAATGGGTCTACAGAACTAAGTATGCATCAGATGGAAGTATTGAAAGACTTAAGGAAAGTTTAGTTTCAAAAGGTTTTTCCCAAGTTGAAGGGATTGACTACAATGAAACCTTTGCTCATATCGCAAAAAAGAACTCCATCCACCTTGTTCTTTCCCTTCCAGCCTTACATAACTGGGAAGTCCATCAAACGGATGTCAAGTCTTCCTTTTGACATGGTGATTTACAAGAGGAAATTTACATGGAACAACCTCCTGGATATGTTCAGGATAACTCTAGCCTTATCTGTCTCCTTAAGAAATACTTAGATGGCCTTAAGCAAGCTCCTAGAGCTTGGTATGCCAAAATGGATAGCTTTCTCCTTGACACTGGTTTTTCTAGATGCCATTCTAACCCCAATGTCTATACCAAGAAAGTAGGAAACCATCTCATCATACTTGTTCTTTATGTTGATGATCTTATCCTTACTAGTAGTGACCCTAAAATTTTAACCCATGTGAAATCCAGTCTTAAGAAATTTTTTGAAATGTTAGACTTAGGAAATTTGCATTATTTTCTTGGTCTCCAAGTCTTGTAAACCAAAGAAGGAATCTTTCTTTCCTAGTCTAAGTATGCTTGTGACCTTCTTCGTCACTTTCACATGGAAGATTGTAAACCAACCCCTTCTCCCTTCAAGTCTGGAGTCAAACTTTCTACCACTTGTACTTCCCCTGAAGTAGATGCAACCTTGTATCTCCAGCTTCTTGGTAGTTTCTTATACTTCACTCATTCCCGACCTGGCCTGTCCTTTGTCGTTGGTAGTGTTTCCCATTATATGCAAACACCTCATGAAATTCACTGGAAAGAAGCAAAAATAATACTTCGATATATTCAAGGTACAATTCAGTTTGGGATTCATTATAGTATAGGGGGGGAACCTTTGTTGGTTGGTTTCAATGATTCAAATTGGGCCAGCAATCCTGATGATCGAAAGTCTATTGCAGGTTATGTTTTCAGCCTAGGATCTAGAGTTGTCACTTGATCTTGTAAGAAACAACAAGATCTTGCTCTTTCTTTAGCTGAAGCAGAATATCGAGCAGTGGTTAATGCCAGTTAGGAAGATTTATGGCTTCGACAGATCCTTTCAGATTTTGGATTCGAGCAGTAGCATCCTACTCCACTTTGGTGCAATAATCAAAGTGCCATCGAGCTTGCCAAAGATCCAGTTCTAAATAAACGCAGCAAACACATTGAGATGTAAATTTGAGCACATAGATCTGTAGACAAATGCACAACTCACAAAGTGGATCTCACAAATTTACTTAGCAATTGAAGAATGAAATAGTGCAAAAAAGGCTTGCAGCTGTGAATGCTTTCATTAATCAAAAAGTAATCCGATGATAATTACAAAGAAGTAAAATGGCTTTAATAGCCACAAGCAATTCGAATCGACATGAGGAAGTTCAAATTGATTAGACTCTACTTGACTGTAGGTAACCAAGACCTTGTCTAAATCACTATCGGAGGACTCAGTGGTTAACTGACCTTGTCTAAACCATAACCGGAGTTCATCGGAGCTCTAAAACAAAACTAAAGTGTTACATTCAGTGTTGGCTAAGTTTAACTGACTGTGGTAGGTGAGAAATGTGCCCCACATGTGTGCATTCAAGTAAACCTAGCGCTAACTGAATATAGAAGACTTGAACTGAATGTAACTGACTCCTAACTTAGCTTGACTAGTCATTAATTGAAGTGAACTGACCTTGGTTGGTTTCGGCACTCCCAGTGGCTTCCTAAATTGTAGGGATTGATCTAGGAGGATCCTAAACTTATGCAATCAAGTGCAATAAGTGGAAATGAGCCTCAATTAGTGTTCCCCACACTTTATTAACTGAAACATGTGCCCCAATGGTGTTAATGACTATAAATAGACTGGATGGACTCCCGATTTAGACATGACTCCCAAATTAGACATATGACCAAATTTGGACAAGGGAGGATTAATAATCCTAACACCCCCCTTGAATGCTAACTTGGAAAAACTGTGGGCCCTGGTAACTAAGACCATAGGTCACCCATTACATCAAGTAAAATAAAGTAAGAGCTTAATACAAGGAGTCAAGGCAAAAACCACATGGGAAAAAAGCCTTCCCTCTATCTAAGCAGGTAGAATAAGGTATCAAGTTTGAAAAAATTGAAAATATGTTGCTGCCATCTCTGTGAGGTAGTGAAGCAGCATGCATGGTGTGCTGTGCATAGGTATTCTAGGGCCTGGCATGTAGACTTCTCTTTCTTCTCCAAAAATGATGATGAGAGGAAGGAGGAATGTAATCTTTGTCTCTTGCTGAATGAAGAGGTGTATGATCATATCCATTCTTTTGAATGTAGTAAGACTGAGCCCTTGCCATATTTCATCTTACAGGAAGTCTATTGCATCTCTCTGAAGGAGGTGAAATAGTATGACATAGCACAAGAGTCTTTCCTTTCTGAGTGTCAGGTGAGTTTCCACTCATCTTCCTAGCTTCCAGTTTGGAAGTAGGGACTGAATCTAGATCTGAGTCACCCTGAATCTCAATGCCATAAACTAATATAGATGGATCTACAATACTAGTAGAAGTTGTAAAAGAAGTAGATGCAATGATTTTACCTTCCCTTACAGGTGGCTACTAAGAGTGCACTGGTTCTGAAGGAGCCATGAAATGTGAGAACTCATATGCTTTTGAAGCATGATTTGCAGTACCATTTTCTATGATGCTCCTAGTAGAGATATCTGTGATCTCCACTGAGTTAGGACCAAAGATCACTCGCTTTGGAGATCCAGTATGGGTCATATGATAGACAGATAACAGGTTTGAAGCTAGGGAGGGAAAAAATAGCACATCTTTGAACCTTCCATGTTCAAGTTGGATAGAGCCCTTCCCTTTTGTTTTGACTTCACTGTTATTTCCCATCTGAATACTAGGACCATCAAAGGACTAAAAAGAAGAGAATGATTCTATGGATGCAGCCATATGATTGGAAGCTCCAGATTCAATGAGGAAGACAGGTGCTGATGTGCAGCAAGCCTTCAGTGCATGTCGTTTCCTTTGGTATTCTTCTTCTTCTTATTCAAAGTCTTCCTTCCTTGTGCTAGCAGGTACAGAAATGTTGTGCTTTTTCAAGAGAAGGGCCATTTCATCAAGTTGTCTTCTCATACAGGAGCTTTCTGAATGGAATCCCCTTCCACAGTAAGAGTAGAGGACCTTGCCTTTTCCATTCTTCTTGCTTCTCTTCGAACCTGAAGGTTCTTTTGACTGCTCTTTCTTCATAGGGGACTCATCTCTTTGCTTCCCTTTATCATTCGCTACCTTTTCTCCTCTTGAAACTAGAGCTAGATCTTTGGGAGATCGAATAATCCCCATTTGGATCAATTTATCATTCTCATAAATAAGAGATTGGATGAAGGCATTAAGAGTGGGCATCTTCCAATTTGGAGTAGTGAGCCTTACTATTTGGAAGGTGGATACAAAGACTGAGTAGTCTGCATTGAGCTTTGTGAGAATGGCAAGGATGAGCTGATCTTCATCTTTCTTCATTTTTCATTGCTTCAACTGATATATCAGGTTCTTGAACTTTGAGAAGAATTCATTCAGAGATTCGAAATTAGATGGATTGAGAGTAATCAGATTATTTTCTAGCTGATGGATCCTCATCTCATTATGCTTATCAAATAAGGAAGCAATCTTGTCCCAAACCTCCTTGGGAGTGTCCAAGTCTTGGATGTGAAATCGAATATCTCTAGAGACTGAAAAGAGAATGAGTCCAATGGCTTCATCAAGCCTGTTCATGTACTTAGCTTTGTCTTTATCTGATTCTGGCTCTTCCTCTATTTCTTCTATGAGTATGAAGAGATGCTTGGTGCGGAGCAATACTGTCATGTCATCCTTCCATTGGTGATAGTTGAAGGGAGTGACAAGCTCTATTTGATGAGCCATTTTGAATGTAATAGGAAGAACTGAGCTACTGTAGTGAATGCAGTGAGAAGAAAGGGCTGCTTGTAGAGAATGCTATAAGAGAAGCTAATAACCTATCACACAATCAAACATACAAAGTAAGGTCGACAGTCTGCACTTTTGGAATTTCCTTCACACCCAGCATAGTTGATCAAGCAAGCTTGATCAACAATTTCTTAACTTGGGATATTAAGTGGTAAATTCTCCACTTCTGGTGCAGTACTGGAAAAAAAATGATCTAGCTGGAGATCTGAGGAGGAGAGGATTCTTGTCCACCGAGGCTTTGATACCATGTAAATTTGAGCACATAGATCTGTAGACAAATTCACAACTCACAAAGTGGATCTCACAAATTTACTCAGCAATTGAAGAATGAAACAGTGCAAAAAAGGCTTGCAACTGTGAATTCTTTCATTAATCAAAAAGTAATCCGATGATAATTACAAAGAAGTAAAATGGCTTTAATAGCCACAGGAAATTTGACTCCACATGAGGAAGTTTGAATTGATTAGACTCTACTTGACTGTAGGTAACCAAGACCTTGTCTAAATCACTATCGGAGGACTCAGTGGCTAACTGACCTTGTCTAAACCATAACCAGAGTTCATCGGAGCTCTAAAACACAACTAAAGTGTTACATTCAGTGTCAAATAAGGTTAACTAACTGTGGTAGGTGAGAAATGTGGGAAGCCACTGGGAGTGCCGAAACCAACCAAGGTCAGTTCACTTCAGTTAATGACTAGTCAAGCTAAGTTAGGAGTCAGTTACATTCAGTTCAAGTCCTCTACATTCAGTGTCAAATAAGGTTAACTGACTGTGGTAGGTGAGAAATGTGCCCCACATGTGTGCAGTCAAGTAAACCTAGCGCTAACTGAATGTAGAGGACTTGAACTGAATGTAACTGACTCCTAACTTAGCTTGACTAGTCATTAACTGAAGTGAACTGACCTTGGTTGGTTTCGGCACTCCCAGTGGCTTCCTAAATTGTAGGGATTGATCTAGGAGGCTCCTAAAATTATGCAATCAAGTGCAATAAGTGGCAGTGAGCCTCAATTAGTGTTCCCCACACTTTAGTAACTGAAACATGTGCCCCAATTAGGTCAAGTGGACCCAATGGTGTTAATGACTATAAATAGACTGGATGGACTCCCGATTTAGACATGACTCCCAATTTAGACATATGACCAAATTTGGAGAAGGGAGGATTAATAATCCGAACATGAGATACACATGCACTTGATCAGAAATTTTGTTCATGATCATGTTCTTGAAATGCTCTATTGCCCTACAAATGATCAAGTTGCAGACATCTTCACCAAGTCTCTTACAGAAGTGAATTTTTCTAAACTTTGATCTATGTTAGGAGTTCAGAAGCATGTCCTTAAGGGGGGATAGGCAGGCTCTAATTCCTCCTTCCTTCTCCTAATAGTGTCACTTTTGTAAATCCTTCAATCCTATCCCAAGTTTTTCTTAAGGGGGGATGTTAGGATATTTAGACACTTAGGAGTTAGTTAAGATCAACTTGTGTAATATATCCGTTAGGTAAAGTGTGTTTCTTTATTATGCATTAGTATGCATTTGTAAATATTCTAATCCAACAATCACGATATGTTCTAGACATAAAGTGATCCGACGGTTCAACTTCTCTTAGATCATACCTACCATTGATATGTTGCTCAACACCCGATTGGTCCATGATCTCTATTTAAACAGCAAGGAGGGTCCTTGGCTAGTTGATCGATTATGAGAAGCTCATATGTAAATTTATTTATTTTGCATAATAAATTGCTCCAAGTAGCTATTTGGCTGGGGCAGTGGACTATTTCCCTCTCGAGGGTTTTAACTACGTGACAAACATTGGTGTATTGATCTGTGATCTGTTTGTGTGAAGTGGTTGCTCTAGGTGTTCGGTCTTTTGGGAGTAACCATATGTACTAGAACACATGTGTCTTGCTACAACACTCACATCATAAGACAAATCAGGTGTTGTATGAGTGAGGTAGATCAACCTTCCCACTAGTTGCATGTAAAGTGTGATATCCACCATTGGGGAATTGCCAAATTCATGCAATTTAATACCACAAAGAAAGGGAGACTTGGTTGCCTTACACTCAGCCATATTAAACTTCTTTAGCAGGTCTAAAGCATACTATCGCTGAATCAGCATGATTACCTTACCATTTTTCTCAATTTCTAAGCCCAAAAATAGCCTTAGAAATCCTAGGTCTGTCATAGCAAATTCACTGTGCAAAGAGTTCTTAATTTGGCCAATTGAATTGGTGCAGCGACCTGTAATAAGAAGATAGTCAAAATAAAGAACAATTACCTACAAGTTAACATCATTTTTCTACAAATACACATTAGGGTCTGATTTGCATCTTGTGAAGCCAATTGAAAGCAAGAAAGCATCCATTTTTGGATACCAAGCCCTGGGGGCTTGCTTGAGTCCATACAATGATTTTTTTAGCCTGCATGCTAATGAAGGATCCTCTTGGAAACCTTTAGGATGATGCATATATATCTCCTCCTATATTTCACCATGCAAGAAGGCACTCTTTACATCCATGTGGTGAATCTCCCAAAACTTACTAGCTGCTAGTGCAAGAACTAGTCTAATTGAGTCCATCTTTGCAACCGGTGCAAAGGTCTCTGTGTAATCAACTCCATGGAATTGAGAATATCCCTTAGCCACTAATATAGCCTTATGTTTAATATCAGAACCATCAGCAGCAATTTTGGTCTGGTAGACCCATTTTCATTGAACAACTTTCCTCTTGGGAGGAAGGGGAACCAATTCCCATGTATTGTTCTCTTGGAGGGACTGAAGCTCATCTTCCATTGCTGAATTATATATTGGGTATGTAAAAGATTACTGATATGTCTATGGGTCAGAACTGATCAGCCTGTAACAGTGCTCAGCAATATCACTATCACTTGCAAATGAATCCTTACTAGTTTGTGATCTAGTTTTCCTAGGCTCTTGGGGATTGCCTGCCAATTCCCCAGCTGCTTGCACAGTGTTTTCAGCCCATTTTGGCCTAGATGGTGATTCATATATAGAAATATCATCTTCAGAAACATTCATATAATAATTATAAAAAAAATAGAGCATGTGTCATCACTTACATCTTCGAATGGTTGAGGAGAGGAGTAATCCCTCGGTGTAAGTTCAAAGTCTGGAATTGGCTCTTCTTCGAATTTGACACTTCTTTCAAAAAACAAAATTATGGTGGATGTGGAAAATAGCTTGTACCCTTTGTTTTACTCACCATATCCAGCCATGAGACACTCCTTGGTTTATGGCTGCAAGGATTTCCTCTTCTCTGAAGGAATTCTTGCCCATGCTTTTGTCCTGAATATCCTAAAATTTGAGACATCTGGTTTTTCACCAAACCATGCCTCGTAGGGTGTCATCACTTTCATTGATTTGTGGAAGGCTCTGTTCTGATTGTGAGCAGAACAGTTGATGGCTTCAGCCCATAGCTTGTGATTAAGTTCCATCACTTCTATCATGCAATTTTCCATCTCTTTGAGAGATCTATTCTTTCTTTTTGCCACACCATTTTGTTGTGGTGTGTAGGGAGTTGATTGTTTCATTTAGATGCCACACTCCTCACAAAGTTGCTATAGATTCTTATTCACATATTCCTTTCCATTATCAGTCCTAAGGACTTTGATATTCTTCCCACTCTGACTCTCTACTAGTGCTTTCCAAACTTTGATTTGCTCAAACACCTCAGCTTTTAATTTCAGAAAACACACCTGGCAAAATCGAGAGTAGTCATCAATAAATGTAAGCACATACCTAGATCCACCATATGAGGGAGTGGGTAGTGGACAAATCATATCAGAATGCACCAAACCAAGTGGTTTTGTTTCTTTCCTTGCCTTCCCCTTCTTGTAGCTCTGGTCAGGATGCTTCCCAATCACACATCCAATACATGCTCCAGTAGATGGTTGAATTTGTGGAAGACCTTCCACCATTCCTTCTTTGTGCAATGTTTGGAGATATTTGTAATTCATGTGGTCAAAACTCTCATGCCATAGTTTGGAGAGTTAATTGTCATGTGAGTGAAGTGCTTAATTACTGGAAGTATGGAGGAAATTAGAGAATTTTTACATTCTCTCATGATGATCAGCATACCTAACTGCAAAAACTTGGTTTGTTGAGATTTCAGAAATCTCTATAGAGTCAAGAGTAAATATTACTCTCTATGCCTCTCCTATATGGGTCATCTAGGAGATTGACAAAAAAAAAATTTGCAAGGTCCGGTACATACCGTACATCACTAAAGAACTCGTGGTCTAAATCAATTCTCCCAATCCCTCTGGTCTGGATTTCAGAATTATCTCCCATTCGAACTGCTAGGCCATCATTCAAACTCATGGAGGAGAAGAATTCTCTCATGGATACCATATGCCTGGAAGCACCTGAATCAATAATAAAGGATGAGGAATTAGAAGTACCTGCCACTAATGCATGACATTTATCCTTTCCTTCACTTGAACTGGAGTTGCCATCTTTCTTCCTATCGCTGTCAGGAACTGGAATGTTGTTCTTCTCTAGTAGTTGTGCCTAGGTGTCTATGGTTTTCTTCATGCAGGTGCTTTCTAGATGCCATCCTTGTGGAAATAAGATCATTTGGCCTTATCTTTTCCTTTCTTCTCCTTTTCTTTGGGTGTATTCATAACTCCCTCACCGGATTTGGTTTTTTCTAATTTATTCTTATCCGGCAACTTAAAATTCTTTGACTTGGGATTTCCCTTTGCTGAATTTGAAACCCCCAATGCTAGTGCTTGATATTTGGTCTTGATGGAACCCATTTGGACCAATTTGTCCTTATCTTGAGTGAGTCACTCCATGAAACTTTCCAGTTTTGAAGGGTGATTTTTCCTTAGTGAAATGTGCCCACAAAGACTGAGAACTCTGGCCCCAACTTCGAAAGTATAGACAAGATCAGTTGATCTTCCTTCTTATCAATCCCACATTGTTTTAACTGCAATACAAGTGATTTGAACTTGGTGAAGAATTCTTGGATTGTGTCATACTGTGCTGGGCTCAAGCTTATCATCTCATTCTCAAGCTGGTGACCATGTAGCTCATACGTTTTCCCAAATAGAGACTCAAGCTTCTCCCAAACTTCCTTTGGTGATGTCAAATTGTCAAGGTGGAACAAAAACTCTCTTGAGATGCTCAGACATAGAAAACCATATGCTCCATCCAATTTGTTAAAATACTTGGCTTTTTCTACAACAGAATTTGTTTCCACTTCAGTGCCCATAGTAACTCTGAAAATCCCCTTGGCTCTCAATTGAATCATCATCTATGTCTTCCATTCAAAGAAGTTAAAAGGTGTTAGCATGATGTAGGTAGCCTCCATTACTTCCTGCGCTGATGGTGGTGAAATTTCTAACTAGGTTACACTCAACAATTCGATTTTATCTGGAATTCACTAACAAAGCAGCTCAAATCCACTAAGAATTTGGTCTACAACTCAAAAATATCCAACCAGCTCTTATACCATGTGAGAAATTTGAATCAAAAAATGAGTAATTCGAACCACAGGATAATTTAGGAGTGTTATTGAGGTTCACAAATCAAATTTGGGTGCAATATTCAGCAAAAACCATCAAATTACAGTTAAATTACACACAATGATAGTTGGAAACATGATAATTTTGGACTGTATAACTCTAAAATTGTTATTAAAAGGTTTATAAATACATCATAATAGTTTCAAATGGATTTGGAAGCCAATTGTGGGAAAAAATCCCAAAATTGCCAAATTGGCATCAAACCCCCCTAGGTGGGCCAATCTCTTCCAAAATCCCTCCAAATGGCTATGAATTTCTGAAGTGGCATGGATGATGTGTGCTGGTCAATTATTACACCTTGGACAGCGTGGGTGTGGAAAACTAGATGGTTTAGACTCTCAATGTAACATTAATTGTACCAAATCAAGCCAATTTTGGGCAAAATCCCACTCTAGCGCCCCAAGTCAACTTTCATGTCCACATTCAATGAATGGGAGCACACCATCAATGATGGATATGCATATGTGGTTGGATGACTAGGCTGAAGTACCCATGTGGGTCATAGAACCTCAACTTGACATGGCTTATGTCCACCTAAGCACCCCTAGTCCACCTCATAGTGTATTAAAGCTTAAAAAAGCAATAAAATTGACTAATTAGTGTAAATAAGGTACTAATGATGGATTACTATTCTAACACCTACCCTAGCACCACCCCACCACCCTTATATGATAATTTGATCTCTCATTGTTCTACATCAATCTATTTGTCAATTGAATGTACAAAGACACTTATTTGAAGGTTTAAACCATTCTTTATATACCCTCAAACATATCTATTCATTCAGCAGTCATTTATCTTCACTGTGACTCTTCACAGAAAAATAAACTAATTCAAAATTACTTCTCAATTTGTCATTTTTAACTCTTTTTAATTTATCAGTCACGACTTTCCACAGTTTCCTTTCCACAACAAATATTTTTCGCATTGAATTTTCTGCATTTACCTTTCCACAGTCATTTTTCTGCAATTACCTTCCGTAATTGTATTTCTGCAACAACCTTTCATTATTTCTTGGAACTTAGTCCTTCTGCAATTGAGGTTTGCAGATTGCGGATGTGCACTTTGAATCTTCTCGAAAATTGCTTCCGCAATTATCTTTCCGCAACGACCTTTCCGTAATCAGAAACTTCTTCCTTCCGTAATTCCAGATTGTCGGTAAGCATTTCAACTTTTCTCGAGAATCACTTTTGTAATTATCTTTCTACAACGACTTATTCCATACTCTGTGGATTGTGGATTGTGAATACCTTTCACATTGCAGATTATGGCTTCCTTCCGCATTGTGAATTGTGAATTGCGGATGTGCCTCCCAATTTTTTTGAAATGGGATTCTGCAAATATCTTTCCGCAACTCTTGTGGACCATCAATCGCTTTGTTGAATCCTCCTCATTCATTGATCAGTTATAAAACACGGAACTTCACTTTGTCACTCTATAATGTTATCTTCCACACACATTTACTTTGCAGATTATTTCCCTACCGTCAATTTATTTTTTTTATACGATCTTAGTCGTCCAACCTATGCTAAATAGGTTAACTGCAATGATTCCACGACTCTATGGTGATTAATGAGAGGATTTAACAATCAAGCTCAATTGGATTTCTCTTGACTTGATCACCTTGGTGGATCCTCTCATGTGTGTTTCCATCCTTATCACATATGCTATCGCTTACACCTTTGTCATTACCGAAATATTTTGGCATCAATGACAAATATTTCCAACAAGATTAACAATTAGAGTTGGGCTTTTACAAACTGCAGCCAAACTTTCAATTCTCAAGACTTTTGGAGAGGTTTTTTTAAAAACCGCATAGAAAATTATCTTTAGGGGGGGTCTTTAAAAAACCCCTCCAAAATTCATGAGAATTGAACTTTTGGGGATGGTTTGAAAACACCTTCCATCGAAAGTATAATTCTCATGAATTTTTTTTTCGGGGGGGGTTCTAAAAAATTTCTTCAAAAACATCTTAATGGGGGGGTATTTCTACCCCCCCACACCCCCCCCCCCCCAAAAAAAAAGGAAGTCCTGGGAACTAGAATTTTGGGGGCGGTTTTGAAAAGCCGCCCAAAAAAATATAATTCTTAATATTTGTTTTTTTGGGGGGGGCCTAAGAACTTCCCCCAAAGAACTAAAAAAACTTTTGGGTTGTTTTTAGAAAAACACGCTCAAAAGGGTTATTTTTTGTAGTGTGTTAAGAAGAACAACACATGAATTATGGGACATAATATCACAAATATTAATAGATAAATTGGACCTTTTAGAACTGATGACTTATTAAATGGTAACTTATAAATTAGCAATGGAGAATATGAATCAAGTGGAAATTACATTCAGATACAACCCTAGAGAGGCTAGAGACACAATTTATTACCTAAACAGTAGGAGCAACGAAGAGTTGGAAGAATTGCAATTGACAAACAAAACCTAGGTAATCAAAATTGAAAAACAAATTCTTTGGAAGAATACCTTGTACTAAGTGATGAAAGCAACACAAATAGTCTATAATATGACATCTCATCCTTCAAATCTATGTTCAATGGAGTAACCAAGCTAGGATTTCCTTTATTATGGGATGGCAATGCAATATTTTATTCAAAACAGGAATATCTAAATACGTTTATTCAAAAGAGAAATGAAGAGCCACATGACGCAGTTTGTAAAAACCCAACTCCAATTGTTAAAGAGTAATAAGTGGATATCAAACTATTGAAAGACGAAATCCTACTTTTTATACTTGGATCAAGCTCGGAATAATTTTCAGAGAAATGGGGCCTTAACTTATGAAAAGTATTCAAAAGCTAAATTAGCACTAGAAAATATGGAAGGGAATAAGATTCCAATGGGAAAAGAGTGGTACATGGTTACAAGGTATCACAAGATATCTCTTCCACCTCAACCAAAGCATGAACAAAAAGAACCTATATCATCTTCTCAACATCACAATGTTAAAAAAGTAGCATGTTGGGGCACATACTCCATAGGAGGTAACTCCGCGGTTAATTAGAAAATTTGTAAGCGGAGCTATGGGTCAAAATAGTCTTAGGGGTGTCAGGGTAAGTCAAAACCCTCCCTTTTTGTAATAAACCCATGGTTTAAATTCAGGGTTTAGGGTTTTTGTGGGTGCCCATGGTTTAAGACCAGGGTTTTTGTAAAGCTGCGCAGTATAAATAAGCGCTTATGTAAAATGGAGAGGTTAGGCTTTTTGATGTAAGGAAAGATAAGGCAAGTAAGGTTGGTTTTGTAAGGAAAGGACAAGTCCCAGCTGTGTGCGTGGACGACCTCTGCAGCTGTGTGCGCAGAGGGTTTTTGTAAGGAAGAAAGAAAGATCTGCAGCTGAGTGCGCAGAAGCCTGCTGCTGTGTGCGCGGCTGTTAAGAGCTGAAGGAATCTGCAGCTGAGTGCGCAGATAAACTGTGGTTTTGAAGAAAGAGGAATAAAACGCAG